>CM021745.1:51028-76581 GCA_011075105.1 Heteronetta atricapilla | reverse complement strand
AAAGAAAGAAAGAAAGAAAGAAAGAAAGAAAGAAAGAAAGAAAGAAAATGAAAGAAAGAGGGCTCTAGGCATAAATGTTTTGTCTTTGAAAACATTTTGTAAATGCACATCAAATAAATCACCTTAAATTGTTGACTTCGGCAGGAACTGATGCATGTTTGGATAGTAAGTTTATTGGAGGTCTCGCTGGTGCCAGTCAAAGGTGGTGGCTCTCCATGGTCTTTGTAACACCCTAGATTTCCTGGCACTGGCAAAAATAACAGACAACAGTCATTCTGGTTTTCCTAAATACACTCAAGACACAGACCACTTTATCTACCACCTTGTTACAAAGCAATTCCTGTTACTCTAAGCTAGATCCTTGCCTTGTTTTACAAATATGCCCAGGGATAAATGACAGGTGATGAAATGGCCTCATATCTACTTAGCAATAAGCCTATAATAAAATATTCTGCAATTGGTTTCTGTAAGCTGTAGTAGTACAGACAAGATAATCATCTGGTTCATTTCTCGTAATAGAAACAATGGGGGGGGGGGGGTACTAAGTGGGATAAGAGGTTTTGTGCTTGTTTTTTTGATTTTTTTTTTCTTTCAACTAGGATCATGTACATTCTAACAATTTAAATTAAACAATGTTTTCAGTCAGATCATCAAAATAGTTACATTCTAGAAAATTTCTAAACACAGTATTTGAGAAAGGAAAGCTAAATTGTTTTAGGATGGAGTTTGATTAAGTTTTATGGCAGGGACTCTGTATTTACGTGAGAGATTCCTAATATATAAAACTAAAAATCTGATATGAATTCTCAGTATTTTATAGTTTGTATGTAGAGATTTACCATGAGCAAAGCTGCTTAAAAACATAAAATAAACAACAACAACAAAATAACACATCTATTTATACTGCTTTGATACAATGTTTTGAGGCTTCTTGATCATACTAGGCAGTCATAAAGAGAGATTTTCCCCTTCAGTGCATGATTTGTCTTCTATTTTTATTATTGCATTTTTCATCAAAACACTGGAATTTAGCTATTACTACTAGAGACAGTATGTGTGGTACAATATACTGCTGTGTTAATGGCATAACATTATCCCGTCTAATTGTCATGTCTGCTAAAATACTTGGAATTAATAGAAATAGAAATTAGAAATAGTAGAAATATATAAATAGAAATATATAAATTGAGATAGAGATAGAAATAATAGAAATAGAAATAATAGAAATAGAAATAGAAATAGAAATGGAAATGGAAATAATGGAAATGGAAATAGAAATTAATAGACAGTTCATTTGGAAGGGACCCACATCTAGTCCAACTTCCTGACCACTTCAATGCTAACCAACAATGAAAACATATTATTGAGGGCATTGTTCAAATGCTTGTTGAATACTGACAGGCATGGGGCATGAACCACCTCACCAGGAAGCCTGTTCCAGTGTTGGACCACCCTCTTGGTAAATCAATTTTTCCTAATGTCCAGTCTCAGCCTCCTCTGGAACAGCTCTGTGCTGTTCCCTGACATCCTGTCATCAGTCACCAGGGAGCAAAGACCAATACCTCCCTCTCCATTTGCCTGCTCAGGAATTTGTAGCACAACGAGGTGATCTCTCAGCCTTTTTTTCTCCAGACTAGACAACCAGGCATCTTCAGCCTCTCCTCATAGGGCATGCCCTCCAGGCCTTTTACCAGCTTTGATGCTGGATGCTTTTAAGGACCTTAACATCCTGTTTATATTGTGGAGACCTGAACTGTACACAATATTCAAGCTGAGGCTGCACCAAGACCAAACATAGTGGGAGAATCACCTCTTTTGACCATCTGTCTATCTTCACCAAGTTCTACAGTCAGGGATTTTTTTGCCCTTGCCAGATTGACAAGGATTATCATCATCCAGCTAACGGCCACAACTTTGTATGGTGTGTGATGTGATTATAGAATTGTAAGAGAGTTTTCCTCTGACCTTTCTTTTGCTAACAGCTTGTGGCACAGTACTGTTTCAGTTTTTGACTTATGTATAGTTTTGTTTTGTTTTATTTTGTTTTTTTTTCCAGGAGAGGGAATACTCAGGTTTTGGTTTTGTAGCCTCTGATCTTTGACAGCACATGAATTAGGTGTTTTGTGGCTCCTTTTGCATTAGCCATTTCTTGAACAGGTGGTCATTTTCTCTGTCAGATAACCTGTGTTTTAGTAAACTGACTGCTTCTGCATTACTGTATTTTCACATAAATACAGTAGGAATGGAATGGCAATCCCGAAAGTATCTTTTCATTGGATTTTGGAAGTCCCATTTCTGATTTTTCTCATAAATGTCTATGTACAACAGGCATTGAAATAATTGCCTAAATTCAGAACTTTCTATTTGTCTAATTCTAACAAAGATGTTCTCGTCCCTATTCTTTTGGTTTACCGTATACTGAGCTTGTAAACTGGTGTCAGCCTACCATTAATATCTGAATCATCTTGACATGGGGAACAGCAACAGGTCTGAGAACTTGGCCCCAGACTTGGACTATGTTGCTCATGGCAGTTTCCTTCCTGTGAGGAAATCAGTTAATATAACTGGTAGTGGCCAGCAACTACAGCGGTGTGCATATATTATACTCTTAAAGAGGACGATTACACTATTATAAAGAAGAATGAAATAAATGAAGTTGGGAAGAAAAACAATAAAGTTTTTGTTTGTTTGTTTGTTTTAATAATTAGATAATGTTGCTTCAAATGTTGTTGACAAAGTATTTTTTTTTCTAAGAATGATACAATTTCAACAGTAAATGCTTGCATATATTAATGGCTTGGATATGTTTTGTAGCAATATGCTTGTAAGTACTGTTAATTCAAGTTACAGCCTGATTTAACATACCTTTGGAAATTTCCATTTGCAGCCCCACCCCAGCCGAGTACAGACAAGTAACTCTCAAAGAGCTCAGTCTTCCATACAGAACATGACTTCACTGTCCGAGAAAATGCTTCCTAGTCACCAGTCTAGTGCATTTTCTTAGGAGACCTGGGATTTTCAAAAACACGTAGTAAAACTTTTTTTTTTTTTTTTAATCCTCCCATGATCTCCATGCTAAGAAAACAGACTCAGCCATTTGAAAATTTCATACATTGCATACGAGTTGGGTAACATCTTAAAGTTAATTAGCCTCTTTAGTGTACCAGTGGTATTTTTTTCGTGTTTTGCTAACAAAATTAGTGTCATGGGATTTGAAATAAACAGTCATTCATGGAGAAGCATTAATCTAGCCCAATACTGAAGAGCAGGTTCCAAGCAGTGCACAGTTCTTCAAGTTACTTTGATAACTAATCAAGAAACTACATAACCTTGTGTATATATCCTCCACTTGAGTAGTCCCACTTCAAATATATGTTTAAATGATCTTCTGACCTGGGAAAACACACAACATATTACATGTATATATGATTTTGATGTTCCCCTTCTTCCTATGGCTACTGATCGGCTGGTCCTAAACCTGAGACACTTTGGAGTTGCTACCGATGGGTAATCAACATAGATGGTATAAGCATAACAGCAGAGGGAAGATCATTTATATTCTGAGCAGGGGAAAAAAGCTAACTGGCAAAAACTGGTTTTATATCAGACCAACAGTGACCACAAATTACTGCTTTTTCAACAATGTTTTAGTATATTGGAATAATATGTTCGCCATTCATACCATATTAAACTCAGTCAGGATGTACGTTCAGGGAGGCATTACACTGTAAATCCAAAAGGCAGTGTACATTTTATGTGGAGCAACTTTACATAAAAGGCCCTGGAGGTTCTGAGAGACAGAGAGCTGAATATGACCAATAGTATACTGGGCAGCAAAGAAGGTCTGCAGCATACTGGTCTGTATTAAGATGAGCACAGCAGAGATCAAGAAAAGTGATTTTTCTTCTACTCAGCACTTCTTAGGACTACATCTAGACTACTGCATCAAGTTTGGGACCCACCAGTACAAGAAACATTCTGGTTGACTGGAACAAGTTCAGCAAAGAGCCAAGATGCTCAGAGAGCTGGAGCACTCACCCTGTGACAGGAGGCTGAGGGAGTGGGACTTGTTCATTCTGCAGTCTGAAATATTCAGACTGGAAATAAAGAAAATCTTTTCACCATGAGAACAGTCACCAATGGAACAGGAGCCCAGAGAGGCCATGCAGGCTATGTTTGGAGGTTGCAAGGAGGTTATCAAGATATGACTGGCTAAACTAGGTCTAATCTGTCCAATTGAACAAACTGGTGTAACTTTAGAGCTGGTTTTACTTTCAGCAGGGTTCTGGACTAGATGATGTACTAACACCACTTCCAACCTATGGTATCCCACAATCCTGTGTGTATGTATTAAATATAAATCAATGGAGATTCAAAATGTTTCTTAATACATAGCAACTGAATAGTTAATCTGACCTTCAAAATTTCCAGCATAATCTTTTGCCTTAATTTGGTCTTACTGTTTAGCTTACTAAAGAAGCTTGACAAAAATGCGTTAGTCAATGTACTGAGATTAATAGTAATGGTGATCAGTGATGTCTTACTGTTACATTGCCTTCTCCTGTTTGTATCTAGTTCTCTTGTGTTTAAAAGGTCTCTTCTTTTGTGTAAGTATGCTATTTTTCTTTTATGCAGTAACTGACACAATGAGGTCCTGACAAACACCAGAGCTTCTGGATACTACATGTTAAGACACATATTAAAACATAAAACTAATGCTTTTGAGCTCAAAGTCATGTTTCAGATGTGTTTATCCAGTTGCCTGAAGATCCTCCTAGTGAAATGGTAGTATATGCCAGAATACTCTCTCAATATGTAGATCTTGTGTGAGATACTCTTTTGTTCTTGTGTTAAAATGTATATATGTCAGTCTTACCAAGTGATCAGTACAGCTCCGTACAACTACCCTGGCTCTGCCATTTAACACTTTACCAAATTTATTATATGACACACCTGCACACAGGAAATAAGCTTACAGTAATGAAATTTGTTTGTGGTAAGAGACACATGTGGGCCATAAACACTGAGGCACAATTTAGCAAAACAGTGAGCATACTTACTTATACCTTTAGTGTGTGTATGCTCTTAATTGAATTTCAGTCTAGCCTTGTTGGAAAAGAGACCAAAAAGCCAGGAATATCTGCAGTGTTGCAAACAAACCATCTAAATCATTCAGACATAGCTATGCATTGAATAGTTCGTATAAGATGCACATGTTCTCTGCGGACTCATGGCTGCCTTTTTGCCTTTTATTTTGTTTATATCCACTCCATCAGACAAGACATTAAGAAAAGGAGAGGAAGAAAAAGTAAGTCGAAGCTCCTACTGGGGCAACCATCATCTTTTGCATTTATGACCATCCTTTCTCAGATAACATTGCTAAATTCTATACAGTGTGTTTACATGTGCAGAATACATTTCTGAATTAAGCATTTCATGTTAAATGTTAGTGAACAAGACATATGATACCATAACAGTCTATGAAAATGTCTTAACTGTAGATTCCTAATTGTTACAGTGAATCACTGTAAGCAAATGTCTCTAGATAATAAAGAAGCTTCATATTGTTGGCATTGTACTGGTATTATGTGATATAGCTTATAGGCACATTATACTCCAAATACATGTATTTTCTATTTGTAAACATAATCATGTAAAAGAAGCTTATGTGAGACAATTTTTTACTTCTCTAAAATTTTCAAATGGGCTTTCTTTACACAATTACTTTTTTGCTCTATCATAAGATCCCGTTTTGTGTTATGTAATCCACAAGTTAGTTTTGATGGTCCTATGATTTATCATCATGCCTACTGAAAACAGAAAATATGGTAAAGAATAAAAGTTTTTTTTGACTTACACAACTTCATTAACCATAAGGTTTGTATTAAGACTTGGAAGGACTTGCAGTGTACAGTTTGCTCTAAGTTGCTGTAATTCCTTTCTCTAGTATCCTGTTTCAGTGCAGTGCTTGAAGCAGCTGCTGCTGGTCAAAAGGACATTTTGTAAATATAAGTCTGGATTATCTTTGCAAGTAAATGTCCAAATTTAAATCCTCAGTTCCCCACCACAGAGAAAATGATTGAGGCTTGTTTTAAAAGGATTCTTTGTGTAGAACAAATGAAGTGGAGAGAATTTGCCTTCCAGCTTTTTTACTGGTGCCATATCCAGAGATTTTGCAAAATTTGTGGTCTTTAAAGAAATACAAATTCTTTAATTTGAGACCAAAACAAATGTATTAATTATGAGGATCATGCCTCTTAGATAGGACTTTGTAACTTAGAAAATGATAGTAAGATGTCCTCTGAACAATGAGCATCTGCGTGTCAAACAATTTTGTGTTACTTAGATTACTTAATATGCATTTAAGTCTAGGTAAAAGTCATCTGACAGGGTCACACTTACATATATGTTTGCCTAACTTGAAGATGTGAATCATTTGCTCACATTCACAAAAAGAAAAAAACTGTGGACAGAATAATAATAATTAAAAAAAAAACAAACAAACAACAAAAAAAACCAACACTTTAGATCTATTTTGCTTTGTTTGGTTTTGTTTCCTTACCTTCAATAAGAAATGTACTTCTTTGATTCAGAAGTATCCCTACATAAAGACAACTTCTCTGATACTTAACAGCATACATATAAATGATCTCTTAGAAGCAGAACATAGAAAGCAAGGAAAGGCATTAATGATAAGACTCAATAAAACCTTAAACTACGGTTGCTAAAGTTTAGGCATATGTTAAAAATGCAATTTTTAGGAATTTATCCTGGAGCCTTCAGGAATGAAAATTTGGGAATATATTGACATGAACCATAGGAAAAAAAATAGATTTGGGACAAGTTAAGTAATATCATATATTAATAATATTAAATTCTGGAAGGAATGTTCAGGTGAATAGCTTGTGAACTATCTGTTTAAACATAAATAAATAAATAAAGGAACAAAGTTGTGTTTCTGGATTAACAGCAATTCTAAGCATATGCTCCTGAAAGAACCAGAATTCTAGTGTAGCTAACAAATAGCCATCTTTTCTCTGTGTCACTCTTACTGTCCTTATTTCTTTCCAACAATTCTATTTGTGGTGTGTTACACACATTAAAGTAATGCTATTCATTTTACAAATGATTTGCAAATGCTGGAGACATATGTATCTTTTTGAAAAATTAAATATTTCCTATTAATTTTTCTCCTCTAGACTTTACTAAATAAATGGCCTATTTCTATGGGTTCAGAAAACTAGCAGTACTTCATAAGTTTTGAGTGATTCTCTGTCTTGTATTTTAATATAAATAATATAAGCCAGTAATTCTGAGAGGAGAAGAACATAGCAATGGAGGGACAACTATACAGTAACCTTGTCATTAACTCTAGAGATGTTAAAAATACTGCTTAGTTTGCAAATGAAAATAAGCTGATTGGTCTTGGAAAATCACTACCCACTGCTGTATAACTGCCAGTCATTGTTGAGCAGAGATGTGGGCCTAAAATAATTACGTGGTTCTCTTACTTCGGCAGGATGGAATCTCACAGTATTTCCAATATATTCCATCCTCATGCTCCGCAATGTAGCACCATGGGCTGACATCTCCATCAGGGTTCCTGGGAGAGAAAAACTGAGAAAATGAGTGAAAAATCAAATGTTTTCAAAGACTGTATTAAATATATTAAACCTGAGTTTCACCATTATTTTTTGTTCGAATGCCTACTGAATATTTAACCTGCCAAGAAAAATGAAAAAGCCAACAGGATGTTCAAATAACTTTGGTCATTACTGTATGCAGCAAGCACAAAAGCACAGTGATATCTAAAATATAACATTTTTTTTCTTTAACTCTGAAAGGTGCAGAGCTATTTCTGGACAGTATGGACAGAGAGGAAGATTTTCAGCACCATGTCCTGTGTACAGGACCTGTGCCCTTAGACTCCTAAACTTGATTTCTGCCTCGCTACAAAATAGTCCATAAGCCATCTTTCTGTGTATATAGACAAAAGCATTTATCTGATAAAGTTCTGAGGAAGATTGAGGTCTGAGGAAGTTCTGAGGAAGACTGAGGCAGGTGATTGTCATGGGTGACTCCCTGCTGAAAAGTATGGAGGCATCCATCTGCTGACCTGACCTCTTGTCTAGAGAGAGACTTGTTGCCTGACAGGGGCTTGGATAAGAGACATCATGGAAAGGCTGTCAAAGCTTGTCCATGAGTCAGACTATTACTCTCTGCTGTTCTTCCATGTGGGTGCTAATAACACCAAAGGTAAGTTAGAAAACATTAAGCAGGGCATGGTGGTCAAGGGTCTGGGAGCCCAGGTCATTTTTTCCTCAATACTTCCAGTGAGGGCGAAGGATGGGAAGAGGTCGAGACAGATATTCCAAGTTAACTGGACGCACCACTGGTGTTGTCAACAGGGATTTGGCTTCTACAACCCTGGAACCCTGCTTGGAGATCAAGAACTGATGGGAAGAGATGGGCTCCACCTCACTAGGAGGGGCATGCATGTCTTTCCTAACAGGTTGGCCAATCTCGTAAGGAGACTTAAACTAGGAAAGATTGGGGAAGGGGAGAATAACAGGGATGGGATAGGCAGCAATAAGCGGCTCACGTCAGGATGTCTCCAGTGGGTACATGCAGCCAGGGAAGTGAGTGCAGGACTTGACTACGAAGGATCCCCTTGCGCCCCTTCTGGGAAACCTGTAGGCTTGATCACCTCCCTGAAATGTTTGTATAACAATGCACATAGCTTGGGGAATAAACAGGATGGATTGGAGATCTGTGTGAAATTGCAAGGCTAGTCTCATTGCAATTATAGAAACGTGGTGGGATAGCTCACGACTGGAATGCTGTCATGTAGGGCTACGTGCTTTTTAGGAAAGACAGGCCAGGAAGACAAGGTGGTGGAGTTTCAGTTTATGTGAGAGAGCAACTGGAATGAATCGAGCTCTGCCTAGGGGTGGATGAAGAGCAAGGCAAGAGCTTATGAGTAAGGATTAACGGGCAGGATACCATGGCTAATACTGTTGTAGGAGTTCACTACAGACCGGCTCATCAGGAAGAGAAAGTAGATGAAGCCTTTTACAGACAGCTGGAAGTAGCCTCAAAATCACAGGCCCTGGTTCTCATGGGGGATTTCAACCACCCTGATGTCTGCTGGAAGACTATACAGCTATGCACAAACAGTCCAGGAGTTCCTGCAGAGCACTGATGATAACTTTTTGACACAGGTAGTCGAGGAGCCAACAAGGAGAGGTGTGCTGCTGGATCTTGTGCTTACAGAGAAGGACTGGTTGGAGATGTGAAGGTTGGGGGCAGTCTTGGCTGCTGTGACCATGAGATGGTAGAGTTCAGAATGTTGTGAAGAGGAAACAGGGCAAGAAGTAGAATTGCAACCTTGGACTTCAGGAGAGTCAGCCTTCGCCTCTTCAGGAACCTACTTGTAGGAATTCCATGGGTTAGGGCCCCAGAAGGAAAAGGTGTCCAAGAGAACTGGTCATATAAAAACATCACTTACTCCAAGGTCAAGATCTATGTATTCCTATGAGCAAAATGCAAGCAAAGGGGGTAGAAGACCTGCTTGGATGAGTAAGGAGCTCCTGGAAGGACTCAAATGAAAGAAGGAAGTATACAGAATGTGGAAAAGAGGACAGACCACTTGGGAAGAATATAGGGATACTGACAGAAGATGCAGGGATGTGACAAGGAAGGCCAAGGCTCATTTAGAGTTAAATCTGGCAAGGAGTGTCAAGGACAAGAAGAAGAGCTTTTTCAAATATATCAATAGCAGAAGGAAGACTAAGGAAAATGTGGGCCCACTGCTTAATGAGGTGGGAGTCCTGACAACAAAGGATACAGAGAAGGCAGAATTACTGAATGCCTTCTTTGCTTCAGTCTTCACTGCTAAGACCAGTCCCTCAGCAATCTCTTACCCTAGAGACAAGGGAGGAACTCTGAAGAAAGGAGGACTTTTCCTTGGTCAAAGAGGATCAGGTCAGAGATCTCTTAAGCAAACTTGACACCCAAAAATCCATGGATGCATCCACGAGTGCTGAGGGAGTTGGCAGATGTTATTGCTAGCCCATTCTCCATCATCTTTTAATGGTCAGGTACAACAGGAGAGGTGGCTGAGGACTGAAAGAAAGCCCATGACACTGCAGTCTTCAAAAAGGGCAAGAAGGGAGACCCAGGAAACTAACTACAGTCAGCCTCACTTCCATCCCTGGAAAGGTGATGTAATCACTCATCCTGGAGGTCATCTCCAAGCACATGGAGGTGAAGAAGGTGATCAGGAGTAGTCACCATGGGTTCATGACCAACCATGACTATGCTTGACCAACCTGATAGCCTTCTATGATGGAATGACTAGCTGCGTGGATGAGGGGATTGCAGGATGGGGCTGAACTCTTTTCAGTGGTGCCCAGCAGACAATAGGCAATGGGCACAAACTGAAGCATAGGAGGTTCTGGCTCAATATGAGGGGGCACTTCTTTACTGTAAGGGTGACAGAGCAGTGGGACTGGTTGCCCAGAGAGCTTGTGGAGTCTCCTTCTTTGGAGACTTCCAAAAAAAGTAGTCTCCACCCACCTGGATGTGATCCTGTGCAATTGGCACTAGGTGACCCTGCTTGGCAGGGGAGGTTGGACCAGATATCTCTAGAGATCCCTTCCAACCTCAGCCATTCTGGGAATATGTGATTCTGTGATTCTGTGATGAGAATTGTTATGTGTTTGGTTTTGTTGGGCTAATGGAAGCTGTGAAAATGACATGTTTTTGGTGGAAGGACTCACATACCAATACTAGACAGCTTGATGGGTTTACTTGTTTTCCAGGCTATTTTTTTAAAGAGAATGCTCAACTTCTATGGAGTTTCTCTTGACGGAGGTGTATTTTTCTTTATTCCAGTAAGAAGATGAAGTGATTCAGAAGAGTCAATTCAGAATTTGGCAATAATGCTTTCTCCTTCTATGGCTGAAAACAGAGTCCACAGGCATAACACATTGAAGAGTGTTATACTGAAGCACTGATGCAACCAATGTAAAAGATCCTAAGTCTCTTTCCTCCTTAAACTTCACCAGTGTTATTCAGTAAGAAATATCCTCCTAGGTTATCAAATGCACTGGAAATGCCACTGATTTCTTTCATCAATGTGCTCATCTGTCTGCTACATATCAAGCAGCAGGCAGACCTCTTTTCTGTTGATCTTTTCTGTTCTTTATTCTTGTTAGTTACTCCCAGTTAACTGGCTGACTGTCTCTGCTGTATTTTCTTGAATGGCTAGTTCTGATGAAATACAGAAAAACTACACAGGACCTGTGTTTGTGACATACCCATTGTGCTGAACACCTGCAAATTAATTGTCCCTTAATTACCCTGAATTATATAATTTACAGTGAAATTATTTCAACATGAAGGTGGTAAACATATAAGCTCTACCCTAGAAAAGCCCATGACTTGCTAAACAAAGGCATCTTCTGGGAGAATTGAGATGTGATTTGAATCTTTTCATGAATAAGACATTACAGCTTTTCTTGCTATGTCCTTGATAAATGCTTCAGTTCTGAATCTCTTGGTTTAAACATCTCTGACTTCAAATGCATCCTAGATGAGCTGATGATTATCACTATTTAAAGGGATATAAAAAGAATGGTTCTTCCCTACCTATTTCCACAGCAAGTACAGGTGGGAGTAAAGACTTAACTGGTCAGTCTTGCAAAGGCAGAAGTGCTATTTGGACATGCACAACATCAGAAAGTTATATGTTGCAGGCTGAATGCTGAAGAGCCTGCAGAATCTAAATATCTCTGAACTTAGGTGGTATATTATTTATTAGCATTGTGAATTCTTATTTGGCTACTAAATCCTGAAGTTCTTATTTAGGTTTCATTCTGAATTCTATCCATAGTTACGGAGGACTTCTCCAGAATGCAAGGAAATCAGAGTGGATTTGCCATGGTTTGAAAAGGTAATCTCTGACAGTTGAACTTTTAATGTCTAATACAAGCTCTAAGTCACTGAACAGCTTGTGCTGATAATTTTTAGTGACTATATAACTTTTTCTAATGCAAAACTCTTGTGACATACTGTATAACAGAATGACATTTGTGTGTGAGGACAAAAACTATAATGTTCCAGAGACTCACTAATGCCTTCTTACTACTTCCTTGGATCAGGGTTTGTTTGTTTGTTTGTTTACTTATCTCCACCTTATCTTTAGTCTTTTTCCATTGTGCCAAATGACAGATTGGCTATATGACAGGGACTGTGGGTGAGAGCTGGCTTGAAAAATATACTACTAATGGTGCTTCTATGCTCAACCAAAGATCTAAGGTACTAATTACAACATAAAACAAAATCTGTTAGATATTTATGGTTATGACATTCTTCACTATTTGACAGGAAGTTTTCTAATTTTGTGTCAGCTGTTTAAAGTAAAACTGGGTATATAGGCAATGTTAGTAGCAATGAGATATTTCTTACCTGCAGTAGTTATGCTCTCCAAGCCCTCCCTCCCCATTGGGATATTTCAAAGTATTATATGGATGCTCAAAGGTCTCATTCCAAAAAAGACAAGGTTTCCCTGCGTATTGGGAGGTCTGGTTCTGAGTGCCACGATAGTCGGCCCCATTTGCTGTATAACATTCTGGGAAGAAATGGAAATGAAAAAAGAGAGAGAGTGTAAGTAGGCTTAGCATTTGGTTGTTCTTCCCTTATTCTCCACCCCATCTCCAAGGACACAGTTTTCTTTCAATTAACATGTTTCCTGCATTGTATAGGCAACTAAATATGTTGCTTGAGATTTACATTTCCTCTTAGAGTCAAACACCTATTAAAGGGATTATGATTTTATTATTTTTACTAAACAATGTATAGGACATCCTGGTTAGGGCTGAAGAGTGACTAAGACAATTAAAATACATTTTCTGAGTTATTAAATTACATTTTGTACTGTTTTCTCTGTGTTTTACTAGTTAGGCTGAATGTGTAACTTGTTATTTTTCCAAAAAGAAAAGTAGATGATTTTTTCAATCTGCCACTTAACAGCATATTGCGCAAATCTCATTCTAGTTTAACTAAATTTGTGAACACCTGTAGTTTATAAAGTGAAAGATTTTGTAGGCATGGATCTTGCAAACATTTATATCCTGATTTAGAAAAATTGTCACGCATTCTCACCATCCCTGGAGGTCTTTAAAAGACGTTTAGATGTAGAGCTTAGCGATATGGTTTAGTGGGGACTGTTAGTGTTAGGTTAGAGGTTGGACTCGATGATCTTGAGGTCTCTTCCAACCTAGAAATTCTGTGATTCTGTGATTTTTTTCCTCTGGACTGAATTTCAGTTGAAAGGGAGCTCCTTGTATACAATACAATCATGATACTCCAATCTGCCATAGAAACATTTGCATTGAGATTAGAACTTACAAGTCAATATTCTTTTGCTTCACTCACATTTTCTCCTATTTAAGATTGTTTTCCTAGCTTCCCAATATTCAGTAAGTTAGAAATCAAAGCAGAGAATTATTTTCTAGTCATGAAATACACTATCCACTTTTCAGATGAACTACAAATCTCTTGCTACGTGGTTTTGCTCTGTCTTAATAATGACATCTTCTGATCAAATAAATATTCAAAAGCTTGCATATTTTTACTTTCTACTAAAACCAGAAAACATTGTTGGACTGTTGACCTGTAAGGGTGACTGACTACTGGAACAGGTTGCCCAGAGAGGCAGTGGATTCTCCCTCCTTGGAGATACTCAAAAAACATCCTGTGTCCAGGGAAACCTGCTTTAAGTGACCTTGCCTGAACTGAAGGTTTGGACAAAATGACCTCCAGAGGTCCCTTCCAACATCAAGCATTCTGTGATTCTGTGATCACCTTCCAGAAGTAACTCCTGTAAATAAGTCAATCCTATTTATAATTAATACTTGGTAACATTTGTCATCCATGCATTTATTTAAAACTAGTATTAAAATACAACATTCTATTACATAATAAAAATTGCTGTGTTACACTGCTGTAACCATTTATTTGTACTGTGTAGCATCGTTGGGAAAAGTCAGAAACACCTAACTACAGGCTGGGCAACGTTCTGTTTTATTTGATAGCATTCTCTCTTTTTATCTAATTCTCTCTCATGTAACAGCTGCATATATATTCTACTCTACTGCCCTGAAGGAAAGGGAGAGTGTTCTGCTGTTGTACCAGCCCTGAAGTGGTCTGCTCATCTCAGGTGTCCTCATCAGATGTCCCTTACAAAAGAGGGCTAGTAAGACCCTCAACAAATGGTTGCAGATGAATGAGGAAAAAACTTATCTTAGTCATATTAATCTGTATGCTTTTATTTTTATTTTTTATTTTTCATTTAGAAATACTGTGGCAGAAGGGAAAATATATTATTAAAACCATGTCTTTGAAATCAGTTTAATTTGGGCTCACATATATCAAAATGGTGCAATTATAATGATTATTTCACAGTTCTGTTAAACAGAAAATGAAAGCTGATGTTTTTGTGCCTTCAGTATGCATTGCCATGCCTAGGCAAGTTAGAATTTCTTTTAAATGAAACTTTATTGCTGAGGATATACAGAAAACATGTATGCACAGCTATTAATGGATACTGATACCATCTCTGGATAGAAAGCTATCTAAACTCGCAAAACCACGCTTCATATTAATAGTTATCCTTCCTTTAATTTATCTGACCTCATCAGCCATGCAGGTGAGCTACATACATTTACTTCAAAATGCAAATCTACATTTCCAGTATTCAGGTCACCATGGATATTTTTATAAACATGAAAAAAACTTTCAAAGTCACCACATTTTTGCTACTTTCTTAAATAATTCTCTTGCTTTGCAGTAAATGTCAAAGTTTTTCTATGCCATAGAAAAATAAATAGCTGAAAAACATAAGCTGATGAATTTGACAGAAAAGGTAGGAAAACATAATCAAACTGGACAAACTAAATAATGTACAGTATAAAGATGCAGTTGTGAGGAGTGATAAACACAGCCGGAAAAGATGTCTTCTTCAATTTAGTGCTATTACTTTTTTTTTCTTTTCAAATCTCAACTAGAAGCAATATGTACTAACATATACTCAGAAATGTGAGGAATGCTACAATACCTGAATGTAATGTAGCACACAGACTAAACTGAAGTTAACATCAGGCCGTTTGAGGCTCTGCTAAGACTGGCCCATGCTTTAATTTGAAGTAGCAACTGCCTTTCATTTTCATGTTCAGCATTTTTTCTTTTTTTTTTTGAATGGTTGTTCTTCAGACTTCATTGCACTAGTACTTTAAGGGTATTGTATGGAAGGAAGAGTCAGAGCTCGCTTTGTTCCTTTTAGCTATAGTGTTCTGTTCTCAAGGTAAAAGGTATCTGTAACAGTGCTTCCTTTGTTTCTTTGCCTGACCAAGACATTTGGGGAAAATGAGCCAGCTGAGCTGTAGTGAAGCTCCCCTGGTTTTGTGGGCATTTTTGTTAGATGTGGAAAGGGGAGTGAGTGGGATTCCCTATAAAATGATCAATTATCCCAGAAAACCTGAAATTAAAACTTAATTTTAAATTATGGCATTTAGCAGTTGTTATCAAATGAAATACATACTTTTTTTTTTTTTCTTAGATGCAATCTGGTAGGAAATTTTCATTTAGTTAATGATTGATAATAGTTATTTTGTCAAAGCACTGACATACAAATTTTTCAAGTAAATATTGTCATTCAAAAAAAACAAAAACAAAACAACAACAACAAAAAAACTCAGTCCTACTCTCTTTTATCTTAAACAATCATCTTTGAGATTTACTGAGATATACTTTGTGTGGTTTTCTATAAAATTCCTGGTAACATTGCTCCAGATCCCTCAGCATATTCAGTATCTTGGCTGTAAATAGCTGAGTTCTTCCATTTAGCATACATAGTGATTCCTCTGTATGTTCTGCATGACAGCCAAGACACTACCTTAGAGATCTCACTATGAAATTAATATTCAGTGTATTAAAGGTGAGAAGTGAATGTTTTACCTGCAGGCTGTACTTTCAAGACAAAAGCCCTAGAATTCTAGAGAAGAGCAGGTTAGAAACTTTGTCCTTATTTTTGCCTCACACTACTGCTGCAATGATTCAGTGAAAAGACAGTCTTAAAAGGTCAGAAAGATTTGTCTACATGAAACTAATCCAAATGAGATCATCTAAACGAAACAGTTAGGAAAGAGTGGATTTAACAGTATTAGTAAAAACAGTTGGGCTTACTCAAATTACCTATTTATGTTTGACAGATTATGATCAAATAGAAAAAAGGGGAAACAAACAAAAAAACAGCAGGAAAGGACCGCAGTGTCATTGTGGTTGACAGATTTGTCACCATTCCTGTTCATGCACCCAAGGCGCAATTTAAATTATCCTTCCAACCATAAACCTGTATTAAATCACCAGGTTTTTTAGAAAGTACACAGAGAAAGCTGTGACAAGTCAAGGTTTAAAGTCTACAGACTTCTCGTATTCTAAGATGCTAGTCAGCTGGGTTTCAGACAATATCCGTAGTAGAAACTTGTGTCAAGTCCATGATTAAAATCGAAGTATCCATGATGATTTCACTCTATTAACTACCTAATGACCCTGTTGCATCTATTGTATGGTGAAGAAGTCTGCATACAGCAGTAAGCAAAAACAGACCCATTGCAGAGGTTTTATTCATGAAAAGCTGAAAGGTTACAACAAGTCCTATTCAGGATAATGTTTATGAGACTCAGTGAGAAAACATGGACTGCAGTGTGCTGTCAGGACTGGTTTTTTTTTTCCAATACATCTGGTGCCATGATTGACAGAAAAATAACTTCTTAAAAATGAATACTGAGACTAGATAAGTACATTTTAAGTGGCAACTGCTAGAAACAAAAAGCAGAAAATAAGCCTGGGGATGGTTGTCCACCATGAGTGAATGCTCAGTGTGAGATACAGGTTCACAATTAGTTTTATTAGAGCCAGATCAACATTTGGAAGATCAAACAGCAGCTGTAGTATAAATTTTTTCCATCTGTCTCCGTTTCTTCTTCTTCAGTGTAGGGACCTTACAATGATCATTTATGCCTTTGTTACTTTGGAACTGTATGACTGCCTGCACTCCACATGGGCACCACTTTAAAATCATTTGCAAAATTAAGGTAGTGCAGAATATAACAGACTGACTGCTATACTGAATGAACCACTACTGATAAAACATTGAAATTTCTGAGTCTCTATTAGCTTCCAGTGATTTTCTAAGATGGACATACAAATACTGGTCTTAATTTCTGAAGTCCTTGATAGCAAGAAGCCCAGTTACCTGAGAAATTCTATATTTCATGCCTCATCATGACTGAAGGAAACAGTACATTTTAATTTCATCTGCAGTCTTCTCAGTACAAATGAGAGGAAAAGTAAAGAAAACAGCTAATCAAGCACCCTTCCTCTTCTGGCTAAGAAATAGGAAATCTTTGATCATTCCTCAAAGTCCACCACTTCTCAAAAACATATATTTAGTAATATTACAAATTGCAGACTGAAGAGATGGAGATTCAGGATGGTTTAAATGACATCTTAGGATACACTTGTAAGTTTGGGGTGCATACATAACTTTTGTGGGAGACTGAAAATTCAGAATAACAAGCTCATTACTATTTCACTGGAAAAAAAATATAAAAAATTACTGGATTTATTTGTTTGCTTTAAGTTCTGGAAACTACGTAGAGTGCTAACTAGTGGCAGGAGACATTAAAGGTTAACAACAATTATCAACTGAAAACAAGCCTACACAGGCCAGAAATTATCCTACCAGCAACAGTCAAAAAAAGAAGCAAGGTTTTATTTTAATAATCTGCAGATAAAATAATAATGAAAGGTAAATTAAAATGGTTGCTATTTAAGTATTAGGTTTCATTACAGTGGCTTGATAGCCAGAACTTTGAATGTTCTGTGAGGCTCGAGCAAGAAATAAAGATACTTAGAATTTACATGGATAAGAATACGGAACCAAAGGTGCCAGGCCTGATGATGACTAGGTGTCAGTTGCTTGATGCATTTGTTTGAATAGCGGTTTAAGAAGAGTTTTAGGACATTTCCGTTCTACCAAACTGTTCTCCTAGTTCTTGAGGGAGTCTGCAATTTGAGCACTCCTCCTTAAATGAAAGCACTCTATCTAGGTGCAGATGGCAACAGTTACAGGCACTAACCAGATGCTGCAGTCTCTAATTTGATTGAAAGGGTATAATTAGACAGCAGAAACACTTCAATGAGAGAGTAATGCACAGAGGAAAGGACAGAAACCACTTAACTGATGCCAAGATACCCCTGCAGTAACAGAGGCAGGGGCCCACAGATGGAAAGGGCAGAACACCCAAATTACCTTCCTCTGATGAGAGTATTTTTGTTTCCTTATGGATATGTGAGTAGAGATTCTATTATCATAGGTTGCCACAGTTCTTCATGTGGGAACACTGATTAAAACCAGAAGAAGCTTCAGGAGATCAAAGAGACAAATATGGCTTCTGTGGTCATTATTAAAAATATTTTTAGGAGTGCAATGGTCTTCTCTGAAATGCAGTTTTATCAATTTAACCAAATGTTCATTTGCATATTTTCATATGATTGGTCTGAAAAATCTTATTCTATATTATGTTGTGATGTAAAATAAATGAATCTGGGTAGTATAAAACTGTTTTATACCTCCCCAGCTGAAAAATTTGTGTAGTATTTTTAGATTTCAGTACTTTGCTATTAAAATTAATACAAATGTAAAAAAAGAAAAATCCTCATAAAATCTACAAGAGTTGGGTACATATACTGTAATAGGGGAAACAAAAACAAACAAACAAACAAAAAACCAGCAGACATGAACTAAAGAAAAAACACAGGAAGGAATGATCTTTGTTTAAAATTGTGATTTTCAAAATTGCTAGAAAATAACTCCTCATTTGTTCAGTCAGCTACTATAAGTCTGATGTGATGCCATGAGAGCACTCAGCTGAAAATTTCTCCTATGCAGTATAGGGTCATTCTGTATGTGGTTTAAAAATCTTTCTCATGCTGCATAGCCACCCAGACACACACAAATAATCTTCTGAGGTCCTCAACTGCAATAAAAAGTCTTATTTAGCATTGGCCCAAAGCAGACAGTAGTTACAGTGAACACTCACCTGACATTTGTTCCAACCTTGTCTTAAGTATCCGTCTGCAAGGTAAATATGAGCCTGGGAATGTACAGATAACGCAGTTCCATGCTTGTGCTCCCAGGCAGTGAGTAAGTTGTTATAAGCGAGCTTGCTATTCTTGCTCAAATTTGATTACTAACCTTCAATCTAATCACTTTTTCATCAAATTTGCTTTTTTTAAAACAAAAAATCTGAAAATATGCTATCTTGAATGGCCAGATGGAGCAAGCAAATTAGGATATGACCATGAATAGCTCATTACTTCTAATGCCTATAAGTATGTATTTTGCACATGTTCTTTGCTTCTTCTTTTTTTTTTTTTTTTTTTTTTATTTTGTACAATACAAACATGCTATATTAGTCACAACTTTGCAGCTGTTGGCTGGTTCTCAGCAGCAAGATAATATAAAAACACTTGCTTGGCTTGTGATTTTTTATCACTGGAAGTTAGAATGTATGATGTAGCCCCAGAGGAATTTCTGTTCCTTAATACACTCATTTGTTTCCTTTGTGAAGTTTTAAAACTGTTGTTTCACTGTCAAGCATGGCAGACTGAATCCCTCTGGAAATTTTACCAGGATCGGCTATAACCACTGTGCGGATGGAGGGAGTGGTAAATTGCACAACCACTATGGTGCGATATGACAAAGAATGCAAAGTTTGCAGCTGGCAGCATGAAATCCCTGCCTTCTTCCCACTTCTTTGGCTCCACCCTACTGAAATCCATTCACATAACTCTGGACTTTGAGTTACACTCTATGCATGTACAAGCATGATATGCTGAAGTATCTGGACTGACTATATCACTTTGTATCCGTCTGGTTAGAGATTTTTTTTTGGATATTTGCATGACAACTGCTCCAGGCATATCAAGTGGAACTGTTTAACTGTATCAGTGAGAAATAGGCAGATAAAGATTACAAGAGATACGAGGTTAGTAAGACAAGGCTGAAAAAGCAGTTTAAAAGGAAAGATTCAGCTGGGAAGGACAAGCACATAGTGATCCACTATTGCTAAACAGGAAGATAACAGAGAAAGAAAGAGAAGACTGACAATCATATTATTTTCTAATTGGGAAATTAAATGAACAATATAAATACAGAAACTCAAAGTGACAATATATTGCACTGAGTATGTAGAATAATATTTATTCAATGAAACTAATGTGACACAGACTTCAATTTCCTTGTATTTGTAATACAAAAATCACCAAATTCAGACAGTCCTTTAATGTTAGGAAATCCATTACCTGTCTCTAATTTCTGATTCACTTGACAGATGTGGTGTGACTGAAGTTTGAATGCTGCAAATTTCAGTATTTGAATTAATAGAAACTGTTAGATGTCACACAGTAAAGCAGAAATACTGTGAAAAGTAGCACAGTACTATATGCAAAAAATTATTGTTAACTCACTCTGTTGTCAATACAAGCCATTTTTCATAAGGCAATTCTAGAAATTAAAGATTCTCCCTGTCTTAGGAAATGATGGTGTGATGCAGTCTGTATTTTGTCTGCATCTTTTACAATAAATGTATGAAGACATGCATTCAATAAAAATAAACAAATAAATAAATAAATAAAAGAACAGGCCTTAAAAACACACTATATGACAAACTGCCTTACAAAAGAAATATTAACATTTGTCATTTCAGAATTCTGCTAGCTTTGAATGCAACTTGATCCAGCTGATCCCATGTCAGTCCTGTGGGATTAAGGGTGAGGAAAAAGATTCTGAGGTATGGTTTGCACAGATTAACAACTCTGCAGATTTTGTATATGCCATACTGTACATACCATACCAATTAGAGGTCGTTATTGAAGAGCAGATGTGCACTGTTTTCAGGTTCATTAGCAGAAAACAGGTAGGTGGCTGTGCTTCCTAGATCCATTATCCTTTGCTACCAATTCACCCAGTGAATTCATTTTTTCCCCTAACAGTTGTTTGTGCTCAGGCACCTCTGTTACCTTTACTGGCCGTGAATACATGCAGTTGGAGGTTGGCTAAAGCATGGAAGTGCAGTTGCATAAACCGACTCCTCTAAATTGCCTATGAACCAAACATTTGTACAGGGATATATCCTCCACTTGCTCATGTGCAGCCTGCTGTGAAGAATACAGCCACCTGTGCAATGTGTTCTGTCCACAGTTCAGCTCAGAAACCTTAAAAGATGACATACTCCTACTCAAGTAAATGAAGGATTACCTTCTCTGTGCAACATGCATGGCCTGATTGTACTGGGAACAGACCACTAGACATGGTCTAGGTATATATCCTTGTCTAGGTTGTTCTCTTCTGAGATGTAAAGTTTGCATTTTGAGTTCAACTTCTGGTAAAAAAGTTTGTTGTTGTTGTTGTTTTTTCAAAATAATAATAATAATAATAAAATTGGTGTAAATCTTTCCCAAATCTAATTAAGTACACCTACAAAAACTTCAAAATGAGAAAATATCTGTTCATGGCTAAAGGAGCAAATTGTATATTATATATATATAAAGTATATATATATATAAACATATATATATATATGTATGTATATGTATATATATATATATGTATATGTATATATATATATGTATATATATATGTATATATATATATATGTTTATATATTTATTTTATATATATATATATATATATAAATAATAATAACAACAAGGGTTAGAATATGCAAAACATATCCAGGAGGACCATGCATATGATGGTTGTGGCACTGTGATCATCCAGAACAGCCACTCTAAATCTTGCGAAGCAGGACTAGTGTTTACCGGAGTGGTACTTAAAATGATCAGTACCAACTGAAGTGAGAACAAAAAGGTGCAGAGAGATTTTAAGTGAAAAATCACTGAAGAACTCACTAACCATCTGCGAAGATTCAGGCTTCACAGATTGCTTGGCTGAACAAGAGATGCCTGTGACTGGCAGGGAGCTGAGGCAGCACTCTGTAGAGGTGAGATGCCCACCATCCAAGCTCTGGCTCCGTGGCCCCGATTCTGCCCTGCTGCCACTAATCAATTTTCCAGTGAGTAAGTGTACCCACGGCCTGCACTCCTCTCTCCCTGCAGATGCCTCCGTCCTGCAGATCTAGCCACCAAACTCCTTCGTTAGAGAAATGTGCTGCATATGCTTTCAAACCCAGACTCCCATCTCTGCAAGAACAGGGAGATCCGCAAATACCGACGCGCTACAAACAGCGCATGAAAATACACCCGAAAATACATCTTTATACGAGCAGCTTCGAGCCGTGCACCAGGCTGGTGAGCCGGAAGGGATGTCGAGAACTTCAGGAGGTGCTGCCGGGCGGCAGAGCCCTGCCGCGGCGGGCTGCGTGCCAGCTGCAAGTCTTCAGAGTTCGGGAGCAGACCGGGCAGCTCTCTCGCCACTCAGCCCCGCGAGAAGACCATGGAGCAGCCCCAGACGCACTCCCCTTCCCAATTCCGCGCTAAGCGTCACTCACCGGAGAGAACAGGCTCGCGGCAGCAGCTCAGCGCCAGCCCTGAGAAGGCCAGAACGGCGGCCAGGGCGGGGGGCTCCATGGCAAGGGGCCGCCGGGCCGCGCCGCGCTGGCAGGCAGCAGCCGCAGCGCTCCCGGGGCAGAGGTGGTTGCGGACGGCAGGGAAGAGCGCAAAGTGCGGGAAGCGGAGGCCCTACTGCATGTGTCCTGTAACTGCGCCCCAGCGAGGTGCCGAGTGGCAGATGAGGGATCCTATTACCAGCCATGTGACAGGAAAGGATAAGAAACCAACATCCCAACCTGCTGGTCCTGCTGCATCAGAGGATCGCGGAACTGTTGCCTTTACGTCTGACATCGACGGGTTTGGGCTGCTGGTACTCGCTCCGGGTGCCAGCACAGGGGCTCCGCGGAGCCCTCCTCGCGGGCAGAGCCAGCGAGGCAGCGGCGGGGCCACCCCCGGCACCAGCCCCAGCACCAGCCCCGGCACCGCCCAGCGAGACGTGTCTGTCCCTCGGCGTCCCCCTCTGGCCTCTCGCAGACAGTCCCCCTACGGCCTGCCACTGTCCCGGTCCTGCGCTCGGCCTCTGCTAGTCTACGGTCCCGTGGGGACTGCCTGCCAGCAGATGGGAGCATGCAGATGCAGCGTCTCTCTTCCTTCGGGGAAGGGCGCGGGGAGGAGAAAGAACGCCGGTCTCGCACGGTGGCTCTGCATGGGCACGGTGGGGCCGCGAGGGCGCGCGGCAGGGCCGTGTGCTCCGTGAGCGTCTGGGAGGGTAGTGAGGTGGCAGCCCCGCGCGGTACGATGCGGCGGAGTCAGTCCCTCTGAAGGTGCAGAAAGGCACGTCCCGCCCAACGGAGAGGACGGGACGGTGAAACTGTATTTGTGCGGCTCATGCACATAAGGCGCGGGGAGGAACGACTGCAGGCAGACCGCAGCTCCTTGCGTGGCCCGGAGACGCGGCACGGACACGGACGCGGGCACTCGCGAAGATGCATACGGACAGGAACACACACGCACGAGCACACACACGCACACAGAGCTATGCAGAGACAAACACACGGAAAAACGCATGCGTACAGGCTGACAGGGTGACGAGACACCACAGTGAACACAGAACAGAACACGGAACCGAAGGAAAAAGCTCAGTGTAGCTACCTGAAAATGGTGAATACAAACGCAGGGCTAGTTGTGTGTGTGTGTGTGTGTGTGTGTGTTTTGTTGTTTGTTTTTTAAGGCTTCTGCAAAGGTTTCTTATCTGACCTATTTGACTTTTCAGCAATGCCAGTGCTCCAATGCTAAAACCACCCACCCACCCAAATAAACAAACAAAAAACATAGCAACAGACAACAAACAACACCAACATGGAAAAAATAAAAAAAAATAAAAAATAAAAACAAAACCAAAACAAAACACACCACTTAAAACAACAGAAAAATTACACTTTGTCAGGAACAGAACATTCTGGCCCTTACAGTTTCCCTATACCCATAGACCCATGTCCCTGTAGACCCATTTTACTGCTCTGAAAGAGGAACCAACCAAATATAGGTTTTATGCTGTAGCTGTTACATCAGTACATGCTATGGTACAGCTCACTTTTAGTATGCAGAAACATCCCATCATATATAGCTGTAATGTTGATTTTGAGGTGAAAAATATGCTAATAATCTATTTTGGTTGTTGTGAGATATATAAAAAACAGGAGAAATAAAAAAGATTGATGCATGCCAGCATTAGATTTACATGTATAGTTTAATATCACAGCATAATGATGTCATATTCTTATTTCTTTGAACCAAATTCCTACCCAATGTAGAACTTTTTAAGCTTATGAAATAATGAAAAACAGTAGCAGTGTCCTGCTAGATAATGTTAAGCTTTTTCTGGGGTTTGTTGTTTAATAGTGAATGCTGAAATATTTAGTTCCTCCTTATGAATACAATATATATATATGTATGTTCAGTTACTTGGCTCAAGCATTCTGCGAAATTCTTGATTCTGAGCTGTGGTTGGACAAGCACTCTGGGAGCATATGTTGTTTTGTTACTACTGAACATATGGGTCTGTATATGTAAGTATGTGCAGATACATGCATATATATATATATATAAATCTCCCTCTCTCAGCAAAGGAATTAGAGATTGCTGTGATGGGAGTGTTTCCAAGGCCGACCAGAAGGAAGAGCTGGGGCACACTGTTTTTACCACTGCTTTGTTTATGGTGGGCTAAACTAGATAATTCTGATTCATATAAACTAATTGCATTCTGAAATTAACATATTTTTTTCAGGAGTATGTCCAGACTCCATTTATTTCATATATTCCCATCCCAGTCTGAGTAACTGACATGAAGCGTCATTCATTTACAAATCTGTTTGTGCATGCAGCACTACCTTGTGGTACATGCTGTCTAACAGTATATGAAACATTGCTTCTTTGTGATTTAATGACTAATAAAATTCTCCTCTCCAAGGGCTGAGACCTCACTGTATAACCCAGTCACCCAATTTTGATTTCATTTTATCTGGCATCCCGTTTCTTAAGGTTGCTGGAACACAGAAGGCTTACACATTTTTTAACACTGTATTGATGATGAAGTTCACACAATCAACTTCATATACCTCCAAAAGCCCAATTCAGTCTTCCAGCGCTTCTAGGCAAAATCACCTTTTTTTCATTCTGCACCCCACATTCTCCACCAACCATTTATACACATGGTTGGTATGTGTGTGTACATCAGTTGCAATAATTTGTTTTTAATAATGCTGGCAGCAGCCATCTAGTTTGTTACTCATGATCATCTGCTAGTCTCTCTTTCTCTCGTCTTCTCTCTTTCTCTCTTTCTTTATCTTCCTTCCTTCCTTCCTTCTTTCTCTCCTTTCCTTTCCTTTCCTTTCCTTTCCTTTCCTTTCCTT
>CM021745.1:30949-51018 GCA_011075105.1 Heteronetta atricapilla | reverse complement strand
CTTTCCTTTCCTTTCCTTTCCTTTCCTTTCCTTTCCTTTCCTTTCCTCAGCATTTTTTTCTATCATTCAGAATTGTTTGTATTCCAACTTACAGTATTCAAGATCACTTATCTGCATTGTGTAACTTTCTGCTTGTGGTCTATGTTCACAAAAAACAACAATAGCAACAGCAGCTAAAAAGTAATTTAATTATTTTATACTTATAAATACGTGGTCTGAAGCATTTATTTCAATTTGTCTTGATCTGATTATAATGTAAAATCTGTAGTGTTTCACTCATTTACTCCTCCTGTACTTTGGTATGTAGTTTGTCCTTGCATTTTGACACCACCATGAATTCTCTGTCTTTTGTGAATTAAAGACTTTCAAAAAACAGACCCAGTGAGCTGCAAAAGCTAGCAATTCTTTATTATCAAAAAGAGTTGAACAATACTGATTTCAGAAACCCTTTGGGATGTAGGCAAAAGCAAATGGTCCTTTTTTTTTTTTTTTTTTTTTTTTTTTTTTTTTTTGTAAAAATATTCTGTACAAGCTAGTAGTTCAGAAATCACTTTTTAATTACAAGAATGAAACTTACTGCAGTACAGCTAGATATTTTAAAAAGTAACCATGGAGTCTTTAAATTCACAATTATGCATATTTATGTTATTCAAGAAAAGAACATTGCAAGGAGAACTGTGCAGATAATTGGTTTTTGTTCATTTGTTCTGAAAGTGAAACCTATTTGGACAGTTGAATAAAAATCAATTTTAAAAATCATTGTGAGTTAGCCTGAAAGGAAAGGTTTCATTTTCTGAACACTTCCTCTTCTTCCCCTTAATTGCATCCCTTTAAAATTAGGTCAGTAATGAAACAAAAATGTCACTCAGAGCATGTACTCAGTGACTTGCCAAAATATAAGAATGCAATGTTTAAGTATCTTTAGTTTCTCTACCTCCCAACTTAAAACAAGCAAACAAACAAAAACCATAAAGCCAACAATATGCCAATTCAACCTGACTTGTGAAATAGTCCATCTGATTGCATCCACTTTCACATCTTTCTAAATGAGCTTTACGTGGCCCTAGAGAAGGTATGTGTCTCTCTGATAAAGGCTAGCATTATAGGCTAGGATAATTTTCATTCCACTGGCTTTCAAGTGAAAGACTAAAAGAAGAGAAGTACAGAGAATCACCAATTCTTCTGATTTTGTCAAAACTCTGGTTCTTCTGGCAGAGACTGATAGAAGAAATTAATCCATATAACTTTGATTCTTTCAGAATTATTGTCCTTGGCTTTTGAAACACAGTAGGATGAGCCTGCCATGATAAAACCCCTGAAAGGTAGTTAGCATTTCTCATGCAATTGAACAGTCATTATATTGAAAGCAGAAATTAAATTCTAACATCCTACGTAAAACCAGTGTTTCCATCTTAGTTGCTGTGGACAATTTATTCCTCTGCTATGCTTTCTCC
Organism: Heteronetta atricapilla; assembly: GCA_011075105.1. Classification (NCBI taxonomy): domain Eukaryota; kingdom Metazoa; phylum Chordata; class Aves; order Anseriformes; family Anatidae; genus Heteronetta; species Heteronetta atricapilla. Next base: position 49,564 of record CM021745.1, on the reverse strand, counting down.
GTATTTCATTAAAAACTTCTCTGAAATTTCATTCTTCCTTGTTGAGATGTTACTGGAACCTCTGAAACAGGCTTCTGTTTGCCTTTGTGTCTTGGGAAGAAAGGAAAAAAAATAGTATAAATAATTTTAAAAATGCTAGAGATGTTAAAGCAGTTACCAAAACATTTTTGCTTAGATGAAGGTGAGAGTAATACTAGGTTAGGTGGAATAGTAGGAATACTAGATCAGGTGGAATAGTAACATTGAGCCAATTTTTAAATTATCAGTTCAGTGTAATTTCTGTGCAAAGAATAATGTCCCTCCCCTGTTATATGCTGCTGAAGATTCAAAATATTTAAATTACCAGAAGTAATGACTGAAGGAGATGTAGCACCTCTTCTGTTTGAGCAACATGCAATTAAATGAGAGAATACTGATGGTTTGCTGATGATTGACTTGATGTTCTAATTAGCCTTGCCTAATTAAGATTTATCTGTTCAAAATCTGTTACAGCTATACAGAGGACTGCATTCTCTGTTGCTATCCAACCATACACCCCACTGAGTGCTATGGACTTTATTAAATATTCTCAGAATGTTCAGAAATTATAAACTTTTGGTAGCCAATTACTTACAGATTCCGAAATATACGAGCTTTTTTTTTAAAAAAAAAAATATATGTGTGTATATATATATATATATATATATATACACAATGTGTTTAGGGTAGCAATTCTGTAAGCTGCTCCCAAATGTGAGAATTCTATACAGCTGTAATAGTAGTGCTTTATGCCAGTCAGCTATATACATGGGATTTTAGTACAGGTAAGAAATGGCAAATTTAGGAGGCGTCCTTCATCTGTGCATTTTTATTTGTATGCAAAAAACATCAGCTTCTGCAGTTATCTACCTTGTGTTGAGTAACCCTTTTGTTTGTTTTTGTACAAAGAAGGAAGAAAAAACATTTTTGGTCTGAGTGTTCTCTGTGAAGCACTGAAAACAATGCTTACGTGATTTAATGGGACAGGGAAAAATTTGGAAGTGACTCTGGCCCTCTGATACACAGAGTTAATTGGTCATTGAACACAGAAGCAATGGGCTCTATTTGCAGTGACAGACATAGCTATCATAGTGTATTCTGTTTCAAGGGTCTCTGCAGTGCTGAACCTACTGGAAAGCTACAAAACAAAACATTTTTTTAAGTGTTAATGCTGGCTAACAATAAATTATATACAGAATATATTAAATCATAACAACCTTTTAAAATATAAGACTAAAACATCAAAGAATTTACTTGCCACACAATATTTTGTAGAGATTTATTTTATGAAGTAATAGTTTATATAGTGAGTGTATTTCTGTTTGGTAGGAATGTTCCAAGAATGGCCAGCAAACTGATATATCCTTTAAATTCTATTCACCTCTTTGGCACAAGAGACTCAAGGCAAATTTATGCATGCCTAAAAGAGGGAATATGTTCAAGGATGTTACAGCACCATGCAATGCATTCCTTAAATAATAAATGCAATTTACCTGTCGGTATTATCAGCACACCTGCTCTGAAACAGAACACTTCATTAGATAGCCTTACTATTCAACAAATAGATTATTTTGACCAAAACTACTGGTCGGTCTCAATCAATCGATCATGTTTGCTTGCCTTATTAATAAACTTCCAACTTTCCTTCATAGTCTGCCAGCAGGACACAAGGACTATTGAGACTTGATGTTTTCAATAAAAGATAGTAGTAGGAAAATGTCCTGTCTTATTTCTTTGTCATTGAGTAAAAGGATTAAAAGGTCTTAGCACTTCCTATTTCTTTAGCAGGTTACTTTTTGTTTTCAGTTCAGTTGAGTTCTTACCTCTCCTTTCTACACAGGAAAGTTAGACGTGCCAGGACTGCAAGACTGACAATTCCAAATATACAACCAAGAAGAATTACTTGTTTGATATCTGAAAAAAGACAGCAACCACAACAAAATAGGAAGATGTTATTTGTCCTCATGTCAATTTGCTTCAGTGTAAATGTGTGTGTATACATTGTATACATAGCATTGATGTTTTACAGTTCATTGTGTTCAAGAAACAAACCAATAGAGAGTGAGCAATGGAACTCACATAATTCCTACATTTGACAGTTAGGGCAGGTGGCTGTGACAGCTGTTCTAACACAAAGAAGGGGTGGTTAGTGGCTAATATGCAGCTGACATGAACTGCCAAACCCAACAACTTACAGGTTTTCAATCCTTTTCCCAATTTGATTGCTTTAAAAATTGCCCCTATTTTGACATTGAAATTTTGAAACTGCACCTGTTGTTTAATGCTCTATGCAGAAGAGAGCAGAAGAGAAACAATGCTTCCTGAAAGTAGTATCCTTTAAGGAAAATATCACATCCGAAAAACTGCAAGTCCCAGTGTGAGGAAATTTTGTCCAAGCCTCAATGGGAGAAGGCCAAAGAGAAGTATAGTCCCATGTCTCTGAGACACTGGAGTGTCCTAAGGTCAAAGTAGATTCAAGGCTCTGCCCTATTTGTGTGCCTATTAGCAGCATTATAAGCATGTGTAAGGGAGTGTGCATTCTATTTAGAAATAGGTGAGAAGTGGTGCACCTGAGTTTTAATTTTCCTTTTTGCCAGCACTTACATAGCTTTGTCATGCCTGCAGGAAAAACTGCCCAAACTGCAGCCTGCCTAGCATAATGATGGCAAAATGATAAACTTAATTTTCTGCAACACTAGAATAAATAATTTAACTTATAAATTGCTTTATACTGAAGTTTAAGGAAGGAACTAGGATACACAAACTATTTCACAGGCCTCAGACCTTCATTCGATAACTTCTGTTACGAGGCCCCAAAACTTCTGTCTGGCTTACATACACCTTACTGACAGGTACCCTATCTTTGTCAAGTGATGAGAACCCACCATTGGCCTTGTTTGTTTGGTTCAGTAGTGACCTGTCTTTATAGTGAAATCTTTGTATTTAATTGTTAGTCTCAGGTTCTTTTTCTTGATTATAGAGTGTTTTGCAGCCAGTCTCCTGGAAATGACAGACAGGTAATTCCATAATCAGAAAACCTAATGTTCTTCTGCACCCTCATCTGAAAAAAAAAAAGTGCAGAAAATTAATGAGATTTCTGTCAACTTTCCCAAAAGTGCATTTGCACAGAGCCTGGAAAATGAAAGCTAAAAATATGGAGTGCAAAAAAATGAAAGAAAAAAAACAGATTGCACTTATCACTAAATAACTGTCTATCGCAAGCAGAATATACATGTATACATATTGCTAAGATTTTACTTTTTTTTTTTTTAACCTGCATTTTATCTGCTTTTGCTGGATGGTTTCTTTTTCTCCCTCTGTGATATTCTATGAAGAGAGGTTGCTGAGGTACTTGCAAGCCTTGCAGTGGAATTGTAATTAAAAGCATAGCAGAAATAATTATTAGCAGAGGGTTTCCATGGAAACTTTAATTCAAGGAAGCAAAACTCAAAAGAAACAATATGCAGGCCTAAAAGCATATTTTTTTTTTCTAATACAGAAATAGATTTTGCAAAGTAACTGATGTTCAGTTTCAGTTTTCTTTTTTTTTTTTTTTCTGTCTCTCTTCCTATCCAGTTTTCAGAGTTCTCAAGCCTTCCTTCAACATAATTTTTCTAGCTTTTGAAAAATAAAAGCATGTAAATAACTAAAAGCCCCTAGGATTTGTAGTAGAGAGACTGAATTTGATGTGCCACAAAACTGCAGCAAGTGTAATGAGCACAGCACTGAATAGAAGTACCCCCTGAAAATAATAGAGGCCTGGGTCCTGTGTTCTTGACCAGCTTGAAAGAAGTTACTATTAAAAAAAAAAAAAATAGACTGTTTTAACAGTTCATGCTGCAAGTAAAAATCTGACCACTAATCATAGTGGCTAGGTCAGTGGTCACCCATTCAGGCGCCCAGAAATTTGGAAGCACTGACTATTAATTTTGCCAGAATTTTCTTGGCATTAAGAAAGCCTTCTATCAGAGAGCTTAATAAAATGGACGTTGGCAAAACAGCAGCATGTTGGTATGTAAAGGGGAAAACAGTAAGGAAAGTTAGCATAAGTAATAATTGTTTGTAACACCATGAAAATGTTTTTTGTAAATTATGCTGAATTCAGAATCAGCACAAGGAAAACTGGCACTGAATTTCAACTGTCATAGACTGGAGGCTGAAATGTATTTAGCTGAAAGAAAGTACTAGATACCCATGCTATAAAAATACTAGAGGTTTAGATATAAGTGAGAGGAATTTTGGACTGTTTTACCCGTATTCTCTGGAGAGACTTGGACCTGTCAAAAAATAATCTTCTCATACAGATACTGATATCCAGTAGCATATATTCTCATACACATGGAGGAACCAGGCTAGATATTAATTATTAGGGCACAGCAGTTAGAAAACCTGAGTGAAGAACTGTATATGAAATGTTATATTGTCTTGATTATGATATCCTGCTGCTATGGGCAGCATTGCCATACTCCATTTTCCTGAGGCTGACAAAAATTATCATTTTTGGCTCACTCTACAAATGAACTACAACCCCAAATATCAAATAGTAAGGAATGCTATTTTTACAATTGGATACAAATAATTTTACACCTTTTTCTTCTTTGCCTTCTCTCAGGAACCCATGTGCTGGAAAACATTTAGTTTTTTATCTGCTTAGCCATAAAACAGTGGCATATCTCCCTCATTCTGAATGCTGTTAATTCCTCTGTATCTTCCAGCTTTTTTGCTCTGATCTCTCAAGGCTGGCTTTTTGTCCCTTTTATTCTAGTGTAAATGTTAGCATCCAGTTTGCTTACTGAGGCTGACTGGCTCCTATCCAGTATGAATGCAGCTGATGGCAGCAATGTAAAAATGTTCTTAGCTTTCAGCTTGGCAAAATGTTCTGCCACTGACTCTGTTTAAGATCTGGCTTTACTCTGTAAAGATTTCATTCTCCTTAGTCTTTTGACAAATGATCTAATATTACTGTGAACTATGAAGCATGCTAAATTATCTACTAAATTTCTCACATATTTTCAACAGTTAACTAAAATACTATGTATACTCTGGTCTATCATATTAAACAGAAATGTTTTGAAATACTTCTAGTTTTACTCTTTACAAAATAGCTTCAATACTGAGGTTGGCTCTTGTGAATAGAATCAGTTGTGTACTGAGTACTAACACTACCTGGTCAAAAAAAAAAAATTAATTAAAAAAATGTTCACTCTACTATTTAAAATTTAGCAACACTGTATATTTTACACTTGTTCTGTGAAAATGTTCAATGACTATTTTGTATGCTAAAGTCCACAGTCTGTTGCTCAAACTCATGTATGGATCATCTCACCAATAACACTAATTATGAGACATTGTATTGGAAATGAGCAACTTGTGCAGGCCTTCAAAAGCAGATTAAATGTTTCTGCTGGCCAAGAATTCACTGCTGACGTATTGTGCACTTTCCAGATTTTTGTGAGATGATCAGAATGGAGAATCCTTTGATAGGATTTATCTGATGTGTACTTTCAGGAACAATTAAATCAGCATTAAAAGTGTTTCAACATGCTGTATGGCCTTGCATCACAGCGGTGCTTTGAAACACTGCCATCTTGAGGATGTTTGGAGTATACATGGTGTGGGAACAAATCAAAGCTGAACCTTAGGAAATATTAAGGAAATATTAGGCAATTTTCTCAAAATTATAGAGACAGACGAACTGGCACTAAGTCTAAAAATTCCAGGCTAGTTGATAATCTAATAGTACTGACACAAGAGGGGTAATGAATTTTTGTTTATAATAAATATTATTCTATACGATTCACAATAATTTTACTGTTATAGAATAACACATTTTGTGTTGAGATAATATAGTCCTTTGGAACCATAAGGAGTGGAAGCCTTCAACAAGTGTTTAAGGGGAAGCTTGGAGAGAGACAAGGATGCTATGTCTGCCCTCTGTTATCACAGGCTGTTTAGTAACAAATTTCACAGAATGAGGTTGGAAGGGATCTCTGGAGTTATCTTGCCTAGTCCCTCCCTCCACTCAAGCAGAATCACCTACAGCCATTTGCTCAGCACTACACCCAGGCAGCTTCTGGATGTCTCCAACAACAGAGACTCTACAACTTTTATGGGCAACCTCTGCCAGAGCTCAGTCACCATGAGAGCAAAAAAGTGTTTCTTGATGTCAGAAGGCACCGCCTTTGTTTCAATTTGTTCCCATTTCTTCTTGTCCTTGCACTGGGCACAATGAAAAGAGCTTTGGGCCATTCTCTTTGCACCTTCATGTATTTATAGACATTGATGAGATCCCCCCTTGAGCCTTCTCTTGTCCAGTTGGAGGAGTTCCATCTCTCGCAGCCTCTCCACAGACAAGAGATACTCCAGTTCTTTCATCATCTTTGTGGCCCTTCACTGGACTCTCTCCAGTACATCCATGTCTCTTGTACTGGGGAACCCAGAACTGTCTCCAGCACTCCAGGCATGACCTCACCATTCCTGAGTAGAAGGGAACGATCAACTCTCTCGAACCATCTGGCAATACTTTGCCTAATGCAGCCCAGGATACCATTAGCCTTCTTTGCTGCAAGGACATACTGCTGGCTCATACTCAGCTTGCATCCACCAAGATCCCCAGGTCCTGTTCTTCAAAGTTTCCCTTAAAGGGATCATTTTATAATGTGTGAAATTATAACCTACCCCTCAATGGCTTAGACTGGATCTACATTTGCCCCAGTTGCAAAGAAAGTTAAAATTAAATTAGCAATGACAGAACCAAGGATGAAAATAAATGCCTCAGGGCTGTACCATCATTTTTTCTTGAAAGCAGTTCAATTATGTTGATACAATTATGTTGATTTCAATAATCTCTGGTTCTCTGTGTATATGTATATATAGAGTATATATTTTCAAAACTACTTAAATATATTTACAGAAGAAAAAAAAAACATTAAAATAATGCTATAAATAAGGATTCATTTTATAGCCTATGTATTTCTATGTTATGGAATAATTTTAGCTAAGTGATTATGCTTTCCCATTTTTTAAGACTGAGTTTGTAAATTATTTTAGATCATCCACTTGAGAAACAGTTCCTTTAGGCCAAAACTGGAGAAACAGAAGCATATAGCCCCAAGGCCTAGGAATGAGTAGATTAAAAATAATAATAATAATAAAGCAAAACTGTTATTTAGATTTAAATATTAGCCTTTCTAGAAGCTAAGGAATCTCATGTCCAATGTCTTCCCAAATAAAGGAAGTTGCTTTTGTCAAGGGCCAACTTTGTATACTGAGATCGCCTGGTTAATGAAAATGATTTCTGATGAAAATTTGTAACACTTAAAAGGAAGCAGACCTGTTCTCAGGATACAATTAGGTATGTCTCCAGACCAGACTCCTGTCACTTGACAGATTATTTCTTTTGATCCAATGAGTTCATAGCCCTGATTGCAGATGAAATGGATGGTTGAGCCCAGAAGGTAGTTTGTTCCATCTTTTCTTCCATTGGTTGGATGATCCAGCCATCCACAAGAAATCACTAGTAAAAGAGAAATATCTCGTTGAAGTATTCAGTGTTTGAACTAGCAAATCTCAATTACAATTATTCAAATGGCATTTGAATGGCAGCTCAAAGAAAGACAAAAATTTCTAGGCTCACAAAAATAGTTCAGATTTATTTTTGTTTTAATTCCAAGGTGAAGTCACAGAAAATGAAGAGTTTTTCTACACAGTGGTTCAGTAGTGAAAGAAATGGGAAAAAAAAAGTATTTTGTGTTTGTCTAAGTAACCTACGTGTTAAATTTTTTCTGGTACAAGGATGTTTACTCCTGATAAAAGTGTTCACAGACACATGAACCTACAGTTGAGTAAAACCTCCTCACATGGTCTTAACTATTTAGATGCCTTGCAGAAAGGGATAGTTTGTTTAATGCTGTCTCACCTGGCTTTAGATTTTCTACCAACTGCTTGTGATTCTGATGAGATAATCTTGTGAAATTTCCCACTTGAAGACTTCTTGTTGTCAGGACATCAAATATGCAGAATGGGTCAGAGTCACAGACCAAGGCCATCTCTTTCACCAAGGGATCAGCAGGGTCTTCATAAGGAAAAAACACTGGCAGAAAGGAAGTATTGTGCTTTTCCCCATAAAATAAATTGTTCAATAAGAACTCTGTGTCATAAGTAAAGAGAGAAGTTCCATTTTCAACAGCCCCTTGGGAGACAGAAAGCAAGAGAGATTCATAGGTAACATTGCTTACAAGCATATACCACCTCCTGCTACTTACTAATCTAGGTGTTTATTTACATAAATGTATCTACAGCTGGAACAAATCCATGAAATCATATCTAGTACCTCTTCCTGACAGTTCAAGATTATTTTCCTTTTTATGTGCAGTATCTTAACCTCATACTAAAGTTAGTCTTTGATCAATTTGTTAAAACTGGATCCAAATAAATGTGTAGCTACAACTTTACTTAATGATGATTTTAGATGCCTGCTGGAAAATTGATGATAAAAAGTACCTCAGACAGAGCTAGCTAAACCAAATGCTGCAAGCAACACAAATCCGGATCCTATGAATCCCTAAATGTATTGTTGCTGCCAGGTTGCTTAGCACAGACAATTTTCTGATCTGCAAATCAGAAATGGCTTAGAATTTATAAAAACAAATGTAATAATAGACCAGCAAAATCACTTACAGTTAGCTCCAAACTCAAACAACTGCTGAGGACTTGCATGAACTGATAAGGCTGTTTTATTCTTAAAGGTATACTCATCTTCTGTATTACCATTCATCACTCCAAAGAGACCTTGTGTGTGATTCATAAACTTATCTGGGAGCAAAACTGTCAGGGTCAAGAATCCTCCACTTCCCCTTATCTCTACTCCAGACCCGGAAGAGAACATCACTGTAATCTTCTGATCAGCTGTAGAATGGAGAAAGAGACCTAAAATAATGAGAGGAAGAGGACAAAACAACTAGTCATCTAAAGTGAACAGGTTGATGTGTCATCAGTTTTAAACATTTTTTATAAAGCATTTCCTTCCTTCCTCCCTGTGCTAAATTCTGAGAAGAATTTAAATGTAGGCCACACCTCCATGCCATCTATTTTAGAAGATGAGGAATTCAGCCCTAAAAATTTGCTGAGACAGGAGCAACACACACACCTACAAATGTGTTAAGATGGCTACTAGAGAGCAGTGGCAAAAAAGGCCCACATTTGATATAAGTTGCATGTCCTTCTGCAAGTGTCCCAAAGCAGAAACTTTAGGATATGAGACAATTACATCACAGAGTTGCTGTGAGCTGGAAACACTGCTCTCAGTGGTCACAGGTTTCCTCTGCTTCTTGATCATCTTGTCAAAACTTCCCCATTACAGCTCTTTATCCAAGCTCCATCACTGTCCTATTTTTTTTCCTTCCCTCTGCTCATCATTATATTTTCCAGCCATTTGGGGAATAATATGTGAGAGCCACTGAAAAATTCCTCTGCTGAGCAGAAAAAAAAAAAATAAAAATAAATACAAAAATAATAATAAAAAAAAACTTTTCACAGTCTTTTCAGGCAGAAGAATACAGGGGTAACATCTGACCAACCCAGAGAGCTCCTGATAGGTGATTGTGAAATTCAGCTATATTTTAGTATACATTGGTTGTACTTCACTATCATTCATTTTGATTGGTAGTTTTCTTTGCATTAAATACACTAGGCTCAAAGCAGAATGAGTAAAGCGTTTTTAATTCTATTCATCCTCCATGGAATGAGAAGGAAAACAATCGCTCCAGAAACCACTGAAAGATGACATGGAAGAAGTGGGCATTGAAGCCATCTGTTAAAAATCAGTATCATTGCCAGGACTGCGTGCATTCCCTTTATACACTACACATCCCAGAAAGTTCAGGAAGGCACCATGTGTTGGTTAAAGCAAAGGTTTATGTTATTTGTACATTTTGAGAGAAAAGAACATGCCAGTCCAGACTCCTGAGAAATCTGATGACTCTGCCTCTTCCCAGTCAGTGTTGGAGTTCCAGCAGTCAGTGTCACTGCTAGGCTAACTACCAGAAATGCTGACGAGAAGCAGGAAGGTCTCAGGATCTGATGTTCTTGCTGCTACATCTCTCCATGGGAACTTAGCCACATTATGCTTCTCTGTAGCATGCTTGATCTATGGCTATTAGGAAGAGATTTGTAGCCCATAATTCTGGCATTTATATTCCTGTCCACAGCCCAGCTGTAATCAGTCTCAAAGGCAAGAGAAATCCATGCACTGGGTTAGTATAAAAATAGGGCCAGCAAGGTAGATTGGATGGAAATAACATTCTTCCCTATGTTCTCCATTTTGTTCACCATGCAAATTGTGCCTTACCACTGATTCTGCCTCAATCTGGCAGCAACCAAACTGAAGAAAGGCAGATGATAATAATAAAATAAGATTTAATTATCTGTTATATCGCTTGCCCTTTGTTTTATTTCCCACTTTATTTTTGGAGTGACCTGCATTCTGTTTCTCAAAAGTACACCAAAAATAGAATCAAAATATATGCATCTAGAGATGTTTTTAATTATACAGGTGTTTCACAGGAATAAAATAGGTTTCAAGGCTGATATTTGTAACTAACCTTTCAGGTCCATCCAACTTTGCTCGGAGAAGTTGACCACCTTTTGGTTCAACAGGACCTCCAGATTCAAATCCTCTGAGTAGCGTACTTCAATCACATCAGAGTTGTTTTCTTGCATGGCCACTGCAGACAATCCTGTCACCTGAGCTTCCGTTCCTTCCAAACAAAAAAAACAATCCCTCAAGATACCTCACATCATATAAAATAAATATGGAATGTTATAATGATACAGACAATAAAATAATAAGAAAACAAAACCCAGACATTTCCTAACATTAATTAAATATGATTATTTATATTTCAGGAAATTGCTAAGCATATAAATCACTTTGCACTGAAGCCCACAGTATGTCTCCTGCTAATGTAGTATATTGAAAGCAGAATGTCTACTGCTAAAAAAGGGTCTGGAGATTCTAAATTCTTAATCCCAATCGTGGTGGCAGAGATACGTAAGAAGACCAGTTGATCTCCTTCTTGCACACTCAGTCCTGTGAGTAAGGCCTGGGAAAACCCAATTTTCAGGGAAGATGAGACGCAAAAAGGAAACAGAGTGAAACAGATAAGAGAAGGCATGCACACAAATTAATAATAATAATCATAATAATAACAATTTAAAAAAATCTCCAGAATGAACTGCTCAGTGACTCATGACACTCCTACTACAAGCATACTAAAATGTATCCAGGGCAAAATATTTCCTTGATACATTCCATCCTATCCAATGTTGCATTCAGTATGAGCATTCATGTGGGTGCTGAAACCCACACTAAACCCACACTTTTTGTTCCATCCTCATAATTCTACCAGACATCCCAAATCCTTCAGTTGCATCCCCCTCTACTCTGCCCTGGTCAGGCCTCACCTGGAGTACTGGGCTCAGTTCTGGGCTCACCAGTACAAAAAAGACAGGGATCTCTTGGAAAGAGTCCAGAAGAGGGCCACAAAGATGATATGGGGCCTGGAGCATTTCCCCTATAAAGAAAGGCTGAGAGACATGGGTCTGTTCAGCCTTGAGAAATGAAGACTGAGTGGGGACCTTACCAATGTTTATAAATACCTGAAGTGTGGGAAACAGAGGGATATGGCCAACCTCTTTTCAGTGGTTTGTGGGGACAGGACAAGGGGCAATGGCCACAAAAAGGAGCACAGGAAGTTCCGCACCAATATGAGAAAGAACTTCTTCCCAGTGAGGGTGACGGAGCACTGGAACAGGCTGCCCAGGGAGGTTGTGGAGTCTCTTTCTCTAGAGATATTCAAGACTCGTCTGGATGCCTACCTGTGCTATTTGCTCTAGGGAAACTGCTTTGCCAAGGGGGCTGGACCTGCTGATCTCTTGAGGTCCCTTCCAACCCCTACAATTCTGTGATTCTGTGATCCCTGAGCTCAGCTGAAATACTCTTTCCTGAGGCAAGACAGGTATTTTATGCACCATCTGTACCATTAGATCCAGGAACAGCATAAATGAAAATATCTGATATGAAGCTTTTCAGATTGTCCTGAGAAGCAGGACAGCATTCTCCTGTTCTATGCCCTATTTTTCCCTCATTTCAAAATGCAGGTAAAAGACCATCTCCTTCTTACAAGCTCCTTTGCAATCTGCCCATTCAAGTGACAAAGGTACCTCCAGACAGTTTCTTCTGCCCTAGGTTTTGTTTTACAAATAAGCCAAAAGAACAGGACAAGCAGGCTTTGAAAACAACAAAAACAGAACAGAATGACACCTTTAATCAACCTCTCATCAGACATTCTGAACTTTTCTGTTAGTTTGGGGTATCTAAAAAGACTTTCTGAAAAGCTCAAAGAAGTGTTTATTTTTTATGTATTGTTATATACTTCTAAAGTACTTTTGCACTTGCATACCCAAAAATTTATTTTAATTTCCTTGCATGCATATGTGTTGGGCCAAAAAGAGATGACTGCTCCAACTGATGAAGATGACTGCCTCATTTGCACCTCAGTATTTCTCAGAGGCCTCCTTTCCTTCAGATCACACCAGAATTTCCCTGTCCTTGTCTAGCCACCTCTCTTTAATGTGTCATATTATACTACATAAAATAGATCCTAATAGTAAGTAACTTCTGTAACTCATCAGTAACCTATCTCCAACAATTTATTTCTTGTTACTTAGTTCTGGAATTATTTACATTGTCTCACAGGTGATTCTTTTCAGCTTGCTCTTATTGACTTGCCTAAGATATATACAGCATCCTGTAATCATTACAGAAGTATCTTGTAAATGCTTGAATTTGTATTACTTTGTATTACTGACTTCAGTTTGAAATCTATGATTGATCCAGGATTCTTCTGTTTATTTACAGCAGGAAATATGCTTTTGGAAGATTTTAATGTTTGACTTATAATCAGCTCTCTTTTGACTACTGATTTCCTGTATTTTTACTTTCTGTCTTGAGTCAACATACAGAGTTAAACTGGTAACACTGGCCCTAATCTGCATGCATATGAGGAAACGCTGTGTTTCACAACTACATTTTAAAATACATTGTTAAACATGGTGCAACTAACTCAGCTCATTATTTTGCCAGTTATTTTACAGTGAAATGTCCATATTTATACAATAAAGCAGCAAAATGTCAAAACACACAAGTGTACATTGACAAAAAAAAAAAAAAAAGTTGTTTCCACTCATAAGAACATCAGTGTAAGGTGTTAATCTGTCTGGGAATGGAGGAAGAACACTGTTACAGCCCAGACAGACAGTAGTTGTAGTTTCGGAAATATTTAGAGGAAAAAGAAGACTACGAAAGCCTGGAGGAATGCAGTAAAGAGAAAATCAAACAACCCCAGAAGCTATTATTTGCCATCACTGCTTTCCCTCTTACCAACTTACCATTGGGAAAGTGTGCCTGCTGGGTCCTTCCTTGCACTCTTAGGGATGTGAGATCAGACTCCACCAACGTGTATTCCCCTTGTCCTTTAAAAGTGAAGTTCAGACCATCAAATGTGAGGAAGTGGGGATCCCCAAAGGCAGTTGCTGTTTTTTAAAAGCAAAAAGAGACATAAGAACAAGTGAAGACTGCAATCCATCACTCCTTTTCTTAGGCTCACATGAGGGAAAAAAAAAAGCCATTGTGGTGTTTCAAAGAGTTGTATTTAAACAAAGGAATAAACACAAGTCTGATCCATGTAAATGTGACTCGAGCAGTGCTGTAACATACCTTGAACAGCACTGTAAGAACAGCAATTGTCACGCCAGTTACTTGTCTTCATCAGCCAACACTGAGAACTGCAGTTTAAAATACTTTTATGTGCAGCAATCTTTACCTGGTGGACCCTCTAACACAATCCTCACTCTCAAGCTAGAAGCCTGATTCCCAAACAATGTACAGGAGGACAGACACAAATGCAGGACTATTCCAGATGCAACTCACCAGGGAAGGAAGCTTTCAGATGTAGCTGGGAGTGACAATAGGAGAAATTGAATAGGTCTCTTCTGGTCAGAACAGAGAGAGATGACTGTGATCCTCACCCCCAAAGCCTCTACAGCATTCATCAGATATCCTTGGTTTTGCCTACCAGAATAGTAAAGAGGTTGGAAGGTCCCTCTCCCCCACAGCAAAAAACAATAAAGTTGTTCCACCCTGTCTGAGGTATGATTCTCTGTGTAAGGACACCCATATGACAGGTAGGTCCTTAATTGCTTGGTTGGTGAGTATTTTGTTATCAGTGCTTCTATCAGTCTGGACCTTGAGTCCCTGACTGACTACCTTATAGGTAGGTGTACCTGTCTCCATCTCCAACACAGCCATGCCTGTGCCTGGCCATGAACCCTGTTGGTCTGGACCCAGACTGCAGAGTGACTTTATGGCTTGTCCTCAGATATGTCTTGTTACTGTAGACTTGGCCAACAATCTCTGGACTGGATATTGGACCCTCTGGCAGACAGACTTCTCAGCTTAACTTTGGACCTGTCCTGACACCACAAACTTCTATGGAGATCTGGATTTGCAGCTGATTGCTGCTGCCTTCCTTGTGTCCACCCTGATCACCTTGCTTAGATACAGGTGGACTGGACCCCAGGCTGGCAAGGACCCTGCCCTGCCAGCTTTGTTATCACATTTGGCTCACAGCTCCATCTTCCTTAGGGACAAGCCAGTCTTTGTTGCTTCCAGACAGGAAAATTTGATGGGGGACTATTAGAAATGACTTTCACTATCCACTATTGCTAGTCTTGGGAGAAACTAATGTTATGTCATGTCGTGTCTTAGCTACCTCCCTCAGTGCCCTCTGCAGTTTTCTCCTCTTTGCTGAAAGCAAACCACAGACTCCTTGCTCTTTCCTTCTTTAAGAGAGGATACCATCCTACCAGACACCACAGCACACCAGCAACACAGAAGAAAGCAAGACATGTGGCAGCAATATAGCCATGGCAAGACATAAGGAATACTTCCTAAAAGCAATGGGGAGGAAAAATAGACACACTAGTAAATGCTAAAACTTCCCATGTTTGATACGAGTAGCATTTTTCAGTGTTACAGTTTTTTCTAGCTACTGCTAAGCTGTCATTAACCATCCCTAACTTATTTTTGAGAAAGAGCCCACTGATGATAGGAAGCCATAGACATTGACTACAAAACCTTAGCTATTTAAGTTCCAGGGGTTAATGAGATACTCAAGCTGAACATTTTGCAGGACAGCTAAAAACCACAGATTTTGCCACCGACAGATTAATCGAAACCTTCCATGGAAATTTTCTACAGGATATTGTGCCCTCTGCATTCTTAACTGATACAATGCATACATACACAAACATTCTGAAAGACAAAACTGTATAAAAAATCTGTTATCCATAATGGAATTCTGAAGGTCTTACCAGCTCGAGGTGGGCGATATGTTCTGCAGTCACTGGAGGGACGGTTTTTCATATATAAGTGACAATTATCAGACCACAGACAGCAGTAGTAGAAGCTGATGACATCATAAAGCCAATGAGAAAAGCCAGGTATCCGGGGAGGCTTCATGAAAGGTGGTGAACCCCAGTCATGGCCTCGATCAGGTGTGCTGCCTCCTGTGGAGTCTTGTGTGAGGATTTGGGCCCCTGTGGAGTCATAGCAACACTGCTGGCCTGCTGCATACACAGGACTGGTTGAGAAATGGAGAGAGAAAAAAGTCATAATTCAGCTCTGCAAAGCCTATTTGTGCTTACAGGTTACCTATTGTCTTTTTATGGATGTGGCTAAATGTTTTGGTTACTAAGCTCTATGTGACATCCAGAAATGATAGGTCAGTATTTTTTTTTTTTTTTTCCAGATCTTATAAAATAGACCACATCAGGGATTATGAGGGAGAGAGCTTTAACCAAGGCAGAAAGTAAGTTCTGTAGGATTTACAGCCACACAAACAAAGTACTGTTCACAACCGTTCTGATAGAACAAGTGCAAAGAATAACTTGTTGAACTAAAGTAGCCCCGGCTTAATTAAGTCTAATCAAATTATTTTTAGGCATCAGCACTTGTTTAGGTATCCTGATGTCCAGCACAGTGTAATTAATTGCTTAGTAAATCTAAGGCCTCTCAGATTTGCAGCAATGAAGACTAATAAGAGGGAAACAGTGATTGCTATGAACCTGAGATCTAAGAGTCCAGACACCTCTGTGACTTCTGCGACACTGCTACCTCTGAGACAGAATGAATCATTAAAAAAAAAAAAAAAAAAAAAAGCAGTTTCAAAAATTTTTCTTTACCTGGCTTGAATGGCTCTTACACAATGCACAGCACCGGGGTGATAAGTACACACGCTCCCTTTTTCAATGTCACAGCCATAATCTGTCTGAAAAAGATCAATGTTCTGCTTAATGGAGCTTTCATTTTGTCCTTTCTATTTTTAGGTCCTCTCCCAACCCTTTATTTCTCAGTTATATGTGAAGTCTAAACAAACTGGTTGCAGCTGTGTGTTGAGTATCACAGAATGATAAGAAAAACAGTGAATTTAGTACTGAAGTGATTGGATCAACATGTTAGTCTAACTTCAGCATTTTGCAGTCTATTACAACAGTCCTTGAAGACAGATGGAGCTAAATGGAGGACTCAACTATAATTATAACAGACAGAATATGCCACAGTGGTTAACTTATGTCTTATGCTTTTAGACAGTGGCAGTGCAGTGTATCTGTTCTTTTTTCTTCATGTGCTTTTTTCTGTATGATCTAAAATACACATCATGTTTGGAGTTTAATAATCAGGAAATGATAGTAACTAAAAATACCTAACATATGTATTTTAATATGCATAAGCACACTGCCATGATTGGTATTGTATACAGGTGAGAAAGTTACCCCATTTGGTCTTCAGCACAGTACTGTAGGTCTGAAAGCATAAATTAAACGGTAAATGATTTCTTGGTTTTTATCAGTCCTTTGTTAACAGTCAAGTTGAGAAGGAGGAAGGAAGGAGACAGGAAATAATGGTTTATAGCTGTGGACTTGAGCTCCAAAATGTAAGATGGAAAGGTTTACATCAAGTTATGATATACTAGATAGAAACATAGCTGCTTCTTCCAGAATGGGATATATTATCTATAGACACAGACTGCCATCTTGTAGGACCTTAAAGAAGTCATCTGTGCTCCCAGCTCTACATGGTTCACTGCCCTCTCTGAGCATTTTCCATCTACCACTGGAAGCATTGTCTTAATACCGTTTGAAGGTGTTTTTTGTTGTCCGTCCTACAGGGATTTTTGTTATTTAGACTGCCTGAATAAACTATATCTGCCTCTGCTATTTGTCACACTATTTGTGCAAATTTAAGTATAATTTAATTTCCTTTTAATGACATTTAGATAGAGAACAGAGCTATGGGGAAGATTATGTTAGTCCCTAAACTTCTACTTGGAACTGTAATAGGCCAGAGTGATGGATTAATAACTTACATGGAACCTTCCAGTGTCAGCTCTTGCCTGTGACAAGGTGCAAGGGCAATCTATAATTTCTTTCAAGAAATTTGGAAGCTTCTCCTCTTTCCTGTCCCACTCTACACATTTTGCAGTTGCCCATGCAATTGGGTCATTTCTGAAGTCTTCCCCAAGGTGCCAAGCCAATGCATGCGCTGAGCTCCAGACTGATGGAGTGTTGCTGGAGAAAAAAGAGCCCAAAAAATAGATTTGATAGCTGAACAAGCACTGTTTTGTCAGCCATACTGTCTTAATGACTAACTAGAATTATATATAATCTTACAACTTGTAAGTTTTTTTTTTTTGTCTTGCTTTGTTTTTGATTTTGATTATGAAGGCCACTGTTTTCTTTTTCCTGCAAAAATTTACAGTAAATCAATATTTTCCTCATTTAAAGTGTGACATGACAGCATGCAGCAAGTATGCTATAATCAGAAATACATTTTAGCATTTGTGATTCTGGCTTACATTAAACTTTTTTAGAGACAGATATTCTCTTCATGCCTTTTCACATCATATTTGCTTTGGTCCAGAACAAAGAAAAACTAGATTCTCTATAAGTACCTAATTCTGTGCCTCAGAATTAACAGGCCCAATAGCAACAGATAGGGAAAGAAACATCCAGAATCCTCAAAATGTTCCAAGGCTACTCTGCTATCCACTCATGAAGCTATACATGAAAATAATAGTTTCCAAAAATGGAATAATAAACTTTCTAGAAAAAGTAACCCTTGTGTAGTTAGCAGCTCCTTTACAGTTGTAACAAAAATCAGCATGTCCTAGTTCACTGAATGTATTGGTTTTGGCTGGGAGAGAGTTTTCTTCATAGCAACCTGAACAGTATTGTGTTTTAGACTTGTGACAGAATAGTGTTGGTAAAACACTGATGTTCTGGCTACGGTTGAGCAGTGCTTGCACAATATCAGGGCCTTCTCTTTCTCATTCTGTCCCCAGAGGAGTAGGATAGGGGTTGGCAAGAGGCTGGGAAGGAACATGGCCAGGACAGCTTAACCCAACTGACCAGAGATTCTGTTAGTGAATACCACGCTCCACAGTAAAACGGGGGCGGGGGGGGGGGGGGGGGGGGGGG
>CM021745.1:0-30849 GCA_011075105.1 Heteronetta atricapilla | reverse complement strand
TTGTGAGGTTGATTGCCTTTGTGTTATTATTATTATTATTTTTTAATCTTTAATAATTAAACTGTCTCCATCTCTGCCCAAGAGTTTTTCTCACTTATGGCTGTTTGATTCTCTCCTTATCCTCCTAGGAGGGAAGAACTGAGTGACTGGGGGATTATGCGTAAACTGGATTCAACCCACCAAACTGAAAACAAGAAAAGTATATTAAACTAAGTAATCAAGCAGCGATCTCAGAGGACTAAAACGTTTATGTGAAATCAACGTGGTACAAACGAATGGGAAAATGGTTTGTGAAGTCCCACCTGTCAACAATGACAAGGAATGAATAAGTCTAACATCCAGTCTAAGTCTTTGCTAGCAGAAGATTTGTGGAGATTATTTAATTTGACTGTATTTGAAGGAGTGATCATGATGTCATTAAAAAAATATAACAACAATAAGTAGAATATAGGAAGCTAATAGTTCAAGTAGCACATAGAAAGCAAATAATTTCTGTTAGGAAAAATAAATATAAAATAAACTGGCATTAAATAAAATCAAAATTAACCAAAGCTAACTACAATAAATAGAATTGCAACAAGGCAACAATAAGCCTCAGAGAAATTACTCCTATTAGAAAGAAGATAAAGAAAACATACCTAAAATCAGCAATGAACTTTGGTATCTTCAATTAGATAACTTCAAAAGTGTGTTGGTTATTAAGTTTTAGGTTTTGATGATTAATGTACGTAATTGCATAATCACATGTTTATCTTTAGATGAGGTCTATGCCTAAAAGGTAAGTGGCATAATCTCTGAAGAGGATTTTTTTTTTAATGAGAAACAGAGCCTGAATCCTGGTTTTAAAAGTCAAAGGAGGTGACAATTTAATTATCGGAAGCAATAAGGTACCTATGGTAATTGAATGCCATGATGTACTTGCCTCTGCCCATCAGAATAGGTGCTGGGTGTAATTCTCAAAATTCCAAAGTCCCAAGTACTGTAATTTGCTTTAGCAGGTACAGGAATGAAGGAAAATGTCCCAGTATTAGGGGTTTCTCTTGCCAAAGTATAAAGATATTCCCACTTGGCAAACCATTTTTCTGAGTAACTGTCACCTGCCACATAAAGGAAAAAAATCTTTTTGGATGCTGTAAAAGAATAGTTAGCTACATGACTGAAACTAGATGCCTTCACCCATATGTAAATTAAGAGCAAAACTGGCATTACTGGCATGAGTTATCTATACTTGCAGATCTCTTCTTGAATCTTCAGAGAAAAGTGACAGCATGATGCACAGAGCTCTGCACAGAAGCTGACAACTGACAACTGCTTGTGCACAGATAGGAAAAGTATTACTTTACCTGTTTCCTGGTAACCCCAGACTTCTATGTTGATATGGGTTGCTGTAAGTGCCTTGTGTGTCCAGGTGAGAGTTAAGTTTCCACCAACGTTGGGGGTGCCATAGTATTGCCATTTTGTCTCATTTACCAATGTGCATTTTTCTCCATCTGGAACTTTGCTGTGATGTACTGGTTTACAGAAAACACACACAAAAAGTCAAAATTCATGACAAGAAAAATGACAAAATTAACAAAATTTTTGTTCTGCATAGCAATGAAAAGGTGCCACTATAGCATCTAAGATTTAGCAGTATTTCTTCTGTGCATGTTTTCTAACATGATAAATGATATAAAAAGAGTAAATTGAAAGTGAGAGAACACAACCCCTACTAATGTGTGACACAGTCCTCAGATTACAACACCAGGGTGTAATTCTTTTCTAACCTACTAAAAGGAAACTGTTTTGGTCAGCCTCACTTTTGAACAGGACCTTTTCTGACTTAATGCTGCTGATGCTGAACAGCAGCAGAACTCACTCACTGTCAAGTTCATCTCTCAAAATATGAATCACCATGAGAAGAGCAGGAATGACTTTTTTGAGGTCAAATGTGATAAATGCTTGGTGGAGCAGAGACTCCCGGTGCACCCAGCGCTGTTTGCTTGCCTCTATTCACTTAATAAATTACAAACTTTAATTTTAATCCTATTTGGGACTCGAGCATTTATCACAATACATTAAGGAAGAAGAGAAGTGATGAAAAGGGAAAGGCTCATGTAATCCTGCATTTGTGGAGCAAGAATACAGATAGAAGAGTGTTATAGATTTTAGTAACCTGATAACCAAGTTCCAGAATATGGAAATGTCAGCCCGTCATCTGTAGAAACTTCAAAGGGGATGAAACCAGTTTCATATAGCAATGGGGAGATGCAGTGGGCTTTTCCATCCTTACCAACATAGCCACTGGTTTTGATTTTCTTCTTGAACCTGTTGATATTGAAAACATTTCTCAGAGCCCCTGTTGAGAGAAGAATTCTGAATGTCTCAGTTATGTTTCATTACGCAACCCTGTGTCACATGCTGATCATGCCAAGTCCCGTGGCTATTTTGCTTGTAGCAGTGAATATAAACTAGAAAGCTCATGTGTACTTTGTGCTTATTACAGCAGTGGGGATTCTGCTGTGCACTGCACAAATACAGAGCAAACTGCTAGCCTTAGATTTACTATTTAATTATGGGAGGGACATGATAAATTAGTAACAAACAACACAGGGATAGCAGGAAGACAAAGGTGATGTTATAAAATTAACAGGATTACAGGGTTGTATTTTACAGAACAAATACCCGAGTTAAAGGTTTTCCTGATTAAGAACTAAAAACCTTTTCAAGTGCTGCTATGCAGATTGGAAGAACTAAAATCTGACTCAGAACATTCTGTGGAAAAAAAATGCCAGGATATCAGGGCTGGTAAAATTCAGTGTGCCATACATGTGGCATGTGTGGTGTGTACCTAAGGCTGACATGCTTAGGATCAAGGGTTTGTCTTACAGGAAAAAGATACAGTGTCCTGTATACATTCTTTTCTTGTTGTTTGAGTCTTGTTATGGTTTAATAAATTAATATTTCTGTTTCTCAAAATGGAATGTTAAAAAAATACTAGCATCAAAGAGCTCTGAAAGGAAATCCTTTCAGAAAAGTCACTGTTGTGATATGTTCAGAGAAGGACTAACAGACCAATGATTGCATCTCACAAATAACCTGACCTACAGGAAATGATCCTTTGTAGAAATACAGACAACATGTATCTTTGAGGGTGACTGTTAAAAGAACCTTTGCATGTTTTATAATTTTGTCAACTCTAGAAGGTAAGGTTTTCACTCTTGCTTAGACAAGTCTTGTTTTGTGGTAATTACCTATTGTCAAAAAGTGAGATTAGAAAAGGTAACATCCCTTTGGTAGAAGAATATAAAATCATGGCCCACCTGCACGTTATCACAGAGGTATTAAAAGCTGTATTTTCAATCAAAATGTCTTTGCCTCCCATCAGAGATCCCGAGTATGGAGAAATTTGAAGACAAAATTCATTATAATCAGGACAGCAAATCCCCAAGGACTGGCACGTCACCTGGCAAGAACAGGTACCAAGAAGCTCTCCACAGTGATGTGAGCAAGAGTCTTGAGCCCCTTATTAAAGAACAAGACAAGAAAGAAAAACAAACAAACAAACAAAATAGGAATGTCACTGAGCTCCTCTAGATGTTTTCTGAACATCTCCAAACATCTAAAGAACTACTGTAAATGAAATAGGCTGTTTATGTCAGATGAACATTATTTTAGAATGTATTTAGATGACGGCAGTAATCACCTGTGCATTACATGATTACCTTTCATTTTGATTAGAAAAATACGCTTATTTACCTCTCAGACCATATATAATTCACCTACCCCATGGGTATTTTTATAACTAGTAGAAAGATAAATCTCCAGAGCAGCCTCCCAGATACTGTCATTAGGCATAGTTATTTCTATAAACGGTTCCTAAGCAAACCAAAAAGGGGTCCTATTGTTGTCCACCCTACACAGGGATCAATGAGAACAGAAGGCTAGTGCTGTTGGATGAATGAAAAACTAATATTAGAGACAAAGTGTGTTCCAACATGAAATTATGAAAAGCTTCTGAAATGTCATCCTTTTGTGCATTTTAAATGAGTCTAACCTTAACAATGTAGATGTTAAAATTATTAGGTAGGCGGACAGATGACTACGCCCTCGAATGAGGTCTATCTGAACAGACCACAAGTAACTACTGGACATGACATGAAAAACTGCTGAACACAACAAATAAAGCAGTGAGAAGTTGACAGAAGTTACAGTAACATTGTAAGAAATGGATGGATTTCAGAGACTGTCCATCAGGAGTTGAGTGAGGTGGACAAACTGCACAGATAATTGGGAGCATTGTGGACCTTTCAAGAGTGGAATCTTGCAAGACCCACACTGCTTGGGTTACTATATCAATAATACAGGCTGAGATGACCTAGGTAATCTAGGACTGTGTTAGACCACGTGGTTGGTTGTGTTAATATGGTGAATGTAGTATGTGTATCTGCCTTTTTGGACTGGGGGAGTTATCCTTGGTACTGGCTGGACCAACAAACAGGAACAGCAGTAACCCCATATGTGGGACTGGGATATAAGGAATTTCCTGAAAGTGGAAGTAGAAGATCTGGCTGTAGTGGACTGAGGAGGAGAAATCGACTTCATTCCAAAATCCATTGGCTTGACCTACTTCCCAAAGGTTATCGACAATGTATGAACAAGACTAGGAGAGGAAGAAAGAATTATGGTCACGCCTGATGGAGCTGAAGTGCAATTGCTTCCTGTTTCAGTTAGGACAGTTTTTGTCAAAAGGAGGTGAAAATGCCAAATATTTTTGGTTTGTGTATGGAGGGTGAAGGCAGGGAGGGGGCAGGGAATGTCAGGGAAGGCTGTTTTCCAGTAAGGTGGAGAGAGCAAGAAAATGAAAAGGCAGTAAAATCTCCCCCCAGCTACCCCCCTCACCCCACCCTCTCCCCGTCTCCCTCTCTGCCAGCCTGCCTCCTTCATGCTAGCTAGCATAATATGTGAGTATAGGTCAGAGAACAGGAATAGTAGTCAGAAATAAAGGTCATCCTTCTTTCTCTACTAGAACACCTACCTGTCATGGAAGTAGAAATGCTTGTTCAATACAGGGAACTAGAAATTTCACATATATCTTTAAAAATAATGTTCTCCAGATTGTCTGTTTACTTACAAAAATGATCCACTATCTTACTGGAAATAACAGAGGAAGGGGTTGAAAATTAAATGGTAATGATAAGCGCAAGCTTGTGTGCCCCATGCTTTAATTTGTACAAATGGTATCAGTAATTTATTACTGAGTATGTATCTGAAGTTCAGAAGTCAAAAAAATTTGTTGTTTAAAGCAGAAAAAAAAATTGAAAGCCACTCACCTGTATTCCAAAGGGCACTGAGGGAGAAGAGAATGAAGAAAGAAACACCTACACCAACAAATTTCATATTTTGTCCAGATGATTCAGGATGGCTAATTGTGATAGCCTTTGTGCCCGTCAGGCAAAAGCCTTTTATAGAAGCACGTGTCCAGAAATGATCAAGATTCTTACTGTTCAAAGGTTTATCGTAAATTACTGAAGCAAAACAAATTGAAGGAAATGCTCCTTTTCAGAGGTCATCTCTCATTCACGAAAAGATGAAGGGAGTGCAGGAGGTAGTCAGAAGAACCCCTACACATTATTTTAATAGTCACTTTTTTTTTTTTTTTTTTTTTTTTTTTTTTTTTTACAAGCACTTAAGCTCCAAAGTTCGAGACCATGGAGTCTGTGACATGGGGTGGGGTGTTATGTTTTAATTTTACTAAAGAAACTGAAAATAACTATCAGTAAGAAAAAAATGAACAGATGCTGACAGTACAATTTTGCTCAGGAGATAACGTGACATTGAGAAAGCATGTTTACTGCACAATATTTGTTGGCATGACAGTCATAAAAGATAAAAAGGCATTCATAAGCAGCTCTAACTGAAAATAGTGGCATGGTGTTAGCGCTATGAAATGGACTACAGAAGCCTTATGACAGAAACACAAGGATATTCTGGCACCAAAGTAGGACAGAGTTGATGCGGTGGACACTACTGTGTAATTGTATGCTACAATATCAAAACAGAAGCTTTTATGATGGAGAGAGGTTCGTTGGTTATTTTTTTAATCTTCGCACTGCCTGAAAGCTTGGGAACTGTTCTTTTGCTGACTTTGTAGAGTGAAGATTTTCACCAGGAATAACTGAGGCCTATTGCATCTACAGTAACAGAGGGGCCATGGTAGAGTCAAGGTAGCCTACCAGTTCCTAATGAAATGTGCAATTTTGTTTGGAAGGTGTTGCTGCCACGTGGCATGGCAAAAGATTGCATCTGAAGTGTGAGATATAGGAGTGGTCTTCACAGTCTCATCCCTTTAGACTTTGCTGCTCTAAAACAATCCCACTGGGATTATGGGAGTTGGAACAGTGCCTGTTCATGACTGAAACTTAAGATGAGCCTGAGCTGTAGTTAGTGAAAAAGTACAAAATTTAGAGCCCCATTTCACATTCAGTGAGGAACACTGCAGGCAGTAGAGACCACATTACAATTCTTCAAATAAAGCTTACAAGCAGCTAGGTTATGGATGAGTAGAAAGATAATATAATAACTATTTATAGACCTTTGAGCTTTGGATGTTCTCTCCTTCTTTCCCCTTGTTTGTTGTCTGTGGATATACTACTCTATGTTGGATTCTTTACTGAAACTGGATGATCTGAAATGGCACTTTGCCACTTCGGAGTCCTCAGAATACATAAGTACTCTCCAGTGGAAGGATGGGCAACTGAAAGCAGAAACCAGTTCCTCATACTATACTGTTCCTGCAGCAAGCATCCTGATTCCCACTCCTGCAAGAAAGGGTAGAGATCAGTGCCCAAGAGGCACTCTGCCTGCTATTATGAAGAAGCAGTACAGAGGCTACAAAGACTTCAGCATTTTCAGGGATGTGTGATTAGCACTGCTCTGACCCAAGAAAAGTTTTCACTGACCAGCTGGTGACACTGTGTTTGAGACAACACCAATCCTAATGCATGTCTAGGTCTCCACTGTGTGTGTGCTGATGCTGTGTCACTGGTCTTGGTGCCATCATGGTTACAATGGGTGAGTCTGTTTCAAGCTCTCTTCATTCCCCTTTCAACTCATATTCTCTCAGACCCCCATCTGAGGCCCGTATTTTTTCCTGAATTTTCTTTTTGTCCTCTGGCCTACTCAGGGTTTCCCTGCTCCTGTCATAATGCCTGCTGAGGACATGCTTGTGCCCTGTAGCTCTCTTTCATCTATGTAGGCCATAGTTGGACCCCTCTTGTTCCCTCAGAACATCTCCTGAGGTCTTCTTTGTGCCCTATAGAAGTCTTTGGTCCCACTTGCTGTCTAGAATGACTCTATTCATTCAGTCCCTTAGTTACTAAGGCCATATGTACTTTGCAAGAATCCCCTCCCAGGTTTCTCAGTGTTCCCAAGCCTTCTTTTGCCCTTTCCCCCCAAAATTAGGGAGGAACCCTTAAAATTGGTGTTTCGAAGCACCAAATTAGGGGGAAGGAACACAAAAATTGTGGGAGGCAATTCCAAACTTGGGGGGAAGAACCCTTAAATGGAAGGGTGAAGCTCCAAAATTGAGGGGGGACCCCCAAAACTTGGGGGGAATCCCCAAAATTGGGGGGGACCCCAAAACTGGGGTGGAAGCCCTAAAACTCAGGGGGCAAAGCCGCAAATTAGGGAAATGAACCCCAAATTGGTGGGTAAGAACCCTGAAATGGAGAAGTGAAACACCAAAATAATTGAGGGGAAACCCCCGCCTTAAACAAAACAGAATGGGGGCATACGAAGGCAAACAATGGCGTCCTACAGCAAGCAGCGAGGCTCAATTTTCCAGGGAACGCTGGGAAATGTAGTTCTTGGGCACTGGGTTTCCAGGAGGCCATGTTGGATTCCCATGGCATGCCGGGAGGTGTAGTTCTGGAGAACACGATTTCCGGGCGGCCATGTTGAGAATACTGGAAATGCTGGGAAATGTAGTCCTCGGACACTGGGCGTCCGGGCGGCCATATTGGGATTCCAGGGAATCCTGGGAGATGTAGTTCTCTGGCACAGGAGTTCTAGGCGACCATGTTGGGTGCCCAGAGCATGCCGGGAGGTGTAGTTCTTGGGCACTGGACTTCCGGGAGGCCATGTTGGCTGCCGAGAGCATGCTGGGTTAGGGCTTAAAAGTTTTGAGGGTTGGGGTTGTAAGGGTTCTTAGGTTTAGGGCTTTAGGGCTTTTAGGGTTTGAGTTGGAAGGGGTTTTAGGATTAGGGTAAGGGTTAGGCTTAGGTTTAGGGTCAGGGTGTGCTTTTTCTCTTGTCTCTGCAGGTACTTTGTGCAGTCTTGAACAGGGAAATCCCACATCACGGAGCAGCGAGGGAAGGTGAGAATGCTGTCTGCCTGGTCATTCCTTATCCAAAGCAAAGGGAAGGTGTACAGGTGTTTCCCTCTGAGGGGCTGAGGTTTTGACTGTTTGGGATAGAGGAGCAGTGTGGCAGGTGGTTGTCTGCAAGCATGGTGGTCATTTTATCTTTTTGTGTTGCCAGGTGGCATGGGTGATGCTGTTAGGGTTAAGAAACATTTCTTGGTAATGAGATGGGAGAATTCATAGCCAAATATTATCATGTATATAGTAAAGGAAGGCATAAATAAATGATAGAAGGATGGAGCAGAGGCAAGACGGGCCTTGAGAGATAGAAAAGGAACAACTAGCAGTCGCTTAGTTTGTGATTTTTATTGTTTTGCTTAATTATTATTTATTAATTATTAAAGGGGTGTGTATATATAGAAAGATAAATTATGTATTTTAGGTTTATCTTAGTAATATCTATTCTGAATGGATTAGTGGCAGGATAGAGAGCAAAATCAGAAGACTTAGCATAGGAAGATTAATAAAACTTATTACCTATTGCTGATGGGCAATCAGGATTCATTCATCAGGAAAGATGACCGTGAAATCCAAGGGCTGTGGACAAGCGTCTACCAGATGATTGTTGCAGATGCCTTTGGTCACGTCATTCATCCTTTTAGCTCGCCCTTTCCTTTATCTTGAGTTGAATTTTTGTGCAGCGCTATGTTTGCAGTGGTAATATCTCGACTGAGGTGTTTTTGATTAAAAACGGTTTTAACTGTAATAGTGAATTCACTGAGTATGGCTTTGTATAATGACTCCCACGATCATAACATTTTTCTCCCATGTCACAGGTAGGAGAAAAGCCCTTTCCAGAGAGTTGGAGAAGGGATTAATTATACCTCTGCCTCATCCTGTGAGACCAGAAGACATGGAGTCACTGTAAGCTGCAATTCTCAGGAGACATACTAAGAGTCATGGGTTCCTTCTCTGCCTGCCCCCAAGGCCTTAGCACGTTGGGTTCACCCTGGTAAGGGCACATTGCTCAGGGCAGTTATTTCCTCCCCAAGACGACGTGGGGTGCGTTTTTCTGCTGTTTTCACTTGTGGTTTTCCACACGGTTTGCACTGCTTCAGTTACTGAGAAAACAGTTTGGGAAGCTGTGTCTACTGTTTCTCAGGATTTTCCGCCACCAACTGCTGGCGAAAAAAAAATCAGTAACATAGGTGGAGCCACGTAGGACTTTTCAGAGGTAAGCCTTCAACATATGGGGACGCCTAAACTCGTGCGCCAGGCATGTGAGACAAATGTCTGTGGCACGAAGATCAAGGACAACTTCTCAGAGGTAAGCAGCTTTCCCTTTGTTTCCCCATCCTCTCAGGAGCCCTCTTTACGATGCTTATACACACTTCAGGCTCACAACACTAATTTTATCCTCTACTTAGTATTCCTAGTCCCTGCCTAACCTGCCTGCAAAAGCACAGGAATTCTTGCTTCTAGTAACACACCACACACCGTTGAGCTAAGCCAAATAAAAAATGCAGGTGCTGCTCTCTTTATCCCTTCCTGTGCTTTGTCCCTCCTCTTTCCCAGGCAATTGGGGCAGGGTGCTGGGTGTTTTGCAGCGCTTTGGGGTAAGTGCTTTGTTTTTCCTTCAGTCAGTTGCAGTATTTTTATTTTTACTCAAGCTTTGGGTGAGTACTCAAGGGCAGCTGGCACAGTCTTTTTTTTTTTTTTTTTTTTTTTTTTTTCCAGCAGCAGGTAAACTCTAGGAGGAACCGGTCAAAGGAAACAGCACTTTCTGGAACTGTCAAGTTCTTGTTTGGCAACTCAGTGACTGGTTTGATCTACTTCTCAGATGTCGAGATAAGTGGACTGCTGTTTTGAAATGATAAAACTAAAAATCTGAAGTTTGTCAAAGGTGGCAGTGCCTGTTTGCAGTCAGTTTATTGCTTTTGCCAGTGGTAGATAACACTTACAAGGAATCGATCAAAGGAAAGAGTGCCCTCTGGAACTGTGAAGCTCTGGGTTGGCAACTTGGTGACTGGCTTGACCTTTTGTCCATCTCCAGAGGGAAGCGGACTGCTGTTTTGAAATTAAAATAAATAAGAAATCATGGTGCCACTCTATGGTGCCTGGAAGGCTGCCACTCTGCGTGGCAGTTAAAAGAATGTGACTTGGAGATGGAGAGCAGCAGAGGTAAAGCAGCTGGGAAGAGAGGTATAAGTATTGCAGTAGGTAGGCTGTGGTTATGACGTACCTCAGGGTGTGCTTTTCATCTTGTTTCTGCCCTTCCCTCTTGCAGCCTTGGAGAAGTGAACTCCCCATGTTGTGGACTGGTGCAAAAAGGTGAGAGGGTTGTCAGCCCAGTCAGTTTCCTTCACCAAAACTAAGGCAAGTCTTTCAAGAGAAACAGCCTGGTCGCCTGTACTACAGTTTGCATGCTGTTGACCTAAGCCAGACCAAAAACAGGGCTGCTGTTCCTCCTGCTCTCTTTACCTCTTGTCATACATGGCCCCTCCAATTTCCCATGTGACTGGGGCGGGGTGCTGGGTGGGGTGCAATGGTATATGAGTTGCAGGCATCCCATCAGAGAGCTCATTCTGCCTGAGCTACTCTTTGGGGTAAGTGCTTTGCTTTTCTTTTGTCAGTTAGGTGGTCAAGAGTCTATGGACTGATGCGTTTCCAAGTTGAGACCAGTAAGCCATTCTTTTTGAGGTAACAAGTAGGATCTGTTAGAGTAAACCGGTCTACGTAGAAGTAGGTGCCTTTATTGCATACAGCTCTTCTTCAGATGAGAAATTATTATAGCATGTTTAATGATAGGATGAAAATGTTTGTGTGTTTTATTTGCAGTTCTAGGTTGCTAAAGATATTCACAGAATGAGAGGACATTAGAGGACGCAGTATGCTAAAAGCATACTTCAATGCATTTATGTTCTTTTGGAACAGGTAGAGAGTGGGTGGCCGCCAGGGTAATGCACCCGTTCGACAGCTGGGCGGGCGGACCGCCATGGAGGGCGTGCCAGTGCACTTGGGTTTTTAGTCAGTGCATCAGAGTGTCAGGTTCTAGTGTCCTACGGTGTATTTTGACCCATCAACCTTTTGTTTTTCAGATAGCTTATTTCAAGCATGTGATTTTTCCTGCAAGTTATTAAACAATGGCACACTTTTGCTTTTTCTCCTCTCTTTCTACTGTCTTGTGCTTTTCCCCTCCCCTTTCCCAGGTAATTGGGTTTGGATGTTGGGTGGGACAAAATGGTATATGAGCCCCAGGCATGGCTTTAGAGAGCTCTTTCTGCCTGGGCTGCTCTTTGGGGTAAGTGTTTTGTTTTGCCTTCAGTCAGTTGTAGGATTCTTTAGGCAGGTATGTGTCTATGGACTGATGTGTTTCCAAGTAGAGACTGGTAAGCACATCTTTCTGAGGTCACAACTAGTAGGATCTGTTAGAGGAAAGCAATCTAGTAGTACGTGCCTGTATTGCATGTAGCTCTTATTCAGGTGAATAACTGGTATAGCATGTTTATGGATAGGATGACAATGTTATAGTTTGTGTGTTCTAGGTCCCTTATGGGGGACAGAATTATGGGGCTTCTATGTGCAATGGTATCGAAGTTACAACTGTAGTGTTAAAGTGATGGAACAGGGTTTAGGAGAAGCTCCCTGTGGAAGCATGTATCTGAAAATAGCAGCAGTAGGCACGTGTAAGGTGTAGTCTTTTTCAGGTTTAGGGACAGTTTTATATATTTGGTGCTTTAGCCTGTGGTTTTGCTGGCTGTGCAGTCTTTAGACCTTGTAGCCTTCTATATTTTAAGTGCCTGGAATTCACATAGTAGAAGTACGTTTAGGAAATCATGGGATGCAGTTCCTTTTTTTTTGGGTTATATTTTAATCTCTAGATATATCAAGCCATTTGTGTAATTGTCCACAGGATTCACATAGAACTTCAGTACGCATCGCAAGGGCTTTTTCCGCATAAGTGCAGTATTATGAAGAGACTGAGCAGGGTCACCTTTTCCGTCTGTAAAGGCTAAGTCTGTGATTACCCCTGTTGGGGCTGCTGTGCATTCATGGCCTTTTGGCATTTGTGGACCTGAGGGTGTTTTTTTTTTGTGTGTTTTTTTTTTTTTTTTTTGGCTCTTGTCTCTGTGTTTGAGTCCTCTGTGAGGGGCTGTACTATTTGCGTGTCCATCACGGACATGACCTTGTCTTTTTGTTTCTTGTAGCCCAGGGAATGGGCATGGAAACTGGAATGAGGCACGAGGGTGAGTGGATGGCAGTGTGAGTCCTGAGTTGGTTGGTGGATTGTGTTAGTCTGCTCTGCCAGTCGAGCAGGCTTTGCAAGCACCTTGCGACAGCAGAGTATATCTCCTGCCACGTTCCTGAGGCATGCCAGATGTCAGCGGTTCCAGTTGCTGAAATGCTGGAGATGCTAGGAGTGCAAGAGGAGCAGGGAGCGTGATGCATCTCTTTGGGATGCTAGGTGAGCAAAGAGGTGGTATGTACTGGGTTGGGGGACATGGGTCTGGGGCCTCTTGGCTTTTGGGGTAGGGGAGGAAAGAAGAGGAGTGGGAATAGACTGTTTTGTGGACTGTGACATTTGTCTGTTCTTTCTCCTTGGTCTAAGCCATGTGACTTTGACTCATCACAGTCAGTGGAAGCACCAAGCCTGGATCAGGAATGTGTGTGGACAAAAGTTGGAAAACAGGCATTGTTTTTGGTTTGGTAGTC
This sequence comes from Heteronetta atricapilla, assembly GCA_011075105.1. NCBI lineage: Eukaryota > Metazoa > Chordata > Aves > Anseriformes > Anatidae > Heteronetta > Heteronetta atricapilla. The sequence continues at coordinate 17,795 of CM021745.1, read as the reverse complement.
TTTTGGTCCGCCTCTGGGTGAATCCTCTTTTCTGGGGACAAAGAAGATACTGGGAACATCGTAGCTGGCCTGTGTGGTCCACATTGAGGATAGATTCTGAGCCCTGAGAATTGAGTCCAGGGGCAAACGCTGTGTGTTGGGGGGTGGTTGGCAGGGGGAGGCGGGGAGTTGTCTAGTGGTTGTCTATGTGACTTCAGTAGCAGAGCAGGTCAGGTGACTACTGTTTTATTTCCGAGGTGGGTGTTTCACAGGAAGAATTCAGGCTGGCGTGCCGGTGCCTGATGGCACTTTATTTCTGCAGGTGAAGAGGAGCCTCGTGCCTGAAGTAACATCCTGGCTAGCCTTTGTGTTCCTTGTTGAGGATGGAACCTGCCTCCCAGCATTCCCAAGCTAAGTTGGGGGGCAAGTGCTATGTTTCGTTTCGGGTTGTGAATGGACACACAAGGTGAGGGTCTGTACTTTTAAGTCATTGCAGTGGATGGGGCCTTTTAGGATTGATCACGGTCAGGCAGAGAGAGGGTTTGCGGTCTGGGGATCTGTCAGGTATGGCTTGAGCACGTGCCAGGCAGGGCAGTTCCAGCTTGGTGTCTGTGTTCTGTATTGTGGGTGCTGTGCTGTTGCTCTTGGTGCTTGGGGAAGACATCTTGTGGGTATTGAATACTTGATCTCACTGGAATAATGCTGAGGCTCAATCGGAAGCTGAGCACAATTTGTCTTGCAGTGGGAGCTTAATAAGTTCACTACTTCTGTGTATTTTTTTTTTTTGTATCAAATATTTCCTCAAATTATCATCATATGTTACATGCTCCTCAGGTGTTGATATTCTCATTCCACTGGACAATTAGATGGCAACTTGGTTGCCACACCAAAGGTCATTTCATTATTGTAACTCTGATGCTCATTTCATCATTGTAAGGCTGATTTGAGCATTCTTGACTTGCAGTCGCAGTTTAAAGCGCAGATGCGTTTCAGGTCTTGTGCATCATATTTGGTTTCAGATCGCATCTGTTTCCATCCTTGCTGTTGCGGAAGTCATCTGGGTTGCATCAGGAGCTCTATCTTGGGAATTCATTTCTGAAGCGTTTTTCTTAAGGGGTTTGCACTGCCCATCATTCTGGTCTCTTGTCTTAAAGGCAGGCTTTTTATGCCTCCATCATCCCAGTTCTGGCAGTTGCTTCCAGTTGCAGGTTGTGACATTTGAGTATCTGCTTGGGTCTGCTGCAGAGCACCTGTTCTGACTTGCTGTTGCTCTGCAGGGCTTCCCTCTGGGAGTCTTTCTTTTGTGCCTTGTGTTCTGTGTTTTGTTTGTAGTGTGCCTGAGTGTGTGTGTGTGTTTGGCCTGGAGCTGTTCTGCCTGACAGTTAGTGATGATAGCTAACATGGTGGTCCATCAGTGTACTAATACATTGTCCGGACTCTTTTGGCAAAGACATCCGGTCTGCCTCTGGGCACATTGTGAAGGGCAGCTGGCACAGAGTCATCTTTGTGGTGTTTGGCAGATGCGGAGGGGGAGACTTGAGCTGCTTGTGAGCAGCTGTTCGCATAGTGCTTGAATACTGCTAGAGGAGAGGTCTGTTGCTTAATCTTGAAAGCTTGCAGATGTAGAGTGTTTTTTTTTTTTTTTAATTTTTATTTTTTATCTTCAGCCTTAGATAAACCTTAGGAGGAACCAGTCAAAGGAAAGAGTGCCTTCTAGAATTGCCAAGCTCTCAGTTGGCAGCTTGGTGACTGGCTTGGTCTACTTGTGAGTTGAGGCAAGTTGTCTGCTGTTTTGAAATGATTAAAAAAAAAATGGGATCCCTTGTGTTGTTGAGGGATGGGTGCTAATGCTGGCAGCTGAATGGTTATCTTCTGACTATGTTTTCCTTTGTTAAAGCTGAAATGCAGCCTACAACCTCGGATTCACACCCAGAGCTGCCTCTGGCAAGGTGAGTGATGAAGCAGTTATTTTTGAGTTGTGGTTCTCACTGTCATTCTAAGTATCCCCTTTTTCTCTTTTAGAGGTGTTGTAGCTGGCTTAAGGGAGCAGATGGAAGCATCTGCCTTGGGGGCAGGTGAGCGGGCAGAGGTAAGGCAGCAGATGAGAGTAACTATCCTAGCTGTGCTGTTGGTTTGGATTCTGCCTCGCCCTATGATTTTCCTCTTCTTTCACAGGTGTCTTGCACAGGCTCCAAGGAGGAAACAGCACTCTGAAGAGCTGCCTAAGAAGGGGACTGGTCACAAGCTTGGTTGGAGCTGAATCGCCAAGTAGCACGAGGTGACTGTGAAGGGTCACTGTCTTGCTTTGCAGGTGCCATGGCTGGCTCTCCACAGAAGTGGGTGAGGATTTGAGTTAAGGCCGGAGAGCGACCATGAGCGGCACGTTCAGTGTTGTTTTCCAAGCGCTGCGGTTGCTTTCTTTTCTGTTTATCAGGTGCCACAGGCAAGGTGGGCTGCAACATCAGTCTTTAGAGTTGGATCAGAGCAGGTCACTTGAATGCTGCGTTGTTCCTGAGAAAAGCGTTATAGAGGAAAAAGGTTTTCTGGCGTGGCGGTTCTTGATGGCGCTCTGTTTCTGCGGGTGAAGAGGTGCCTGAAGCCCTTTCCTGTGTAGCCTGAGCATGCCGCGCTGAGGATGAAGCCTGCTTTCCAGCAGTTCCCAAAGCTGTGTTGGGGCTGAAATGCCGTGACTGTATTTGGGTTGGGGTTGTGCCTTGGTGAGTTTGGGGATGGGTTTTAAGTCAGTGCAGCAGATATGTATAAAAATAAAATTCACATAAATGATATATGATGAAGTATTGTGAACCCATGAACTTCGAGTCTACCTTAGCTAATATGTATGAACTTGCATGAAACATTGAGAAGCAGCTTCTAATAAGCAGTCTTTTGTTGTCATTAAGTCACCCCAAGCCTTTTCCATGCATAAATAGCAAGAAAAAGTACCTTTTTACACAGGAAATGCTGTGGGTGCACAGAAAGCCCTAGAGGACATGTAGGGCTATATTTTGGTTTCCAAAGTGTTTTTACCTTAAGTCCACCTGATTTATAGTGGCCCAGTCTCTTTATGGGGTCCCTGTCTGGTCGCAGAGCCTAGCCACGGTGTTTCCACTTTGTTCTACGCTCCGTCGTCTTCCTTCGCGTCAGCACACCAGCTTCCCCTTGTGTGATAGCATCTAATGCTGGAGGCCTAGGGAACGCTTAGCGCAGTGTTCTAATGCTTCTTCAATGCTGTACGTTTTCTTTAAAAGGTGAATATTAGTTTAATTTGCCTAGTTACTTCAGGCAATTACTCCACAACTACCAAAAGCAATAGTGAGAAGCCCACTTCCAGCATCCGTTCCCCACGCAAGGATGGACAGACAGGTGCCACCCGATGCCTTGCCCGCCAGGGGAAGGGGAGAACTACTGGACAGGGAGCCCCACTGCAGCCCCCCTCCTGGGAGTCCTGCACAGCAGTTTAATAAAATTTGCTTTCTGACCCGCACCCCTTTTGGTGGTTGCGGCCCTGGGAAGTTGCTGTCATGATGCGTGCGGGTGTAGGTTGTGTAGTGGGGTGGGTGTGGAGGTGGCAGGGGCAGGGGGGAGGTTGGTCCTGAGTCAGTTGGCTGCTAGATGTGGACAGCCCCTTGGAATGTGGGGGCAGCCCTGCCGGGTGGTGGGGTGGCTGCCTATTGTGGGACTGGGGGAGCAGCCCTGTGCTGGCTCCGCTCCTTAGGCTGGGGGGGGGGAACTGCTCTGTGTGGCCGGGGCTGCTTGTAGAGGTGCAAGTTGGGGGGCAGCTGGGGTTTCCTAGCAGGACCCCCAGGGCAGGGGAGGGAGTCAGGGAGGCCGGGTCCCGTGGGATTGGCAGCCAGGGCAGGGAAAGCCCAGGCAGGGATTTCAGGGGCTGTCAGGCACGGGTCTGTGGGCGCTGGTCTGCAGGTCGGGAAGTCTGGGGCTGGCTCTGCGGTGTCCAGAGTGTCAAGCTGCCATGAAAACCTGGTCCTGCAGCAAGGTGAGAGTTGTGGTCTTTGGGATCTGAGCTTCCCATTGGCCACGTTGGGTTAGTTATTATCATCTCCCTGCATTTTTTGTCCTGGTAAAAAATGTAGTGTTTCTGCTCAGCTTCCCAGCCAGAAGAGACACGTTGCTCAAGGCAGTTACTTCCTACCAAGATGGTGTGGGGTGCAAATTTCTGCTCTTCCCATTTGTGCTTTTTCCAGGAAAACAGTTTGGGAAGCCATGCCTGCCATTCTAGGGATGGCACCTGCTCGTGAAAAGTGGCTACTGCAGGCTGAATGGTGCTGAGCATGTGTGTTTTTCTTTTCTTTTTTTTTTTTCCTGCCAGTGATGTTATTACAGTTTTGTTTTTATTTGGCGTGTAATCTGTTATGTTCCTAGATTTTTCTTCCTATGTAAAAGACAGGTTTGAGCTAATTCCAGGTGAAAAAGTTTTAGTTACTTGCTTGGTCATATGTCCTTTCCAAAATTCAAAGCTGATGCAAAAGCATGGGGATTGTTTCTTCTGAAAACAGCCTAGTTCTCTTGTCTGTACTTTGCATGCTGTTGAGCTAAGCCAGATTTAAAAAAAAAAAAAAAAAAAAAAAAAGGAAAAAAGAAAAAAATACAGCTGTAGCTCATCCTGCTCTCTTCCTACTTTCTTGTGCTTTCCCTCTCCCCTTTCCCAGGTGATTGGGCTTGGGTGCTGGGCGGGGCCAAATGGTATATGAGCCCCAGGCATGCCATTAGAGTGCTCATTCTGCCTGGGCTGCCATTTGGGGTAAGTGCTTTGCTTTTCCGTTAGTCAGTTGTAGGGTTATTTACGTAGGTCAGAGTCTATGGTGTGTTTCCAAGTAGAGACCATAACGTGCTTCTTTTTGAGGTAACAACTAGAGGGATCTGTTAGAGTAAAGCACTCCTGTATACTAGTAGGTGTCTTTGTTGCATGCAGCTCTGCGTGCAGGTGAGTAATTGTTATAGCATATTTATGGATAGGATGACAATGACTTTGTGTATTTGCTTTGTGGTGTGTGTGCAGAGTGGCGTGCAGGGCTGGAAGGTACTGAGGGGGGAAGCGGTTCTTAGGGTTAGGGTTGTAACCCTTGCCACCCTAACCTTAAGAACCCTAAAGCCCCAACCCGAAAAACTCTTAAAATCCTAACTCTAAAACCCCAGAGCCCCAATCCTAAAACCCTAACCCTAAAAACACTTACAACCCTAATCCTAAAAACCCTAAAGCCCCAACCCTAAAAACTTAAAAAACCCTTACAGCCCTGAAAAGCCGAAAGCCCTAACTCTAGAAACATTAAAAACGTAACCATAAAAACCTTGAAGTCCCAAGCCTAAAAACATTAAAAACCCTACCTCTACAAAAAAATAAAAACCTAACCCTATGAACCCTTAAAACCCTAACCCTAAAAAACCCCAAAGCCCAAACTCTAAAAACCTAAAAAGCCCTGACCCTAAAAACCTAAAAAAACTCTGACAGTGACAACCCCAGAGCCCTACCTCTAAAAACACCAAAGCCCTAGCTCTAAAAACCCGAAAGCTGAAGCAAAAGCATGGGGATTGTTGCTTCTTGAAACAGCCCCGTTCTCTTGTCTGCACTCTGTATGCTGTTGAGCTAAGCTGGGGGGGGGGGGGAAAGAGGCACAGCTGCTTCTCCTCCTGCTGTCTTCCTACTTTCTTGTGCTTTCCCTTCCCCCTTTCCCAGGTGGTTGGGTTTGGGTGCTGGGCGGGGCCAAATGTTATATGAGCCCCAGGGATGCCTTCAGAGAGCTCGTTCTGCCTGGGCTACTGTTTGGGGTAAGGCTTTGTTTTTCCTTTAGTCAATTGCAGGATGTTGTGGTTTAACCCAGCTGGCAGCTAAACACCACACAGCTGTTTGCTCCCACTCCCCCCTCCCTCTCTGGGATGGGGGGAGAGAAACGGGAAAGTGAAGCCTGTGGGTTGAGATAAAGACAGTTTATTAAAATAGAAAATAATAATAAAAATAATATGTACAAACAAAGTATAGGCTGAAGAAAGATAAAGGAAGTGTTAATAGGTTGTTGAAGATGTTAAAGGTGTGGTATGTAGTATTTGATAAAGCTGTTTGAAGTTGAATGCGCAGGGAAAGAGGATGTAGTGATGTTAATAGTTCTGCCTCAACACGAGGCTGAGATCTAAAAATCATGGTTGTTATTGGCTACGGAGTGTTTCTCACAAGATAAAGACAGTTTATTAAGATAGAAAATAATAATAAAAATAATATGTACAAACAAGTGATGCACAATGCAATTGCTCACCACCCGCTGACCCATGCCCAGCCCAACCCCGAGCAGCTGCCCCCCCCATCCCAGCTAGCCATTCCTATATATTGTTCAGCATGATGTCAGATGGTACGGAATACCCGTTTGGCCAGTTTGGGTCAACTGTCCTGGGTCTGTTCCCTCCCAGCTCTTGCTGCACCCCCAACCTGCCCGCTGGCAGGATAGAGCGAGAAGCTGAAAAGTGCTTGGCTTAGTATAAGCATTGCTCTGCAGCTATTAAAATATATGCATGTTATCAGCATTCTTATTATCCTAATCCAAAACATAGCATCCTACCTGCTACTAGGAGGAAAAATAACTTTGTCCTAACTGGAACCAGGACACAGGGTTATTTAGGTGGGTCAGAGTCTATGGTGTGTTTCCAAGTAGAGACCGTAACGTGCTTCTTTTTGAGGTAACAACTAGAGGGATCTGTTAGAGTAAAGCACTCCTATATACTAGTAGGTGTCTTTATTGCATGCAGCTCTGTGTGCAGGTGAGTAATTGTTATAGCATATTTATGGATAGGATGACAACGTTACCCTGTGCATTTGCTTTGTGGTGTGCAGGGCTGAAAGGTACTGAGGGGGGAAGCGGTTCTTAGGGTTAGGGCTGTAATCTTAAAAACTCAAGCCCTAACCCTAAAAACCCTTGCAACCCTAACCTTAAGAACCTGAAAGCCCCATCCCTAAAAACTCTTAAAATCCTAATCCTAAAAACCGTACTGCCGCAGTCCTAAAAACTAATAAAGCCCTAAAACTAAAAACCCTAAAACCCCAACCCTAATCCTAAAAACCCTAAAGCCCCAACCTTAAAAACCCTTACAGCCCTAAAATGCCGAAAGCCCTAACACTAGAAACATTGAAATCCTAACCCTAAAAACCCTGAAGTCCCAGGTCTAAAAACATTAAAAACCCTACCTCTACAAAAAAATAAAACCCCAACCCTAAAAAAAACAAAAAGCCCAAACTCTAAAAACCTAAAATGCCCCGACCCTAATAACCTAAAAAACTTTGACAGTAAAAACCCCAAAGCAAAAGCATGGGATCGTTGCTTCTCAAAACAGCCCAGTTCTCTTGTCTGCACTCTGTATGCTGTTGAGCTAAGCCGGAGGGAAAAAAAAAATCAATAAAAGGCACAGTGTACACGAAAGACTTTGTGTATTTGCTTTGTGTTGTGTGTGCGGAAGTGGCATGCAGGGCTGGAAGGTACTGAGGGGGGAAGCGGTTGTTAGGGTTAGGGCTATTATCCTAAAAACTGAAGCCCTAACCCTAAAAAAGCCTTGCAGCCCTAACCCTAAAAGACCCACAAGCCCGAACTCTAAAAATCTAAAAAGCCCCGACTGTAAAAACCTAAAAAAACCTCTAACAGTAAAAACCTTAAAGCCCTTATCCTCAAAACCCTCACAGCCCTAGCCCTCAAAACCCTTACAAGCCTAAAAGCCCTAAAGCCCCAACCCTAAAAACCCTAACAACACTAAAACCTTAAAAACCCCAAAGCCCGAATCCTAGAAACCCTCAAGACCCTTAAAACCCTAATCCTAAAAACCCTGAAGCCCCAACCCTAAAAACCCTTACAACCCTAACCCTAAAAACCGTAAAACCCTCACAGCCCTAACCCTCAACACCCTTACAACCCAAACACCTCAACACCCTTACAACCCTAACCCTAAAAGTCCTAAAGCCTGAGCCCTAAAAACCTAAAAAGCCATTACCCTAAAAACCCTAACCCTAAAATCCCCAAAGCCCCAACACTAAAAGCCTTCACAGCCCTAACCCTAAAAACCCTTACAGCCCTAACTTTAAAAACACTAAAGCCCTAACCCTAAAACCCCTTGCAACCCGAACCTTAAGAACCCTAAAGCCCCAACCCTAAAAACTTTTAAAATCCTAACCCTAAAACCATAATCCTAAAAAGCCTCCGAACCCTAAAAACCTTAAAAACCCTTACAAGCCTAAAGAGCCTAAAGCCCAACCCTAAAAATATTAAAAACCCTACCCCTAAAAAAAATAAAGCCCTAAACCTAAAAACCCTTAAAACCCTAACCCTAAAGCCCAAACTCTAAAAACCTAAAAAGCCCCGACTGTAAAAACCTAAAAAACTCTGACAGTAAAAACACCAAAGCCCTAACCCTCAAAGCCACAGAATCACACAGAATCACAGAATTTCTAGGTTGGAAGAGACCTCAAGATCATCGAGTCCAACCTCTGACCTAAACAAAACTCTGACCTAAACAAAACCTCTGACCTAAAGCCCTTACAATCCTAACCCTCAATGCCCTTATTAGCCTAACCCTAAAAGCCCTTAGAAGGCTAAACCTAAAACCCATAAAATCCTAACCCTAAAAGCCCTAAAGCTCCAACCCTAAAACCCTTACAATCCTACAACCCTTAAAACCCCAAAGCCCTAACCCTCAAAACCCTTACAACCCTAATCCTAAAAACCCTAAAGCCCCAACACTAAAAACCCTTACAACCCTAACCCTAAAAAGCCTAACCCTCAAAACCCTCACAGCCCTAACCCTCAAAACCCTTACAACGCTAAAAGCCCTTAGAACCCTAAAACCCTTAAAATCCTAACCCTAAAAGCCGTCACAGCCCTAACCCTCAAAACCCTTAAAAGCCCTAAAGCCCCAACCCTACAAACTTTTAAAATCTTAACCCTAAAACCCCTAAAGGCCTCATCCTAAAACCCCTAAAGGCCTCATCCTAAAACCCCTAAAACCCTAATCCTAAAAACCCTTACAACCCTAATTCTAAAAAGCCTCAACTCTGAACCCTAAAAAACTTAAAAACCCTTATAAACCTAAAGAGCCTGAAGCCCAACCCTAAAAATATTAAAAACCCTACCCCTAAATAAATAAAAGCCCTAACCCTAAAAACCCTTAAAACCCTAACCCTAAAAAACCCCAAAGCCCAAACTCTAAAAACCTAACAAGCTCCAACCTTAAAACCCTAAAGAACTCTAACAGTAAAAACCCCAAAGCCCCAACCCTAAAAACACCAAAGCCCTAACCATCAAAGCCCTTAGGAACCTAACTCTAAAAGCCCTTAGAAGGCTAACCCTAAAACCTGTGAAATCCGAACCCTAAAAGCCCTCACAGCTCTGACCCTCAAAACCCTCACAGCCCTAACCCTCAAAACTCTTAAAAGCCTAAAAGCCCTAAAGCCCCAACCCTAAAAACCCTTGCAACCCTAACCCTGAAAACCCAAAAGATCCAACCCTAAGAACACTTACAAACCTTACTCGGAAAACCCTAAAGCCAAGCCATAAATAAATAAAAGACCCTATCCCTAAAACCCCTTACAACCCTAACCCTAAAACCCCTAAAGCCTGAACCCAAAAAACCCTAAAGCCCCAGCTCTAAAAACACTCACAGCCCCAACCGTAAATACCCTCACAGCCCCACAGTACCTAAAAACCCTAAATACCTAACCCTAAAAACGCTTACAACCCTAAACCTAAATACCCTAAGCACAAGCCATAAAAGCCTTAGAACTCCTAACCCTAAAAGCTTTCAAACCCCTAACCCTGAAAACCTTCAAACCCCAACCCTAAAAACCTCCAAAACCCTGTACGCTACAAACCCTAAAGCCGGAGCCATAAAAAAATAAAAAACCCTAACCTTAAAAACCCTGAAGCCCCAACCCTAAAAACCCTCACAGCCTCAACCTTAAGAACCCTAAAGCCCCAACCCTAAAAGCCCTTACCAACCTAATCGTAAATGCCCTTACAATCCTAACCCTAAAAACCCTACAGCCCTCATCTTAAAAGCCCTAAAGCCCTCACCCTATAAACCCTTAACCATAACCCTAAAATCCCTAAAACCCAAGCCATAAAACCCCTATAGCCCAAACCCTAAAAATGTAAAAAAAAAAAAAAAACCCTAACCCTAAAAATCTAAAAACCCTAACCCTAAAAAGCTTAAGAATCCTAACCCTGAAAGCCCTAACCGTAAAAACTCGAAAGCCCTAATCCTTAAAACCCTCATACCCCTAACCCCCAAAACCTTAAGCCCCAATTCTAAAAACCCTAAATTGCTAAGTTTAAAAACCCCTGCCCTTAGCATCCTAAATCCCCAACCCCAAAAACCATAAATGTAATAACCCTAGTGAGAACTACACCTCCCGGCATGCTTTTGGGCATTAACATGGCCGCCCGGAACCCTAGTGCCACTGAACTACGTTTCCCAGGATTCCCTGTAATCCCAACATGGCCGCAGGTATGGCTGGAGTCCGGGGACTACATTTCCCAGCATTCCGAGGATTCTCAACATGGCCGCCCGGAAGTCGGTTTCCGGAAGCACACCTCCCTATCGTCGCTGGACAACCAACATGGCGCCCCGGATATCCGATTCCGAGAAGTACACCTCCCGGCATGCTCTCGGAATCAAACATGGCTGCCCGGAAGCGAAATGCCGGAAAACTACATCTCCCAGGGTTCCCCGGACACCCAACATGGCAACCCGGAAGTTCGGAGTCCGTGGACTCCATTTCCCAGCATTTGCTGTGTTCTCAACACGGCGTCCCGGAAGTCGGCCATGATGGTTATCCAGGGCATCCTGGGAGGTGAAGTTCTCGGTCACTAGGGTTACGGTTAGATCTGCCCGGGGGTTAGGGTGGGGGTTAGGTCTAGGCCTAGGCTTAGGGTTAGGGGTTAGGGGTTGTGGGTTAGGGGTTAGGGATTAGGGTTATAGGGTAGGGGGTAGGGATTGGGGTTTAGGGGGTAGGGATCAGGGTTTTGGGGGTAGGGATTGGGGTATAGGGGGTAGGGATCGGGGTTTAGGGGTAGGGATTAGGGTTATGGGGTAGCGATTAGGGTTTAGGGGTTAGGGTTTAGGGGGTAGGATTAAGGGGTAGGGATTAGAGTTAGGGGGTAGGGATTGGGGTTTAGAGGGTAGGGATTACGGTTTACGGGGTAGGGTTTAGGGTTAGGGATTAGGGTTTAGGGGGTAGGGATTAGGGTTATGTGGTAGGGAGTAGGTATTAGGGTTAGGGATTAGCGTTACAGGTTAGGGATTAGGGGGTTGAGGGTACGGATTACGGGGAAGGGATGAGGGTTTAGGGGGTAGGGATGAGGGTTTAGGGGGTAGAGATTAGGGTTACGGGGTAGAGATTAGGGTTATGGGGTAGAGATGAAAGTTAGGGCTAGGGTTAGGGGTTAGAGTTAGGGTTAGCGGTAGGTTTAGAGTTAGGGGTTAGGGTTAGGGGTAGGGTTACGGTTAGGGTTAGAGGGTTAGGGTTCGGGTTAGTTAGGGTTAGGGTTGGTTAGGGTTAGTGTTGGTTAGGGTTAGGGGTCAGGGTTAGCTTTAGGGTTGTTAGGGTTAGGGTTGTTAGGGTTAGGGTCAGGGTAAGAGTTAGGGAATATTAGAGTTAGGGTCAGGGTTAGGGAATATTAGGGTTAGGGTTAAAGGTTAGAGATAAGATTGTTGGGTTTGGGTCAGGGGTCAAGGGTAAAACGGTCAAGGGTCAGGGGTCAAGGGTTAAACGGTCAGGGGTCAAAGGGTCATGGGTCAAGGGTCTAGGGTTAGGGTTAGTTCAGGGTCAGTGGTCAAGGGTCAAAGTGTCAGGGGTCAAGGGTCTAGGGTTAGGGTCAGGGGTCAAGGGTCAAGTTCAAGGGTTAGGGTTAGGGTAAAGGTTAGGGTTAAGGTTAGGGTTAGGGTCAGGGTCAGTGGTCAAAGGGTCAAACGGTCAAGGGTAAGGGGTCCAAGGGTCAGGGGTCAAGGGTTTAGGGTTAGGTCAGGGTCAAGGGTCAGGGGGTCAGGGGTCTAGGGTCTAGGGTTAGGTTAGGGTTAGGGTCAACGGTCAGGGGGTCAAGGGTCAAAGGTCAAGGGTCAGGGGGTCTAAGCTCAAGGGTCAGGGGATTAAGGTCGAGTGTTATGGTCAAAAGGTCAAGGGTTGGGGTGAATGGTCAAGGGCTGGGGGTCAAGGGGTCAATGGGTCAAAGGTCACGGGTCAAAGGTCAGGGGGTCGAATGTCATTGGTCAAGGGTCAAAAGTCAGTGGTCAAAGGTCAGGGGGTCATGGGTCAAAGTTCAGGGGTCAAAAGTCAGGGGGGTCAACAGTCAAGGGTCAAAAGGTCGGGGTCAAAGGTAGGGGGGCAAAGGTCAGAGGGAAAGGGTCAAGGGTCAAAGGCCAGGGGGTCAAAAGCCAGGGGTCAAGGTCAAGGGTCAAGGGTCAAAGATCAGGGGGATCAAAAGCCAGGGGCCAAAGGTCAAGGGGTCAAATGTCAATGGTCAAAGGTCAGGGTCAAGAATCAAAGGTCAGGGTCAAGGGTCAAAGGTCAGGGGGTCAAAGGTCAGGGGCCAAGGGTCAAGGTCAAGGACCAAAGGTCGGGGTCCAAGGGTCAGAGGTCGGGGGGTCAAGGGTCAAAAGGTCAAAGGTCAGGGTGCAATGGTCAATTACCAAGGGTCAAAGGTCAGGGGCCAAGGGTCAAAGTCAGGGGTCAGTGGTCAAAGGTCAAGAGTCAAATGTCAGGGTCAAGTGGCAAAGGTCAGGGCAAAGGTCAGGGGTCAAAAGGTCATGGGTCAGAGTTCAGGACGTCAATGGTTAGAGGGCAGGGCTCATGAGTCAAAGGTCAGGGGTCAAAGGTCAGGGGTCAAAGGTCAAACGTCAGGGGGTCATCTCAGTTGCCAAGGGTCAAAGGTCAGGGGCAAGGGTCAAAGGTCACGGGCCAGGGACCAAGATTCAAAGGGCATGGGTCAAAGGTCAAGGGTCAAAGGTCATGGTCAATGGTCGGGTCAAATATCGGGGTCAAGGGTCAAAGGTCAAAGGTCAGGGGGTCAAAGGTCGGGGTCAAGGCTCAAAGGTCAGGTGTCAAAGGTCAAGGGTCCAGGGGTCAAAGGTCAAGGGTCAGTGGGGTCGAGTTAGGGTTAGGGTTAGGGGGTTAGGGTTAGGGTTGGGGTTAGGGGTTAGGGTTAGGGTTTAGGGTTAGGGGATAGGGATTCGGGTTAGGGATTAGGGGTTGGGGGTAGGGATTAGGGGTTGGGGGTCGGGATTAGGGTCTAGGGGGTAGAGATTACGGTGTAGGGGGTAGAGATTAGTGTTTAGGGGGTAGGGATTAGGGTTGGGGGTAGGGATTAGGGTTTAGTGGTTGGGTGTAGGGATTAGGGTTTAAGGGTAAGGGATTAGGGTTAGGGGTTAGGGATTAGGGTTTAGGGGGTAGGGATTAGGGATTAGCATTAGGGATTAGGGTTTAGGGGGTAGGGATTAGGGTTAGGGATTAGCATTACGGATTAAGGATTGGGGGTTGGGGTTAGAGTTAGGGGATAGGGATTAGGGTTTAGGGGTAGGGGCTAGAGTTAGGGGATAGGGATTAGTGTTTAGGGGGTAGGGATTAGGGTTTACGGAGTAGGGATTAGCGTTACAGGGGTAGGGATAGGGATAAGCGTTACAGGGGTAGGGTAGGGAAACTCTGCCCGGGCAGAGTTTCGCGCTGCGCCGCCCGGGCAGAGTTTCGCGCGGCGCGTTTCCAGAGCCTCTGGAAAAAGTTATATGAGCCCCACGCATGCCATCAGAGTGCTCATTCTGACTGGGCTACTCTATGGGGTCAGTGCTGTTTTTCTTGTTTCCTTTCAGTCAGTTGCAGGGTTCTTTAAGTGAGTCGGAGTCTAAGGACCGATGCTTTTCCAAGTAGAGACCCGTGTGCACGTCTTTTTGAGGTCACAACTAGTAGGATCTGTTAGAGGAAAGCAATCTCTATAATAGTAGGTGCTTTATTGCATGCAGCTCTTCTTCAGGTGAGTAATTGTTAATAGCATGTTTATAGATAGCATGACAATGGTAGTTTGTGTGTTCTAGGTCCCTTATGATTTTCACAGAAGTATGGGGCTTACTGTGAGTCTTTGTTCGTATGTCAAATATTATCAAAGTTCCAACTGTGGTGTTACATGATGGAGCAGGGTTTAGGAGAAATGTATCATTGAAGCTTCCTATGTAAGCATGTATCTGAAAATAGCAGCAGTAGGCAGGTAAGGTGTAGTCTTTTTCAGGGTTAGGGACAGTTGGTTTATATTTTTGGAGCTTTTGCCTGTGGTTTTGCTGGCTGTGCAGTCTTTAGAGCTTGCAGCCTCCTAAATTTTAAGTGCTTGGAATTCATTTAGAGGTATGTTTAGGAGGGGTTGCCAGCTACCTTGTTTTAACTTGTTTTTGGGAAATCGTGGGCAATGGTTCCTTATTTTTGGGGGTTATATTTTAATCTCTAGATACATCAAGCTGTTTCTGTAACTGTCCAGAGGATGCTCATAGAGCTTCAGTGTGCATAGCAAGGGGCTTGACCACATAAGCGCAGTATTACAAAAAGTCTGAGATAGGTTCACCTTTTTCATCTGTGAAGGGTAAGTGGGTGGTTACCTGTGTTGGGGCTGCTGTGCATTCATGGCCTTCTGGCATTTGTGGACCTGAGGGTGTGTGCTTGTTTTTCTTTCTCTTGTGTCTGTGGTTTAGTCTTCTGCAAGGGGCTGTACTGTTTGCGTGTCCATCATGGACGTGATCTTCTCTTTTTGTTTCTTGTAGCCCAGGGCATGGGCACGGACTAAGCTGGAAACTGGAACGAGGGTGAGTGGAAGGCAGTGTGGGCCCTGAGTTGGTCAGCAGATTGTGTTCTTCTGTTTTGCTTGCCGGGCAGGCTTGGCAAGCCCCTTGCGATAGCATTGCGCATCTCGTGCCACGTTCCTGAGGCACTGCAGATGTCAGCGGTTCCAGTTCCTGCAATGCGGGAGGTGCTCGGAGTGCAAGAAGAGCAGGGGGTGTGATGCATCTCTTTGGGATGTTAGGTGAGCGAAGCCGTGGTACTGGGTTGGGGGACGTGGGTCTGGAGCTTCTTGGCGGTTGGGGTAGGGGAGGGAAGAGGCAGAGTGGGCATAGACTGTTTGGTGGATTGTCACATTTGTGTGTTCTTTCTCCTTGGGCTAAGCCATGTGACCTTAGCTTGGCACAGTCGTGAATGGAAACGCTCAGCCTGGATTGGGAAGGTGAGTGGAGACAAGTTGGAAAACGGGCCCTGTTTTTGGTTTGGTAGTCTTTTTGTCCACGTCTGGGTAACTCCTCTTTTGCAGGGGTGAAAACGATACTGGGAACGTTGTAGCTGGCCTCTGCGGTCCACGATGAGGATGGATTCTGAGCCCTGAGAGTTAAGCGCGGGGACAAACAGCGTGTGTTGGGGGGTGGTTGGCAGGGGAAGGCGGGGAGTTGTCTAGAGGTTGTCTATCCGACTTCAGTAGCAGAGCAGGTCGGGCGACTACTGTTTTGTTTCGGAGGTGGGTGTTTCACAGGAAGAATTTTGGCTGGCGTGCCGGTGCCTGATGGCACTTTATTTCTGCAGGTGAAGAGGAGCCTCGTGCCTGAAGCGACTCGCCTTTGTGTTCCTTGTTGAGGATGGAACCTGCCTGCCAGCATTGCCGAGCTAAGCTGGGGGGCACGTGCTACGTTTGAGTTGGGGTTGTGAATGAACACGTAGGGCGAGGGCTGGCGCTTTGAAGTCATTGCGGCTGATGGGGCGTTTCAGAATTGATCGTGGTCCGGTAGTGAGATTTGGTGTGGGGGGTCCTGTCAGGTACGGCGTGAGCATGTGCCAGGCAGGGCAGTCCCAGCTCATTGTCTGTGTTCTGTGTTGTCTGTGTTTTGCGTTGTCTGTGCTGTGCTGTTGCTCCTGGGGCTCGTCAGGCCCCGGGGAAGCCATCCTGAGGGTATTGAACGCTTGACCTCATCGGAACAATGCTGATGCTCAGTCGGAAGCAGAGTTCCTCTTGTCTCGCAGTGGGAGCTTAAAAAGCTCAATCCTTCTTCGTATTTTTCTTCTATAAAATGTATCCTCATCAGATCATCATAGGTTACGTGCTCATCGTGTCTTGATCTCATCATTGCCTTGTTCCGCTGGACCGATTAGATGGGCCGCTTGGTAGCCACACCTAAGGTCCAAAATGCTCGTTTCATCATCGTAGGGCTGATCTGAGCCTTTCTTGGCTTGCAGTCGCGGCTCAAAGCGCAGATGCGTTTCAGGTCTTGTGCATCATATTCGGTTTCATATTGCATCCGTTTCCATCCTCGCTGTTGCGGAAGTTGTGTGGGTTTCATCAGGAGCTCTGGCTTGGGAATTCGTTTCCAAAGCGTTTCTCTTATGGGTTTTGCGCTGCCCATCGTTCCGCTCTCTTGTCTTAAAGGCAGGCTATTTATGCCTCCGTCATCCCGGGTCTGGCAGTTGCTTCCTGTCGCAGGTCGTGGCACTTGAGCGTCTGCTGCCGCGCACCTCTTCTGACTTGCTGTTGCTCTGCAGGGCTTCCCCCATTTTTTATTTTTGCGCCTTGTGTTCTGTGTTTTGTTTGTCACGTGTTTTGTTTTTAATGTTAGTAGCGTGCCTCAGTGTGTGTGTGTGTTTGGCCTGGAGCTGTTCTGCCTGGCATGTAGTGATGGTAGCTGATCTGGCGGTCCATGGGTGTAGTAATACATTGTCCGGACGGTTTGGCCGAGACATCCATCCGGTCTGCCTCCGGGCACGTACTGAAGGGCGGCTGGCGCAGAGTCGTCTGCGTGGTGTTTGGCGGATGTGGAGGGGGAGACCCGAGCTGCTTGCGAGCAGCTCTTTGCATAGTGCCTGGATGGTTCTAAAGAAGGTCCGTTGTTGAATCTTGAAAGCTTGCAGATGTGGAGCGTGTTTTGGTATTGTTTTGTCTTTTTTTTTTTTTTTTTTTTCCTGCAGGTGAAGAGGTGCCTGAATCCCCATCCCGTGTAGCCTGAGCACGCCCCGCTGAGGGTGAAGCCTGCTTTCCGGCAGTTCCCAAAGCTGTGTTGGGGTGAAATGCCACGTCTGTATTTGGGTTGGGGTTGTGCCTTGGGGAGTGTGGGGATGGGTTTTAAGTCGGTGCAGCAGAGGGCTGGGATCTGGTGTCCTGTAGTGTGTTTTGATCCATCGGCGTAGCCTTTTGGTTTTCAGATAGGCACTCGAGTAGTGAGATTTTGCCTGCGAGTGATGTTACCACATGGAATTGTTTTGTTTTTATTTGGCATGTCATCTGTTACGCTCCTAGATTTTTCTTCCCGCTTAAAAGAGATGTTTGAGGTAATTCCAGGTGAAAAAGTTTCAGTTACTTGCTTGTCATATTGTCCTTTGAATATTCAAAGCTGAAGCAAAAGCGTGGGGATTGTTGCTTCTAGTAACAGCCCGCTTCTCTTGCCCGTAGTGTGCAGGCTGTTGAGCTAAGCCAGATCAAAAAATAAAATTGAAAAATGCTGCTGCTGCTCCTGCTGTCTTCCTACTTTCTTGTGCTTTGCCTCTCCCCTTTCCCAGGTGATTTTGTTTGGGTGCCGGGCGGTGCCAAATGGTATAAGAGCCCCAGGCATGCCTTGAGAGCTCATTCTGCCTGGGCTGCTCTTTGGGGGTAAGTGCTTTGTTTTTCTTCAGTCAGTTGCAGGGTTCTGTAGGCAGGTTGGAATTTTTGGGTTTCTAGATTTTCCAGTGCTTGGAATTCCCTTAGTAGAGGGATGTTTAGCGGAGGTTGCTGGCTCGCTTGTTTTAGGGATGGTGGGGTCCACTTCTGTTTGGGGTTATATTT
>JAACYQ010023799.1:0-10114 GCA_011075105.1 Heteronetta atricapilla | reverse complement strand
CTTATTAGTGTTAGGTCAGAGGTTGGACTAGGTGATCTTGGAGGTCTCTTCCAACCTAGATGATTCTGTGCTTCTCTGATTATGAGAATCATTATAATTTTAGTCTAGATAGAAAGAATATAGGTGGGACACTGAGAATAAAAGCCTGCCTTTGGAAATCTAGTGGATAATTTTTGTATTGCAGTCTAAATAAAAGTAGTTTTAGTTGAGGAATATAGAATCATACAATAATAAACATTTGAAACAACCTGTGAATGTTTTTTATCCAGCTGCTGAAAACAGGCATAATTTGGCTTGAGTACCTCAGGACCTTGTCTCGTAGACCTTTGAATGTTAAAAAGGGTGGAGATTTCACAGCCTCTCTTGGCAGTCAGTGTCTGTGCTTAAACACACTCACTGTGAAAAGTGTTTTCCTTATGTCCAGGTGAAATTTTCCTTGTTGCAGCCTGACTGCCTCTCTGCTCTCTGTACATCTCTGAGAAGTCTCTGGTTTTGTATTCTCTATCCATCCCCACTTTATGAAGTTAAACATAGCAATAAGATCCCCTCTGAAGCCTTCTGTTCTCTAGGATGAACAAACTCAGTCCTCTCAGCATCTCCTTATGGAGCAGATGCCGTGCTCCAGCACCTCACCATCTTGATCACCTGCTGCTGCCCTCCCCCAGCTGGAAGTTGTCTCTCTTGAAGAATGGCATGTAACTGTGAACCCTCAGTTGATGTACAGAGTGAAGATAGGTTCTTGATTTAAATCAAATCACTTCAGAAGGGCAAAATTTTCTGTGACCTAATTCATCCCATCCAACTCTAGCTGGCACCTACTGGAGGCTGTTTTTACATACACAGAAACAAGAGGCACCTGCAGACTCCTGGTTGGCTACATACGGCATTCTCCTTTATTTTTATTAAAGAAAAAAATCACAAAGGCTTACAAGGAAAATTGCACCATGGATGGCTATATAGGCCCTGATCACTCTGTCCTACAGTCTAGGAGCAGAAGCTTGCAAACCCAATGTAACTAAACCGTTACACCAAGTATCTCCATGCCATGTCAAACATGGTGTGACAAAACTTTGCCTTGTAGTAGGGACCCCACAAAAGATTTTTAGAATTGGGAAATTTCTCACTTGATGGTTTCAGTCCACTTCTCTTTGTTCCAACTGGGAATGGAAAGAACGAGGAGATGGTCTCTTGCACCTGATTCTCCTCTTTTTAGTGTATTGATTGCTCTACACCTGCTTATAAAGATCAATATTTTATTAGGTAGCAGAGGAATTGCACTGTAGTAGAAAAGAGCTTGGCTGCTGCCAGAATCAAAAGCTCAGTGTCCAAAGACAATTTTTTTTTTTTTTTTTTTTTTTTTTTTTTCCAAAATATTTTGGTAACTGAGCAGCAAGTGACAGTATATTTCTACAGACTGCTAGCAGGGTGTAGCTGTTACCATCGAGAGAAATTATCTCCACCATATCCTCATTGAGTCAAGAAAATATCTGATAAAAGTGCTAAAGGAAACAATAACTTCATGGGTGCATAGTGTATGGAGATATGATATCTCCATTACTTATTTTGTCCTGAATCTTGCAGTTTTCTACTGTGAGACTTCTGGGAATAAAACCAGCACAGTTAGGCTATCTCAGTAGCTTTTTTCCAGGGTCTTGGAAAGTGTAGGTGATGTTCTTCTTATTTAGATTTTCATAATGAATAGGAACCCGTATTATCATATAAAGAAACATAGTAATCATGATGGGTACAGATATAATTAAAAATCTTTGTAGAATATCATGAATAAATACAGGTTTTCTGCAATGAAGACATTTTAAAAGATTACCAAAGGAATTATTTATGTTTGCAGGTTTGGAGTCAAATGATTTACTAGCTAATGGGAGATATGAACCTATTGATTTCCAGTGTTTCACAAATTTAGCAAAAAAATTTAGCCTGGTATTCCTGGAAATTTTCATTAATATTACCAAGCCTCAATAGAGCCAAGATTCCTCTCAGTACAGAGGATATACAACAGATCTGAGAAGCACTTAAGAAATTTTATTATCTAGACTGTTTCTCTGATGCCCCCCAAAAAGGGCACCAACAAATTTCAGGACTGGAAGGTATTATGATTTGCCTACTGAATAAATTATGCTGAATTTAGAGATAAAATGAATAGGAATTATGAATTTAGAGGAGGAATTTCCCATACTTTTATAAATTATCCTTTTCAGTCCCACCACTGTTAAAACTTTATCTTTCTCCTTCTCTGGCACAAACTAATTTGGAGTACTTGTCAGGTACCATTTGAGAGGACACAGGCCAACACTGAGTGATGATGAGTCAGCTCATCATGATGGGACATGAGAAGGATGGGATTAGTAACTCATGCAGAATTTGTGAAAATAATGAGTGCACTGGCTGATGCTATTTGGGAAGGAAATAGTTCCAACCTTGGTAATAACCAATAACTGGGAGCAGTGATCTAAATAATCCTAAATAATGTGCTAGACTTGATTTGGGTTGATGGGCAAAAGGGGAAAAGAGCATTTCAGCCATTTGTTGAAGGACATGCAGACCTCTCACAACCTGTGTCCCTTCTGCAAATGCCAGCCATGAGCAGAGAGGCAGAGGTAATGTTTGAATAAACCCTGACTCATTGAAGCTGTTGCAGTGTGACATTAGGCGTTTGCAGTGCTGTGGAGTGGGATTTTCCTCAGTAGTTTGTTTTTCCTTGACAAACCCACCTTTGTTCTTGCTGTAGTAGGTGTTTTGCAGAGACGTTGGTCTGAGGGCTGAGATTGGTGTGCCTGCTGACAGCACAGGCATAGCAACAAATGCCTTCCAAATGGGCCAGACAGCATATGGACAATTGCTGGTGACTAAGTTTTTTAGTTTTCTCTCTGCTCCATGGTCCTTTGTCAGCAAAAGTTTTTTTTTTTTTTTTTTTTTTTTTTTTTTTTTTTTTTATCTTTTTATTTTGCCAAGTTCATTATTGCAAATACTTTTTTTTTGTTAACAAGCAACCGGGCTTTAACTTCAAAGCACATTGCTGAGTTTTGTTACTCTTGCCTTGTGATAAAGAAGAAGAGAAACTACTTTCAAAAAGCTGTAACAAAATTTACAAATTAAATGAAGAACTAGAAAAGTTTTCAAACTAATTATTTGAAAAACTTCTCTTGTTTTAAGTCAAAACATAAAGTGTACACCTTTCTCTTGCACATCTACTGATTTTGGTAAAGGTGAAAAAGAGACAGCATGTCCACTTTACTCATTCAGGTAACCAGCTGCTAGTTTATGAATATTTTTTTTTTTTTTTTTTTCTTCTCAGAAGGGAAGATTGCTGCCTTGTAAAAGTAGAATTATAATAGTTGTTCAGTTTAGTAACTCCAGGCTTATGCTTGTACCACCAAGAGCCAAGTGTGCCTTCTGGTGTCTTCCAGTTTCTCTCCTGGGTGTTCTGTATGCAGATGAACTTTTTCTCATCATGAGAATAAACAAAGAATTAATATTTTAATAATATTGAAGTCAGTAGTGATTTCTGCCATTATCCATGTTTACATCATCAATAGGTTTGCTTGCTTGCAAGCTCTGTGACAAAGTTGTGGTCTGTAGTGCTGCCTATGAGAATCTAAGGGTTTTGTCTCTAATCACAGAAAATATATGATAAATTGTTGTCAGAAATAAGGTATGACTACTGTGGACTTCAAATGCAAACATTAGTTAAAAGGCTTTTAATTTTTTAACCTCTCTTCTGTCTCCTAAACAACCTTCACGGGGATCTCTTATCTGTTTCAGTGTGGCGGTCTCTGACTTGCTTGAGGTTTTTTTTTTTTTGTCCCTGGTAGCTGTGATTGCACGTGAGATTGCATGTATGTCCTTGTTTTTTGTTTATGCAGTATGACTTGATGTGAAAACAAGGAATTGAAAAATCTTTTCTTTCTACTCTTCACGTATTAAAGGTCTCTGCATCCTAAGAGTCTACATGCCTTTGCAGATTTTCAAAATGGGAGTTGAGCATCTGAGATTAGAGCATGTCAATGTGACTGGGTATTGACGGATATTAAATTCTCTGCCTCTGTTCTTGATTTTGATATGGCTGAATGTGAGCCAGTGCTGGTCCAGAGGCTGCTCATCTGGCTTGTTGTGGTGCTGTGCCTAGGCTGCGCTGCTGCCTCACTTGGCACTCCACATTAATTGCCCAGGCACGTAATCTTCCTTCAGTAAATTCAGGGAAAGGTGATGCATGGAACTGGTTAATTTGGTGTAACTGACTTTCTTTAAATGCTTTTTCCAGCTGACCTTACAGGAGCTGCTTTGGAGACTGGTTAGGATGTAGTGAGACCCAAAGACTGTGTTATGTGAAATTGGTGAGACCCAGAGAACAATCTGAGGAGCTGATCCTAAGCCTGGTGAATGTGACACTCTCTCGGGAAAACGATCTTATTGTGGAGCATAGATGTGTGATTCCAGTACCTGCCCATGAAGATTCAATCCACAGGTTCAGAAATGGAAAGCTACCTGAAAAATCATGGCAGGAGTGTATCTTCTTTAAAGAAAATACATATGTGTAAAAAAGCTACAATCCAGATTTAAGTTGTGTATGGGCATTATTTTCTAAGCATCTGGAAAAGTATTTCCAGAAGGGCTATAATTAACAATGTTTTAATTCCACCTGGAGCCATTTTTTTGCCTACATTATCATTAAAGTAATTCTTCTCAATGCACCACTGCTTAGGAAAAAACAAGTGGTTAAGAAAGGACTAGCCATCAGTGCAGAAAATTAGCAAGGTCCAACTAAAAATATTCAGCTGGGCTATAAATCAGTAGAAATCAATCATCTTGCTTTGTTTGAAAGCTAGTGTTTTTTTTTTTCCCGCTAATAAAGTGATCAGAACACTGATTTGTTAATGCTGCTGAGCAATGGTTTGGATTCCACTGGAGAAATATTCATCTTGAAAGAAACCTCCTGAATCCAGAGGCTTTTACACTCTAAAAAACTTGTACAACTCTACCTGTAAGCATGGAACAACATTTATTATATTCATACCTTGCCAAGACATTATTTTTAATTCTACTCTGTGTTAAACACATCACAAAAAATCCAGCTGCACAACATAAATGAAGTCAAAGTAGAAATTGTGTGCTTCTCTATGACAAAAGCTGTCCTTAATTTTATAAGCTTTTAGTCCTAAAAGTAGGTTTCCTGGGGTTGATGGATGTCAGGGTTTTCTTAGCCTTTCAAAAAGCTAACATTTTATATGCATCTTTGTTGAAGAAATGAAAAGGAGGATGGAACCTGAATTATCACAAGATGGAAGGTAACTCCCAGAAGAGTTGGGAATTTGTTAATGTTTTTGAATTTAAAACATTGGAAAGGGGAAAGAAACACAAGAAAAAGGAGAGGTTTTCAAACGGCAAATGGAGCAGCTTTCATTGTGTAATGACGTAATTGCATATAATGTAATTATGTGTAATTAGTAATGATGATTCTTCTCAGTGCAGCTGCTGTATGCATGGGGAGATGGGTCAGATTTTCTATAACTTTCAAAAATACTGAAGAAAAGTAGTGGAAGCACTTGTGTGAACTCAGCTGCATATCTGTGATGCACTAGCTGCACTGTGATGCACCTGTGCCAATGGAGTTTGGCTAGAAAACAGTTCCTTTCCCAGCAAGAGAAGAGAGTATTCGGGTTTTCTGGCAGAAGCTCCTGTTGCTGAGTCTTTCTTCATGCGTGTTACTGCTTATAAATGCATTTAATTGAGTGTAATTTAGCTTACAAGCTCTCTGGGACTGGGGCTGCCTTTAGTATGATGCTTGTGTGGTGTTAGCTACTTTTATAAAGTGTCTGTCCAGATGGGAATGCAGATGTGATGAGAGAAATGTATTTTGGTCCGGAAAACTTCAAACCTTTGTTAAAAGTAGTAAGTGTGGAGTATTTGGCCTAAAAAGAATGACTATGAATGTAAAACAGATTTTAGATCTTTTTTTTTCTTTTTCTTTTACTTTTTTTTTTTTTTTTTTTGTCAGTTGATGTTACTTGGGTTTACCAGAACTTGGAGCAAAACTAATGCTTTTTAGTCATTTTTGTGAAAAACCTTTTATTTAAAAAATGTTTCACTCTGTCATATTTTATTATACAGTGAAATAGAACAAATCTTTATAAACTGGTCACTTTTTTTTTTTTAACCTTGTGCTGTCCTCTATTCATTTTTTTTTCTAACGTTGGGATCACTCAAATTGGAAGAAGTAGATTTTTCTTTTTATCTTTTCAGTAACTAAGAAAAAAGTGTAACTTTTCGAACTGTACATGTCAGAAGGAAAACATGGAATAGAACAATATTTATTGATTTATTTTATTCTGTGCCAGGAAAGGGTAGAGGAAAAATATAGAGGCAAAAAGACCAAAACTAAATGGTCTTCATTGAAACAGCATGGAAACAACCAACACTCCCAAAAAGTTTTCAGTTTTAAAAACAAGCCACATCTTTACAAATAAAAGTATTCACCAGTTCTGCTTCTAAGAAAAGGATTAATTAGGTCAGAGCAAATTGCCATGTTACAATCAGATTGACTGAAAATTGGATCTAATAAAACATGAGAAATTACGTTTTTCTTCTTCCTATGTGCATGTTTGGAGCTCTGACAATGCCAGCAGTAGTAGGTGCTTAGGGAAAGAGCATACAAAATAAAGCAAATTCTTGGACATTCCTTGTTATTTTTTCACCTGCTTCTAGTAATCAGCAATTTAAGGGCTTTCTGAGCTAGAAGGTGCATCTGCTCTGTTGTGTTTAATAAACATCAACGGGCAACCTCACTTCACAGCTTCTAGGCATCTCCTTACAAATTCTTATTTATAGTCTCTGCAGTGTTCTGAGGCATTTTTCCATGACAAGTGAACTAAGCATGTTTAATTTTTATTAGCTTGTCTATATATGTATTTTAAAATAATTGGTTTTGCCACAGTTTATACAAGTCTGGGCTGATGAACCAGTTTTCTACTTGCCACCTCTTGCTCTTGCTGCATCTGCTGTCAGTCTGATGATGCTTTCTGCTGAGATAAAACCACTTCTGGGATGCCATCCAAGATAATAGATCTAGATCAAGCAACAGGTTCAGCGAGGTGACCTCAGTGGTAACTAGGCCTTTTGTTTTTTATTTTCTGGGTCTATTTGATGCCTTAGGATATAGCAGTAACCTGGCATGTGTCTTTTGAGTGCTGCATTTCCCAGCCAACCCAATGCCTCCCCCACCTTTCTCTTGGAAGGTGCTGGAAGCTGAGGTTGCAGTCCATGCCTGACAGTTGTATGATGTGTCAAGCAAGCCTGACTTTTGGCTGATAGGTTTTGAATTGTTTGTTTTTGTCAGAATAACACAGAGAAAGAAGGAATACCTTGGAGCCTAGGAAGAAAGGCAAGCATGCTTAAGGCCATTGTTTTTTCTTCACCCAGTGTTGATTATGCACACAAGAACTACTTTAATCCAGTCTCTGCACAGCCCTTTCCTTCTCTTGGGAGGGAGAGGGCAGGAGGGGTAGAGAACTGATATAGGTCACTGGTGTGACTGCCTCGCTTGCTGGTTGATAGGGGCCTATCTGACCAGCGAGTGTCACTTCAGGCAGTCAGGCCTGAGGGTCATCATTCCTGGCAAGGAATGGACATGGTGGTCACACAAACAGCTCCTGCCTCACACTTCCCCTGCAGCTTGGCCTTTTTGGCTCATCCATGGCTCTGTGCTATAGCCCCTCTCCTGTGTGGTGGCTGCCACATGCATTGGGCTCAAGGACTTGTCCAGGACACAGCTGTGGGTGCAGCATCCAGCACGGGTTCTGTGCTCCAGCCAGGAGGCATCTCCTCCTTGGTTCCTGGCAGTTTTGTTCTGTAATCCCATTTCTCCCTTTGGTCTTACCTTTATATCAGTGCTCTCCTGTTTTGAAAGCATTCGATTAAATTTGCAAATTCCTTCTGGGCTTACTAGAGCATATCTGGCTCATCTTGCTTGTGAATGGGGCACGCTGGCTTCTTATTGTTCTGCTTTGGGAGTCAGATGGGTCTGAGTGTGTAATGGCTGACACCGTGTTCTGTGATAGGCAGCATTCTTCTGCAGCTCTGCAGGGTTGTCATAGTATGGAATGAGAACATTCAACCCTCTACAAAAAGCCTGTGCAATGGTTCAAAACCTACTTGTCTTCTTAGATCTTAGTTTTGTCCAAGCCTTCTGCAAACAGGGAGACACCTGTGAGTGAGTGTGTTTTCAAATGAGATGCTCTAGAATGAAATGCTCACATATTCTTTAAAATGAATATAGTTTGTAGTATGTAATAAATTCAGATGAGGATAAATAGTTTTTAGGAGGAGGTGGAGAAGAATATCAAGAAGATATTTTGTCCAGAAAAAATGCAGAGTGAGCAGGAGAAAATTGTGACAAGAGATGAGGAAAAGGCTGAGGTGCCTAATGCCTTCTTTGCCTCAGTCTTTAGCAGCAAGACCAGTTGTTCTCAAGGTACCCAGTACCCTGAGCTGGTGGAAGGGGATGGGGAGCAGAATGCGGCCCTCACAGTCCACAAGGAAATGGTTGGTGACCTGCTACAGCACTTAGATGTATGCAAGTTGATGGGGCCAGGTGGGATCCACCCAAGGGTGCTGAGAAAACTGGTGGAAGAGCTGGCCAACACGCTTTCCATCATTTATCAGCAGTCCTGGCTATCAGGGGAGGCCCCAGTTGACTGGAGGCTAGCAAATGTGACGCCCATCTACAAGAAGGGACAGAAGGTAGACCTGGTTAACTATAGGCCTGTCAGTTTGACCTCAGTGCCAGGGAAGCTCATGGAGCAGATGATCTTGAGTGTCATTACGCAGCACTTGCAGGGCAAGCAGGAGACCAGGCCCAGTCAGCATGGGTTTATGAAGGGCAGGTCCTCCTTGACGAACCTGATCTCCTTCTATGACAAAGTGATGTGCTGGGTGGATGAGGGAAAGGCTGTGGATGTGGTCTACCTTGACTTCAGTAAGGCTTTTGACACCGTTTCCCACAACAGTCTCCTCGAGAAACTGGCTGCTCTTGACTTGGACTGGTGTACGCTTCGTTGGGTTAGAAACTGGCTGGGTAGCTGGGCCCAAAGAGTTGTGGTGAATGGAGTTAAATCCAGTTGGAGGCCGGTCACTAGTGGAGTCCTCCAGGGCTCAGTACTGGGGCCAGTTCTCTTTAATATCTTTATCGATGGGCTGGATGAGGGGATCGAGTGCACCCTCAGTAAGTTTGCAGACGACACCAAGTTAGGTGCATGTGTCGATCTGCTTGAGGGTAGGAAGGCACTGCAGGAGGATCTGGATAAGCTGGACTGATGGGCTGAGGCCAACTGTATGAGGTTCAACAAGGCCAAGTGCCGGGTCCTGCACCTGGGGCACAACAACCCCAAACAGTGCTACAGGTGGGAGATGAGTGGTTAGAAAGCTGCTTGGCATAGAAAGACCTGGGAGTATTGGTTGATAGTCAGATAAATATGAGCCAGCAGTGTGCTCAGGTGGCCAAGAAGGCCAACAGCATCCTGGCTTGTATAAGAAACAGTGTGGCCAGCGGGGCTAGGGAAGTGACTGGACTAGGGAAGGGATTGTCCCCCTGTACTTGGTTCTGGTGAGGCCGCACCTCGAGTACTGTGTTCAGTTTTGGGCCCCTCGCTACAAGAAGGACATCGAGGTGCTTGAGTGAGTCCAGAGAAGGGTAACGAAGCTGGTGAGGGGCCTGGAGAACAAGTCTTACGAGGAGCGGCTGAGGGAGCTGGGCTTGTTCAGCCTGGAGAAAAGGAGGCTCAGGGGCGACCTTATCGCTCTCTGCAGGTACCTTAAAGGAGGCTGTAGCGAGGTGGGGGTTGGTCTGTTCTCCCACGTGCCTAGTGTCAGGACGAGGGGAAATGGGCTGAAGTTGCGCCAGGGGAGGTTTAGGTTGGATATTAGGAAGAACTTATTTACGGAAAGGGTTGTTAGACATTGGAACGGGCTGCCCAGGGAAGTGGTTGGGTCACCATCTGTGGAGGTCTTTAAAAGGCGTCTAGATGTAGAGCTTAGGGATATGGTTTAGTGGAGGACTTATTAGTGTTAGGTCAGAGGTTGGACTAGGTGATCTTGGAGGTCT
>JAACYQ010023795.1:0-12969 GCA_011075105.1 Heteronetta atricapilla | reverse complement strand
GCCTTCTCCATGTCTGCCGTTACCAATTACTCAGATATAGAAACTCACTCCTAATGTAAGAAATTAGCCACCTATAATCACTCACGCACTCCTATTTTCACCTCTCTATTTTCACAAATGTTAAAGGTCCATGGTGGCCGCTGGGGACTCCTGTCACCCCAGCGCAGCAGCCCGAAGGAAGCTGGGTCCTCTTGTGCTCTTCCTCGAGGCTCTGTGCAGAAGGGATGCCACCTCTCAAGGTGGCCACCGCACAAGGGCTGGGGGTGTTTGGAGGCTCAAGCTAATGCTTGGGATGGAGCCTGAGCAACGAGCAGGGAGCTGGATGGGCACTCCTGCAACGCTGTTGGTGCTCTTGGATGGAAGAGAGCAACTACATGCTGTGGTGGTCCCAGGTCTGTTCTGGTGGAGGTGGATCCACTTCCATTTGTTCCTCCACATCTTCTGGTGGATTCATCTCCATGGGCTCCACAGTGTTTGGCAGGAGGATAAGCCAGTCTTTGCCCGGGACTGCCCAAACGGGATGCCTTCCATCTGGAATGTTTTCAGGCCAGGGTGCCGAACCAGGGGGTCGTCCAGTTCCACCCCCAGGTCCCATGCCACTGTCAGCTTGATTTTCATGCATGGGTTCGAGGCTGCCATCTGTTTTATGGCCATGCCTGGGTCCCACACAGTGTTCCTGACTATGGGCACGCCTCTGCTCCCCACAGCTCTCAGCCTGGTGCTCCTGACTTTGCTCCACACCACCGCTGTGCCTATGGCAAGGCCCAGGCCCCCTGTCACTGGGTGTTTGAGGGGGCAGCCCATTCCCCGCATCATTGTGGTACCACCTATACGTGTCTGTGGGCTGCGCACCAGAGGTCTCTTGAGCACTGGTGTCTCTTGTGCTGCCGGCACTATCCCTCCGCCCATGACACTTCTCCTTGTTAGCTGCATTCCTTCTTGGTGCTTCTTTGGACAGCATGGCTGTCCTCGCACACCAAGGAGGGCCGCTTCTCACCTTGCTGCTTCTAGTTGTCTTCCTGCCGTGCACGCTGGCTATCAGAGGAGCGAGTTGCTGAGCGAGTGGGGGGCCAGCTGCTGGGGGCCTGTTTTATAGGGCCCGCAGCAAAGGTGTGGCAGTGGTGGCCACAGTGACCTCAGCAAGCCTCTGTGATGGAGTAGCCCATGCATATTCTACCTGCGTTAAGCTGGTGATGAATATGTTGTTTGTATTCACGCAGCACAAAGAACCTGCATCAGAAAGGTGGTGGTCAAAGCTTGAAGCAAGCTGAAGGAGCAACCTCAGCCAGCCCACAGCTCCTTCTCACCACGGGGTCTGCTTTATAAAGGCTCTGTCTCCACAAAATCAATCTGAAGAGCAATTAGGCTGGTATTTGTACCTGTAGTCAAAGATCAGCATCTCCTCAGCACCCAGTATGGTTTCTGCGGGGCTCCCCCTCTCAGTAACAAGTATTACAGTCCGGAGGCTCTGAGCATTCGTAGTTGAGAACACTATCCCATCAAAATAATGAAGTCACATCATTCTCAATTTTTATTTGAATGCGCTGCTACATTGGTAATGGCTTTCTATTTTAAATTAAAACCAGGACAATATGAATAAAGATGACTTTGAATTCATGAAGATGAATTTAGCTGGATTAAGGGAACAATTTCAGAGTAAGCATGCAAACATCTGACACCAGCCACGCCTCAGCTATCTCGCAGCAAAAACAAACCCAGCACCACTAAATCAGTGGAAACCAGCTTTTAAAAAAAAAAAAAAAAAAAAAGTGCAAAAAGAAGATTGAAAAAGGTGAAAACCAATAGCAATGAAGGTTAAAACCCAATCCACATACTCTGCCTTTTCATGCACATAACTCACTGCACAGAAAATAGATTATCTCCCACCATTGGAATGGCTCAGTGCCTCGAGGAAATGCAAAACAATTACTGCTCCAGAATAAAAAGGACCACGGGACACTGGGAGGAATACTCTTCCAACAACATCAACAGAAATGAAAAGCAGAACAAGGGGGGAAAGCCTTACTGCATACAAGTGAAAACACACAGAAAAAGGATGTCACGTCAATGGTGAGAAAGACATAAACTGTAGCCAAGAAGGGGGGCAACACAAAGACTTTGGGATCCAAGTTCTCACAAGAACAATGCAAGCATTGTTCCAAGCTTAACTCTTGCCCACTCAAGCAAACAGCCCCTGCAAAAAGCTAAGGAACATCTCATTAAGCTGTACCTGTGCCTCACACAAAAGAAATGAGTTTCATAATGCATGGCAACAAAGGAAGGACTGATCCTGATTTTGCATTGTTATAAATTCGAAACTATTTCACAGAAGCCATTGATATTACTGTACAAAGCCAAAACCTCTGCAGATGTAAAATGAAGTTCAGGCTCAGGAGGACTCCCTGTTCTTAATTCTCCTGCAGCAGAAGGTCTTTTGTTATCGCCAAGAGGAAGGAAAATACAAACACTAAATCAATTTTGTCAATTTTTCAGGTTATGATTAACATAAAGCAATTTCCACACTTTTTTTTCCCCCCTTCCATCCCGGTTTTGGTGCTTATAACACTTCCACCACTGAAATAACATCATGGGATGAATAATTTAGGGAAGAAATGACACATGAATGGCACTACAAAGTTTGTTTCTCAAGCAAGAAAGCTGTCATCCCTCAGAAGGCAGCTGAGTCACCTGGTGTATAAATAACCCTGTCAGGAGAATAACTCAGACTTGCTGCAGAATCGCTCAGCGGAGCCAGAAAGGTGGGGAACGTAGCAGCCGTTACAGGCGTGCTAACTGTTCCCTTTCCCCCACATCATCTCTTAACAGCACTGCCTCTGTCAAGCAGCAGAACTATGCATGAAGGCAGACATGAGTGCAGTGCTTCCAGCAGCAGACACCAGTCTTTCTGAGATTTCATTAACTCTGTCGTGATTTGCAGTCCCTAGCTGTCCTGGCAGTTCACTTGGGTATCCACGTCCCACTTAGAAGCAGTCTTACAGAAAGGCTGGGTGGAGTCGTATACAAACCAGGTGAAGAAAAGCACTGGAAACACCCCAGCCAGTGGGATTTCCTGGCTCTCAAACACAGCACAGCCCCTACTTGTCCTGCCACAAGCAGCCTGACCACGCTGAATAGTCACAGCCAAGGTCACTCGCAGTGCTGGCAGCAGTGGCACATCTTGCTGGAAGCTCTCACGAAAACACACAGAAATGCTTGCCTGCATCAAATACTGTTTTGGGGGAAAGGCATCTTTTAAGGTAATAAAGCTTATGTGAAAGTATCAATCACAGTATACTAGATGTAACATATGACTTCAGCATCTCATATGAAAATTCAGGCATCTGTACACGCAGTCTTTGGTTAGAGCCTTCCTTGTACCGTGAATCCTCTCCTGGGTGGAAAGAACACTCCTTTCCAACGCACCAGGTGCCTTGCAGAAATGACACTAAGGCAGTTTCAGACAGACTGTGATGAAGAAGCCTATTCTTCTGCTATTTTGCCCTTAGCTTTTGAGGATAAGGGCTACGTTTCAGTACACCAGGAGTTAAAATAATGTAGGCTAAAATCAGAGCCTTCCACAGACAATTTCTAAGCGTCTTCCACTGCACAGCTTAATTTAACTTTCAATGACAGCACAAGTTCTGCAGCCACATCTCACTTCAGCAAACTATTTGAATGTAAAACAGAAGATGCAGAACACTCCACACAACCTCATAAAAATGTGCAGCATAAAAGGCTAAGCATCGCATTGCGAACAGTTTACATTGCTGTTTCATGTCGTGCTTCTGTCCTGTCCATCAGTCTCTCCAAAATTCCAGTCCTCCAAAAAATCTCAAAAAAAAGCCCCCGACCTAAATGCAAAGTTATGTCATGGACTTCTACCAGGTGAAGTGTGAGGACTCCTTCAAGTCCCACCCATCCTGAAGGCTTGCTGCTGTCAACACTCCCACTGACATCAGTGAGAAGTCTGCCAGGAATCTGAGCCTTACCATAAAAAGAAATGTGAAGATAAAAAATAAAGATGTGACTCCAGATGTATTTTTGCTGCATAAAGATGACTCGTACTACCTTATCTGAAGGAAATGACTCGTTGCTTCCTGGGCTCTCAGTTCTTGTTCTGAAATCATGATGCAATGCACAATGCTGGTGCAGAGAAGCTGGAAACATTAAAAGATGATGTTTCACTCTCCATCTCTAATACACTCTCCTTGGTGAATACCTTCACAGGCTTTGATGGTGACTTGAATTCTCAGCTATATCAAGTTATTTTAATTAGCAGGAGTAAACGTGGAGAGGAACATAATTCACAGCCAAATATTTTCATATTCCTTACTCTGAGCCAGATAATATAAAAACACATGCTGAATTAATGAGCAAATGTCTCACCTTCTTCAACATCAACTTTTTCTTGAATTGCCTTATACTCTTTTTATCTTCTGGTTTTGGAGCACGTAATGCTCAGCTCACTGCAAAGTATCTTTCTGAAAATGCTCACTCTTGCTGGAGGAAAATGAAAAAAAAAATCCAGACTAAAAAATAATCCACATTTCCCTGTGGGAGTGATGTGAAGAGAGATTATCTCCCTCCTTCTTATGAGCATTGTAGCTATATTCATTTATTTTACACATTTTCATTTTCTTTTGCCTTTTCATTCTCTTTTGACAGAGGCAATAGCTAAAGTCAAGTCATCTACTGACTAATGAAACTGCCCTGCCTCAAGAACAAACCAACCAAACTTCCTTTGAGTACCAATGGTTATTATTCTCCTTTCACCTTCACATTCCTCTATCCTCTCCCATCCATACAGCAGACATTTTCTTCATTTGCTACTCACCTTCATATCCCTGTAATTCTGGGACTCAGATAAGCAATAGAAAAGGGGATATTGAAAAAAAAAAAAAAAAAAAAGCTGATTTTTTCCTTCTACTTGATTTTGTAAGGAAACTGTAAAGAAAAAAAAAAGGTCTCACATCATCAAAAAACATCATCGTGCTAGCAGTATGGCAAATGATTTTAAGGGGGGAATGAAAATTAACTTCCCTAGCATACGTTACGAGGTACTGTGACGTGCTGAACATCCAAATGCAGCTATGGAAGGAAGGAGCTGGCAGGGCTGCTCCTTCCCCAGTGGAATGTGAGGCCTCTCACTGCTGCGACGCCACTGGGCATTCATGGTCTCCCTGTCACATCCCACCTGAAGAGCAGGCTGGCTCTTCAGCCAGAGAGACAGCACAATGCTGCCTCTCACATTTAGCTCCCTTTCTCAGTCTGTGCATACAAATGGTGGGGTACATGAAAATAAGTTTGTTTGGTATTGTGAGTCAACTGTGAATGACTAACAATCAATGAATAACCCAGTGGGTGTTTGATTACATGGCATGCATGTTAGTTTTTTGATGGCTAACCTCTTAAAGTATATTTCCATCCCTTTGTCTCCCTTGGAGATGATAAACTTTTCAAAACAGGTGCTGTCTGTCTCACTGTTTGTGTGGTGCCCGAGCACAATGGGGCTGTTCTCCAGGTAGCTCTAATGTGAAGCTGAACACGCATCCTTTTATAATCATACCTTTTATAATCACACAACAAATAGTTTGTGTTGATTCTTCTACTCTACAGTCAGGCAGAAGGCTTGTTGATTAGATCCCCCATTAGTTGTTCACCTTGGCAAAGGAATTGTCTTGCTGGGTAAGAGAGGAGGAGGAAACTCTTCACCTAAGCAGCTGTGCTCTTGCTTGTGTTCATTTCCACAAACAATTTTAACTGAGGGCTTTTTTTTCCTCCAGAAGAGACATCATCTGAAATTCATTCTGAGAGATGAGTCGAAGGCAAGTGAAATCCTTGAAGAGTGCTTCAGCTGTGAATAGTGGTGTCTTCACCTCATACCTTTGAAGGCATCTTCCTGAGCTAGCAGTGATCCAGCTTCTAAACTGAACATCCCCTGGTTGGGATGAAGCACTGTTTTGAAGAGTTTACATCTCTGCAGTGCTCCCTCTCAGCGGCCCTTTCGAAGAAGCATTCTTAGGCAGGTTGTCTCTCCGTCTATGCTGGCTAGCGCGCTTTGTCTCGTCATAAAGTTTCTTGTTAACACAGTAAAGGCAACTTAATTCCTGCTCGAGTTTCTAAGACTCAGGAATACTTTTTTGTTTCACTTCCATACTTCTTCAAAAACCCAGAATAAACTTAACTCTGTTCAATTTCTCTTGGAGCTAACGTACCTGGATGTGCCACTTTTTCAAGTGGCTCCTTCCTAAGATAAATGCTTAGCATTTTCCTTTTAGGCTAAAAGAGAAACAAGTCAGGTAATCCAATCCAGAATAGCTACGAGATGCCAAGCCATGCAGGGTACTGTAACTAAAGCGCTGAGCTCCGAAGGAAGCCACCATGGCCAGACAGTGGCTCGGTGCACGGAGTCGGTACCCAGCACCCAGGGACACCCACCAGCACACACCCAGGCAGCTGAGCCCCAACAGGACCCACGCCACCTCCCTCTAACAGGGAAATGGCCGATTCTCTCCCACCTGGGCAGTGGAGCTTGAAAAACCTTTGCAGCCTTTACCAGGGCCACCTGCAAGTCCCTCTGGCCTTCCACCTTTCTTGTTCCTCCTTTTTCATTAACTCTGGTGTGGTCTTTTTTTATCTTGTAGCTCTGCTTTGTAATTGTTTGGGATTCGCTGCTATCAGAAGATTATCATCTTTAACTATTACCTTTAGGTTGCATTAGAACATTTACTCTGACCCTCTTTGCAAAAGAAACAGACTTACAAGCTACAAGTAAATCAAATCCTGCGTGACACCAAAATATAACCCTAAGATCCATCTGCCACCAAAACAAAGCATTGGAAAGCATCTGCTGCTGAAACTGGACCATCCTACTGTGAAATTGGGCAGTTATTTAATGATAACACAAATTATTTAAAGCAGTAAAGGAGTCTATAGGAGTAATTTAGCCAAAATAGTTATGAAGTTTAGGAGTTATTCAGTATACCGGGGTTAACTTGGAGCTAAATGTGTAACTCCTAGCGAACTAAATGCAGTGAGCTTAGCCTCCTTCACCTGTTCATTACCTTTACCATTAATGGGTTTCTCTTTTTACCTGTCCAGATCTGAGACAGTAACTGAAAGAAGCACCACAGCATCCCATCACAGGTCTTCAGAGCCAGCTCTGACTTTCTCTTTTAATAAAAGGAAAGTTGGGATGTACAAAAACTTTCAGTACTTTGCATTTTCCAAACAGAAACTTTCCCATCAATCTGTCAGAGATTTCAACCTCTTAATCGTTTCTTTGCCTCTTATGATAAGGTTCGGTACCAAAATAGATTTCTCTTAAAGGGATATCCCATTAAAAATAAGCAAGGGAATTTTATTTCATACCTTAAAATTAGAAATGCATTATTGATGGGATAATTAATTATATATTTTGGATTTATAACCTAGACCCGACGAAAAGCACAATATTTGAACATACATAATTGCTATCACACCATACAATCTCTCTTTCTTATTAAACACAGAGCCCATCTCCTCCTTGCATGAATATTTCATTCAGAATGTGCTCCAGCTACTTGGCAATTTCTGCTATTTCATTTCCATCCTTGTTTTCAGAGCCCGCAAGTCAGATGTGACCATTTCCCGCTGATATAAGCCAGTTCTACCTCTCAAGCACAATAAATCTGAAGTGCGATGTCTAAAGGGGATGTGTGCCCCTCAGGTCCCCAGACCCCAGTCTCAGGGAACTGCAAACAGCTCAGCACGTGACTGCGTTTCCCCAGCCCCCTGAGCCCCTCTGCAGGCCACGGGGAATGGCCTGCCTTCCCATGGCTTCCAGGAGCACTGCCCGCTCAGCCTGTGCATGTATTTGGGAATTTGGGCATGGCAGTCCCCTGATCGGGAGCCTTTTGGGGTCTCTGTGCTCATGCACATACCCGTGTGCATCCCCTTCTGTCAGACCGAGAGCAGAAAGGGAACCTCAATCGAGTTTTCTGCCACCCTACATAAATAGCAAAATTTTCTAGCTAGGTGCTTGATCTGAGGCTCCAGGGAGATTTACTGAGAGTTTCTTTTCATGTCTTAACCTGGGAACTGGGGGGCTTGGGAAAATGGAGTGCGGGAGCCAGAGGTCATTGGAAAATGCATCGTGGTGATGGGCGGTCATGGGAAAACTGGGTGTGGGAACTGGTGGCATGGGAAAAGTGGGTGCAGGAACTGGGAAACCTGGGAAAACGCTTCCCGGGAATCGGGCTTGTGGGAAAAGGGGGGGTGGTGGGAATCTGGGGGGTGGGAATGGGGGCATGGGAAGGGCCACGTGGGAGCCAGGCCACAGCAACAGGCACCGAGGGAACTGAGGGCAGGGGATGAGGGACATGGGAACTGGGGGAAAACGCTTCACAGGAACCAGGGGTGTAGGAAAAGGGAGCACAGAAAGAAGGGTAATGGGACAATCGGGTGTGGGAATGGGGATCGTGGTCATTATGGTCACAGAAGAATGGGGCGTGGGAACTGGGATGGTGGTAATTAGTCATGGGAAAATGGGGTGTGGGAACTGTCACTGAGTGCCAGGGAAACTGGAGGTGTAGAAAATGTGGGCGGAGGAATTGGGAATCATGGGAAAATGTTTTCAGGGAAGCGTGGGGATAAGGAAAAAGGGTTGTAGGAATAAAGGGTTTCTGGAACCATGGGTTGTGGGAACTGGCACTGTAGGGAAAGAGGGCACAAGAAGAGGGGGCATGGGAAAATAGGGCGCAGGGCCAAGGGCATGGGGCCTGGGAGGGCAGGGACCAGGGAGCAGGGACCAGGACAGCCAGCACAGAGGGACACAAAGGAAGAGGAGCAGGTTCTGATGGAAAGCAACTCTTGCTGCCTTCTGCACTAAGTGCACTAATCCTTGTGCATGAAATTAAGGTCCTGCCTTAAAGACCTTTGGGTTGTGTTTTTTCCTCACATGTAACGAAGAAGCCAGTTGATTCCCCAGCACACACATACAATTTCCTAGTTAAGGTGAGCACAGCAGAGCTAAGAGACAGCCCTGCTCTCACCCTGTCAGTTGTTCTGCAGTAAAACACCCCCACAACCACTCCTGTCACAACCAGACCCGAGTGCCCAGCCT
The DNA here is from genome assembly GCA_011075105.1 of Heteronetta atricapilla. NCBI lineage: Eukaryota > Metazoa > Chordata > Aves > Anseriformes > Anatidae > Heteronetta > Heteronetta atricapilla. The sequence continues at coordinate 3,866 of JAACYQ010023795.1, read as the reverse complement.
ACAGGGTCCGAGAAGAGGCGGTGGGGCGATGGCCTCACAGCCCCCAGCTCCATTTCCTGCACTGCCACACATGGTTTAGGCGTGGGAGATGGCACTCCTGCCAAGCCCTGCTCCTTCCCCTTCTCGTGCCTCCCTTCTGCATTTGTAAAATGGGGAAAGCATCCCATGGAGCATTGGTCACAGAGGCAGTGGAGTTGAAAGTGACCAGCATGGATAACCACAGCAACAGGGCGTTGCGACCAGCTGTGCCACTAACAGCAAGTGCAGCAAAGAATCCAATATTCTGCTGTTGTTTCAGTTTTAATTCCTTTAGGTTTAACTCCTTTATTTAACCGAAAAACTTTTGATTTACTGACACTGAAAAAAAAATAGCTCTTTGGTGTCTTTTATGCTTACTTCATTCATAGCAAGAATACCAAAATTCCTGGTTTAGGGACTGAAGACTCTGCTTTGTTATTAAAATGTATGCGCATCGTGGCCCTTACAAATCTCTATTAAACTGAGGATTAGGCAGGGGCTGGAACAGATAGACAGTGTATTTTCATTCAATCTCCTTTAAAATAATGATGCATGCAACTTCATGTCATTACTCTTTAATGATCTTAAGCCTATTTAATAGCACAGTAATATTCCAAAAAGGAAAAGGGAATTATTTCCACATTTAATTTTCATCGCAAAAGTGAATGCGGTTCTTTCCATGGCAGATAAGCAGCTAAAGCTGCTTGGTACCTTAACTGGGATATGACTGCATTAGCTCTGCTACATTACAGCCGAGCTAATGAAACAAAGCAAAATGATTAGCTTCAGACTCCTTGGAGTATTTGAAAGCAGCGTCTGGCTCGCTGCTGGGGCCCTCGGCAGAGGTAACAGTGTCACAGATGCCACACCTGAACATGCATCAGGTCTGGGCTCTGTGGCGAGCCCATTCCAGAGTCATGGAATCCCTGCCGTTAGAAAAGACCTTTGAGATCACCAGGTCCAACCATCAACCTGACCTACCGAGTCCTGTCACTAAGCCACAGACCTCAATGCCACGTCCACATGTCTCTTAAATTCCCCTAGGGATGGGGACTCCACCTCTGCCCTGGGCAGCCTTTCCAATGTCCAACCATGCTCTCCATTAAGCAATTCTTCCTAATACCCAATCTAAACCTCCCCAGCACACCTTGAGACCATTACCTACCGCAGCCTCCGATGGCTCAGACCTCGTCCCCCAGGGAGCAGCAGATGATGGCTCTGGTACCCATCTCCTCTCACATGAGGTGAGCGTGAGGAAGGACTGGCCAAAAGCCAGAGACAGATGTGCCCTGGCACACATCCAGCTGTGCCAGCCCCTGCAAAGGCAGTGTTTCCAAGGCCTGCTCCTACTCCCTTGCCTGAAAACAACACAGGATTTGTCCCCATCCTGCACCATTTTGCTTGCCGCCAGCCTGCCATAGCATTATGCAAGCACTGGTGCCAGGACAGAAGCACAGAGAAGCTCACGGCAGGGACGATCCCTTTGTCTCCTGGCAAGCTGCCTGCATCAGCCCCAGCTCAAAGCCTCACCTGAGCTCCTGCCTCCAGCAATGACACTTGTACCCACTCCCCTCTGCCACCCCACAGCCTTGAATCCCGCTGCATCAGCAGTCACCACCTTTGTTTCCTTCCTGGGAGAAAGCATTGGGCTCCCCTCACGTACACCTGTAATTAGTCCAGAATTAGTGCAGGTTTTCACACTTACTATTAGAGTGTCTCACCTAAAAAGTCACCTTTCTCCATGGAGTCAGCCAGCCTGGCAGTGGAGCAGCAGGCTACACCGATGGAAAGTGTGCCAGCCATCTGCTGGCTAAACTCCCACCACGGTCATCCTCTGTAACCTGCACGCTTCACGCTTTTCTTCTGAGGCCAGGCCAATCCCAGAATATTTAATATCTCATCCTAAGGACAAAGTTAGCATCACTACTGCACGGTAAGAGGCTCTAAGGCAGCACACTAAGTCTAAATTTATGGATGAGAAACAGAAGAGATGCTGATGCTCAAACATAAATGGAGCTACAGGAAAAGCTGGAGACATGGTATTGCACTGGTGTGCTCTATTATACCTATCCTGCTGTTAATCCCAGGCATATTATCAATCCCAGTGCCCATCCTTGGTCCAATCTAATGGTTTTTTTCAGTGCAGAACCACAGATATTGAGAGATCTGCAGAAGATGCTCATTTGGTTGAGAGTTTATGCACACTGAAGTTTTAAACTGAGGCGGGATGCTCTAGGAAGTGAATAAAAATAACTCAGTGCTCTTCTTTTATACCCTGTCCCTTTCCCAACTGTCTCCAAGTCTGTCTCAGAAAGACTCCCAACTCTATTTCACCCATCTCCTAAGCACACCATTCTCTCCTCAGTTTTGCAGAGTTTCTGTTCATTTTAGACAAAGCCAGAGATTAAGCTGACGAGGAGTTGTGAAGTACATCTTCCTTGTTTCCAGTCCAATACAACCTGTTTCTTCCAGACTGTAAAAAACCTGAATACAAGCAGCGACTCCAAAATCATTATACAGTTTCAAATATAGCAGAAAGTTGAGACACTGACTGGATTTTGCCTTGGTTCAGTGAACTGTAGAGGAAGGTAGAGCTGCAAAACAGAAGCCAGCCTGAATTTCAAGCATTTTGAAAATTCAGTACCACTGATACTTCAAGAAAATGCACTTTAAACTATGTTCTCCTGCAGATTTTCACATCCTAACTTCAAATACTCTGGCCGTAAAGCGATGATATGGGGAGTGCTGGCCACAGAGAGCTGGTTAACCAGGACTGTGCAGACCTTTACTTCTGTCACAATAAAAAAGCCCTGGGAGAAATTTCATTCTTGCCATATATCCTAGACCCAATCTAAATGGCAATGTAGGCTCACACTTGGGATTGAACACACGTATCTTGCAGCTGGTTTCTGGACGTCAAGCTGAGCACGTGCTTAAATACTTCATGGAGACTTCACCCAGGACAAGCCGTGTAGTCACGGGAAGATTTACCCTACCAAAGCCTTGCTCTTCCCTCACTTGCACTGATGTAACTTCAGTAGCTTTGTGGATCCACTCCTGATACACACCTGGGGAAAGGAGCAGATACTTGGGCTCCCTGGCTTTTGTGCTTTAAGTGAACATAATTTGTTTTCCCTTCTTTAAATAACAATAATTAAAAAAACATCATGACATGGTTATTTTTCTAACATAAGCTCCTATTAGTTACTTTAACTCAAAAAAAATCATAGAATCATAGACAAATTAAGGTTAGAAAAGACCTTCAAGATCATCTGGTCCAACCATCCTCCTACTACCAACGTCACCCCCTAAACAATGTTCCTAAGCGCCAGGTCCAACCTTCCTTGAACACCCCCAGGGACGGTGACTCGACTACTTCCCTGGGCAGCCCGTTCCAGTGCCTGTCCGCTCTTTCTGAGAAGAAATGTCTCCTCATTGTTTTAGTCGTTGAAGAGTGATGCTCTTTGTTCAATTCTTTGTTTTAATTGTTGAAGAGTAGGGGCATGACGTTTCCATTTTTCCACTCACCAGGGACATCACCCCAATGTCAGGGCTTTTCAACTATGATGGAGAGAAGCTTGGCAACTCCATCAGCCAGCTCCCTCAGGACCCTGGGATTCATGTCATCACATCCCATAGATTTGTACTTGTTAGATTCATCAGGTGCTATCGAACCTGCTCTTCACTGACAGTCGGTGGGACTTTGATCCTCCAGCCTCCATCTACGGGTTCAGGGAAATGAAAGACTTGGGAAGCCTGTCTACCCGTGCAGACAGAGGCAAAGAAGTGCTGAGTACCTCAGCCTTCTCCATGTCTGCCGTTACCAATTACTCAGATATAGAAACTCA
>JAACYQ010023764.1:0-12970 GCA_011075105.1 Heteronetta atricapilla | reverse complement strand
GCCTTCTCCATGTCTGCCGTTACCAATTACTCAGATATAGAAACTCACTCCTAATGTAAGAAATTAGCCACCTATAATCACTCACGCACTCCTATTTTCACCTCTCTGTCTATTTTCACAAATGTTAAAGGTCCATGGTGGCCGCTGGGGACTCCTGTCACCCCAGCGCAGCAGCCCGAAGGAAGCTGGGTCCTCTTGTGCTCTTCCTTGAGGCTCTGTGCAGAAGGGATGCCACCTCTCAAGGTGGCCACCGCACAAGGGCTGGGGGTGTTTGGAGGCTCAAGCTAATGCTTGGGATGGAGCCTGAGCAACGAGCAGGGAGCTGGATGGGCACTCCTGCAACGCTGTTGGTGCTCTTGGATGGAAGAGAGCAACTACATGCTGTGGTGGTCCCAGGTCTGTTCTGGTGGAGGTGGATCCACTTCCATTTGTTCCTCCACATCTTCTGGTGGATTCATCTCCATGGGCTCCACAGTGTTTGGCAGGAGGATAAGCCAGTCTTTGCCCGGGACTGCCCAAACGGGATGCCTTCCATCTGGAATGTTTTCAGGCCAGGGTGCCGAACCAGGGGGTCGTCCAGTTCCACCCCCAGGTCCCATGCCACTGTCAGCTTGATTTTCATGCATGGGTTCGAGGCTGCCGTCTGTTTTATGGCCATGCCTGGGTCCCACACAGTGTTCCTGACTATGGGCACGCCTCTGCTCCCCACAGCTCTCAGCCTGGTGCTCCTGACTTTGCTCCACACCACCGCTGTGCCTATGGCAAGGCCCAGGCCCCCTGTCACTGGGTGTTTGAGGGGGCAGCCCATTCCCCGCATCATTGTGGTACCACCTATACGTGTCTGTGGGCTGCGCACCAGAGGTCTCTTGAGCACTGGTGTCTCTTGTGCTGCCGGCACTATCCCTCCGCCCATGACACTTCTCCTTGTTAGTTGCATTCCTTCTTGGTGCTTCTTTGGACAGCATGGCTGTCCTCGCACACCAAGGAGGGCCGCTTCTCACCTTGCTGCTTCTAGTTGTCTTCCTGCCGTGCACGCTGGCTATCAGAGGAGCGAGTTGCTGAGCGAGTGGGGGGCCAGCTGCTGGGGGCCTGTTTTATAGGGCCCGCAGCAAAGGTGTGGCAGTGGTGGCCACAGTGACCTCAGCAAGCCTCTGTGATGGAGTAGCCCATGCATATTCTACCTGCGTTAAGCTGGTGATGAATATGTTGTTTGTATTCACGCAGCACAAAGAACCTGCATCAGAAAGGTGGTGGTCAAAGCTTGAAGCAAGCTGAAGGAGCAACCTCAGCCAGCCCACAGCTCCTTCTCACCACGGGGTCTGCTTTATAAAGGCTCTGTCTCCACAAAATCAATCTGAAGAGCAATTAGGCTGGTATTTGTACCTGTAGTCAAAGATCAGCATCTCCTCAGCACCCAGTATGGTTTCTGCGGGGCTCCCCCTCTCAGTAACAAGTATTACAGTCCGGAGGCTCTGAGCATTCGTAGTTGAGAACACTATCCCATCAAAATAATGAAGTCACATCATTCTCAATTTTTATTTGAATGCGCTGCTACATTGGTAATGGCTTTCTATTTTAAATTAAAACCAGGACAATATGAATAAAGATGACTTTGAATTCATGAAGATGAATTTAGCTGGATTAAGGGAACAATTTCAGAGTAAGCATGCAAACATCTGACACCAGCCACGCCTCAGCTATCTCGCAGCAAAAACAAACCCAGCACCACTAAATCAGTGGAAACCAGCTTTTAAAAAAAAAAAAAAAAAAAAAGTGCAAAAAGAAGATTGAAAAAGGTGAAAACCAATAGCAATGAAGGTTAAAACCCAATCCACATACTCTGCCTTTTCATGCACATAACTCACTGCACAGAAAATAGATTATCTCCCACCATTGGAATGGCTCAGTGCCTCGAGGAAATGCAAAACAATTACTGCTCCAGAATAAAAAGGACCACGGGACACTGGGAGGAATACTCTTCCAACAACATCAACAGAAATGAAAAGCAGAACAAGGGGGGAAAGCCTTACTGCATACAAGTGAAAACACACAGAAAAAGGATGTCACATCAATGGTGAGAAAGACATAAACTGTAGCCAAGAAGGGGGGCAACACAAAGACTTTGGGATCCAAGTTCTCACAAGAACAATGCAAGCATTGTTCCAAGCTTAACTCTTGCCCACTCAAGCAAACAGCCCCTGCAAAAAGCTAAGGAACATCTCATTAAGCTGTACCTGTGCCTCACACAAAAGAAATGAGTTTCATAATGCATGGCAACAAAGGAAGGACTGATCCTGATTTTGCATTGTTATAAATTCGAAACTATTTCACAGAAGCCATTGATATTACTGTACAAAGCCAAAACCTCTGCAGATGTAAAATGAAGTTCAGGCTCAGGAGGACTCCCTGTTCTTAATTCTCCTGCAGCAGAAGGTCTTTTGTTATCGCCAAGAGGAAGGAAAATACAAACACTAAATCAATTTTGTCAATTTTTCAGGTTATGATTAACATAAAGCAATTTCCACACTTTTTTTTCCCCCCTTCCATCCCGGTTTTGGTGCTTATAACACTTCCACCACCGAAATAACATCATGGGATGAATAATTTAGGGAAGAAATGACACATGAATGGCACTACAAAGTTTGTTTCTCAAGCAAGAAAGCTGTCATCCCTCAGAAGGCAGCTGAGTCACCTGGTGTATAAATAACCCTGTCAGGAGAATAACTCAGACTTGCTGCAGAATCGCTCAGCGGAGCCAGAAAGGTGGGGAACGTAGCAGCCGTTACAGGCGTGCTAACTGTTCCCTTTCCCCCACATCATCTCTTAACAGCACTGCCTCTGTCAAGCAGCAGAACTATGCATGAAGGCAGACATGAGTGCAGTGCTTCCAGCAGCAGACACCAGTCTTTCTGAGATTTCATTAACTCTGTCGTGATTTGCAGTCCCTAGCTGTCCTGGCAGTTCACTTGGGTATCCACGTCCCACTTAGAAGCAGCCTTACAGAAAGGCTGGGTGGAGTCGTATACAAACCAGGTGAAGAAAAGCACTGGAAACACCCCAGCCAGTGGGATTTCCTGGCTCTCAAACACAGCACAGCCCCTACTTGTCCTGCCACAAGCAGCCTGACCACGCTGAATAGTCACAGCCAAGGTCACTCGCAGTGCTGGCAGCAGTGGCACATCTTGCTGGAAGCTCTCACGAAAACACACAGAAATGCTTGCCTGCATCAAATACTGTTTTGGGGGAAAGGCATCTTTTAAGGTAATAAAGCTTATGTGAAAGTATCAATCACAGTATACTAGATGTAACATATGACTTCAGCATCTCATATGAAAATTCAGGCATCTGTACACGCAGTCTTTGGTTAGAGCCTTCCTTGTACCGTGAATCCTCTCCTGGGTGGAAAGAACACTCCTTTCCAACGCACCAGGTGCCTTGCAGAAATGACACTAAGGCAGTTTCAGACAGACTGTGCTGAAGAAGCCTATTCTTCTGCTATTTTGCCCTTAGCTTTTGAGGATAAGGGCTACGTTTCAGTACACCAGGAGTTAAAATAATGTAGGCTAAAATCAGAGCCTTCCACAGACAATTTCTAAGCGTCTTCCACTGCACAGCTTAATTTAACTTTCAATGACAGCACAAGTTCTGCAGCCACATCTCACTTCAGCAAACTATTTGAATGTAAAACAGAAGATGCAGAACACTCCACACAACCTCATAAAAATGTGCAGCATAAAAGGCTAAGCATCGCATTGCGAACAGTTTACATTGCTGTTTCATGTCGTGCTTCTGTCCTGTCCATCAGTCTCTCCAAAATTCCAGTCCTCCAAAAAATCTCAAAAAAAAGCCCCCGACCTAAATGCAAAGTTATGTCATGGACTTCTACCAGGTGAAGTGTGAGGACTCCTTCAAGTCCCACCCATCCTGAAGGCTTGCTGCTGTCAACACTCCCACTGACATCAGTGAGAAGTCTGCCAGGAATCTGAGCCTTACCATAAAAAGAAATGTGAAGATAAAAAATAAAGATGTGACTCCAGATGTATTTTTGCTGCATAAAGATGACTCGTACTACCTTATCTGAAGGAAATGACTCGTTGCTTCCTGGGCTCTCAGTTCTTGTTCTGAAATCATGATGCAATGCACAATGCTGGTGCAGAGAAGCTGGAAACATTAAAAGATGATGTTTCACTCTCCATCTCTAATACACTCTCCTTGGTGAATACCTTCACAGGCTTTGATGGTGACTTGAATTCTCAGCTATATCAAGTTATTTTAATTAGCAGGAGTAAACGTGGAGAGGAACATAATTCACAGCCAAATATTTTCATATTCCTTACTCTGAGCCAGATAATATAAAAACACATGCTGAATTAATGAGCAAATGTCTCACCTTCTTCAACATCAACTTTTTCTTGAATTGCCTTATACTCTTTTTATCTTCTGGTTTTGGAGCACGTAATGCTCAGCTCACTGCAAAGTATCTTTCTGAAAATGCTCACTCTTGCTGGAGGAAAATGAAAAAAAAAATCCAGACTAAAAAATAATCCACATTTCCCTGTGGGAGTGATGTGAAGAGAGATTATCTCCCTCCTTCTTATGAGCATTGTAGCTATATTCATTTATTTTACACATTTTCATTTTCTTTTGCCTTTTCATTCTCTTTTGACAGAGGCAATAGCTAAAGTCAAGTCATCTACTGACTAATGAAACTGCCCTGCCTCAAGAACAAACCAACCAAACTTCCTTTGAGTACCAATGGTTATTATTCTCCTTTCACCTTCACATTCCTCTATCCTCTCCCATCCATACAGCAGACATTTTCTTCATTTGCTACTCACCTTCATATCCCTGTAATTCTGGGACTCAGATAAGCAATAGAAAAGGGGATATTGAAAAAAAAAAAAAAAAACAGCTGATGTTTTCCTTCTACTTGATTTTGTAAGGAAACTGTAAAGAAAAAAAAAAGGTCTCACATCATCAAAAAACATCATCGTGCTAGCAGTATGGCAAATGATTTTAAGGGGGGAATGAAAATTAACTTCCCTAGCATACGTTACGAGGTACTGTGACGTGCTGAACATCCAAATGCAGCTATGGAAGGAAGGAGCTGGCAGGGCTGCTCCTTCCCCAGTGGAATGTGAGGCCTCTCACTGCTGCGACGCCACTGGGCATTCATGGTCTCCCTGTCACATCCCACCTGAAGAGCAGGCTGGCTCTTCAGCCAGAGAGACAGCACAATGCTGCCTCTCACATTTAGCTCCCTTTCTCAGTCTGTGTATACAAATGGTGGGGTACATGAAAATAAGTTTGTTTGGTATTGTGAGTCAACTGTGAATGACTAACAATCAATGAATAACCCAGTGGGTGTTTGATTACATGGCATGCATGTTAGTTTTTTGATGGCTAACCTCTTAAAGTATATTTCCATCCCTTTGTCTCCCTTGGAGATGATAAACTTTTCAAAACAGGTGCTGTCTGTCTCACTGTTTGTGTGGTGCCCGAGCACAATGGGGCTGTTCTCCAGGTAGCTCTAATGTGAAGCTGAACACGCATCCTTTTATAATCATACCTTTTATAATCACACAACAAATAGTTTGTGTTGATTCTTCTACTCTACAGTCAGGCAGAAGGCTTGTTGATTAGATCCCCCATTAGTTGTTCACCTTGGCAAAGGAATTGTCTTGCTGGGTAAGAGAGGAGGAGGAAACTCTTCACCTAAGCAGCTGTGCTCTTGCTTGTGTTCATTTCCACAAACAATTTTAACTGAGGGCTTTTTTTTCCTCCAGAAGAGACATCATCTGAAATTCATTCTGAGAGATGAGTCGAAGGCAAGTGAAATCCTTGAAGAGTGCTTCAGCTGTGAATAGTGGTGTCTTCACCTCATACCTTTGAAGGCATCTTCCTGAGCTAGCAGTGATCCAGCTTCTAAACTGAACATCCCCTGGTTGGGATGAAGCACTGTTTTGAAGAGTTTACATCTCTGCAGTGCTCCCTCTCAGCGGCCCTTTCGAAGAAGCATTCTTAGGCAGGTTGTCTCTCCGTCTATGCTGGCTAGCGCGCTTTGTCTCGTCATAAAGTTTCTTGTTAACACAGTAAAGGCAACTTAATTCCTGCTCGAGTTTCTAAGACTCAGGAATACTTTTTTGTTTCACTTCCATACTTCTTCAAAAACCCAGAATAAACTTAACTCTGTTCAATTTCTCTTGGAGCTAACGTACCTGGATGTGCCACTTTTTCAAGTGGCTCCTTCCTAAGATAAATGCTTAGCATTTTCCTTTTAGGCTAAAAGAGAAACAAGTCAGGTAATCCAATCCAGAATAGCTACGAGATGCCAAGCCATGCAGGGTACTGTAACTAAAGCGCTGAGCTCCGAAGGAAGCCACCATGGCCAGACAGTGGCTCGGTGCACGGAGTCGGTACCCAGCACCCAGGGACACCCACCAGCACACACCCAGGCAGCTGAGCCCCAACAGGACCCACGCCACCTCCCTCTAACAGGGAAATGGCCGATTCTCTCCCACCTGGGCAGTGGAGCTTGAAAAACCTTTGCAGCCTTTACCAGGGCCACCTGCAAGTCCCTCTGGCCTTCCACCTTTCTTGTTCCTCCTTTTTCATTAACTCTGGTGTGGTCTTTTTTTATCTTGTAGCTCTGCTTTGTAATTGTTTGGGATTCGCTGCTATCAGAAGATTATCATCTTTAACTATTACCTTTAGGTTGCATTAGAACATTTACTCTGACCCTCTTTGCAAAAGAAACAGACTTACAAGCTACAAGTAAATCAAATCCTGCGTGACACCAAAATATAACCCTAAGATCCATCTGCCACCAAAACAAAGCATTGGAAAGCATCTGCTGCTGAAACTGGACCATCCTACTGTGAAATTGGGCAGTTATTTAATGATAACACAAATTATTTAAAGCAGTAAAGGAGTCTATAGGAGTAATTTAGCCAAAATAGTTATGAAGTTTAGGAGTTATTCAGTATACCGGGGTTAACTTGGAGCTAAATGTGTAACTCCTAGCGAACTAAATGCAGTGAGCTTAGCCTCCTTCACCTGTTCATTACCTTTACCATTAATGGGTTTCTCTTTTTACCTGTCCAGATCTGAGACAGTAACTGAAAGAAGCACCACAGCATCCCATCACAGGTCTTCAGAGCCAGCTCTGACTTTCTCTTTTAATAAAAGGAAAGTTGGGATGTACAAAAACTTTCAGTACTTTGCATTTTCCAAACAGAAACTTTCCCATCAATCTGTCAGAGATTTCAACCTCTTAATCGTTTCTTTGCCTCTTATGATAAGGTTCGGTACCAAAATAGATTTCTCTTAAAGGGATATCCCATTAAAAATAAGCAAGGGAATTTTATTTCATACCTTAAAATTAGAAATGCATTATTGATGGGATAATTAATTATATATTTTGGATTTATAACCTAGACCCGACGAAAAGCACAATATTTGAACATACATAATTGCTATCACACCATACAATCTCTCTTTCTTATTAAACACAGAGCCCATCTCCTCCTTGCATGAATATTTCATTCAGAATGTGCTCCAGCTACTTGGCAATTTCTGCTATTTCATTTCCATCCTTGTTTTCAGAGCCCGCAAGTCAGACGTGACCATTTCCCGCTGATATAAGCCAGTTCTACCTCTCAAGCACAATAAATCTGAAGTGCGATGTCTAAAGGGGACGTGTGCCCCTCAGGTCCCCAGACCCCAGTCTCAGGGAACTGCAAACAGCTCGGCACGTGACTGCGTTTCCCCAGCCCCCTGCGCCCCTCTGCAGGCCACGGGGAATGGCCTGCTTTCCCATGGCTTCCAGGAGCACTGCCCGCTCAGCCTGTGCATGTATTTGGGAATTTGGGCATGGCAGTCCCCTGATCGGGAGCCTTTTGGGGTCTCTGTGCTCATGCACATACCCGTGTGCATCCCCTTCTGTCAGACCGAGAGCAGAAAGGGAACCTCAATCGAGTTTTCTGCCACCCTACATAAATAGCAAAATTTTCTAGCTAGGTGCTTGATCTGAGGCTCCAGGGAGATTTACTGAGAGTTTCTTTTCATGTCTTAACCTGGGAACTGGGGGGCTTGGGAAAATGGAGTGCGGGAGCCAGAGGTCACTGGAAAATGCATCGTGGTGATGGGCGGTCATGGGAAAACTGGGTGTGGGAACTGGTGGCATGGGAAAAGTGGGTGCAGGAACTGGGAAACCTGGGAAAACGCTTCCCGGGAATCGGGCTTGTGGGAAAAGGGGGGGTGGTGGGAATCTGGGGGGTGGGAATGGGGGCATGGGAAGGGCCACGTGGGAGCCAGGCCACAGCAACAGGCACCGAGGGAACTGAGGGCAGGGGATGAGGGACATGGGAACTGGGGGAAAACGCTTCACAGGAACCAGGGGTGTAGGAAAAGGGAGCACAGAAAGAAGGGTAATGGGACAATCGGGTGTGGGAATGGGGATCGTGGTCATTATGGTCACAGAAGAATGGGGCGTGGGAACTGGGATGGTGGTAATTAGTCATGGGAAAATGGGGTGTGGGAACTGTCACTGAGTGCCAGGGAAACTGGAGGTGTAGAAAATGTGGGCGGAGGAATTGGGAATCATGGGAAAATGTTTTCAGGGAAGCGTGGGGATAAGGAAAAAGGGTTGTAGGAATAAAGGGTTTCTGGAACCATGGGTTGTGGGAACTGGCACTGTAGGGAAAGAGGGCACAAGAAGAGGGGGCATGGGAAAATAGGGCGCAGGGCCAAGGGCATGGGGCCTGGGAGGGCAGGGACCAGGGAGCAGGGACCAGGACAGCCAGCACAGAGGGACACAAAGGAAGAGGAGCAGGTTCTGATGGAAAGCAGCTCTTGCTGCCTTCTGCACTAAGTGCACGGATCCTTGTGCATGAAATTAAGGTCCTGCCTTAAAGACCTTTGGGTTGTGTTTTTTCCTCACATGTAACGAAGAAGCCAGTTGATTCCCCAGCACACACATACAATTTCCTAGTTAAGGTGAGCACAGCAGAGCTAAGAGACAGCCCTGCTCTCACCCTGTCAGTTGTTCTGCAGTAAAACACCCCCACAACCACTCCTGTCACAACCAGACCCGAGTGCCCAGCCCAGGGTCCGAGAAGAGGCGGTGGGGCGATGGCCTCACAGCCCCCAGCTCCATTTCCTGCACTGCCACACATGGTTTAGGCGTGGGAGATGGCACTCCTGCCAAGCCCTGCTCCTTCCCCTTCTCGTGCCTCCCTTCTGCATTTGTAAAATGGGGAAAGCATCCCATGGAGCATTGGTCACAGAGGCAGTGGAGTTGAAAGTGACCAGCATGGATAACCACAGCAACAGGGCATTGCGACCAGCTGTGCCACTAACAGCAAGTGCAGCAAAGAATCCAATATTCTGCTGTTGTTTCAGTTTTAATTCCTTTAGGTTTAACTCCTTTATTTAACCGAAAAACTTTTGATTTACTGACACTGAAAAAAAAATAGCTCTTTGGTGTCTTTTATGCTTACTTCATTCATAGCAAGAATACCAAAATTCCTGGTTTAGGGACTGAAGACTCTGCTTTGTTATTAAAATGTATGCGCATCGTGGCCCTTACAAATCTCTATTAAACTGAGGATTAGGCAGGGGCTGGAACAGATAGACAGTGTATTTTCATTCAATCTCCTTTAAAATAATGATGCATGCAACTTCATGTCATTACTCTTTAATGATCTTAAGCCTATTTAATAGCACAGTAATATTCCAAAAAGGAAAAGGGAATTATTTCCACATTTAATTTTCATCGCAAAAGTGAATGCGGTTCTTTCCATGGCAGATAAGCAGCTAAAGCTGCTTGGTACCTTAACTGGGATATGACTGCATTAGCTCTGCTACATTACAGCCGAGCTAATGAAACAAAGCAAAATGATTAGCTTCAGACTCCTTGGAGTATTTGAAAGCAGCGTCTGGCTCGCTGCTGGGGGCCTCGGCAGAGGTAACAGTGTCACAGATGCCACACCTGAACATGCATCAGGTCTGGGCTCTGTGGCGAGCCCATTCCAGAGTCATGGAATCCCTGCCGTTAGAAAAGACCTTTGAGATCACCAGGTCCAACCATCAACCTGACCTACCGAGTCCTGTCACTAAGCCACAGACCTCAATGCCACGTCCACATGTCTCTTAAATTCCCCTAGGGATGGGGACTCCACCTCTGCCCTGGGCAGCCTTTCCAATGTCCAACCATGCTCTCCATTAAGCAATTCTTCCTAATACCCAATCTAAACCTCCCCAGCACACCTTGAGACCATTACCTACCGCAGCCTCCGATGGCTCAGACCTCGTCCCCCAGGGAGCAGCAGATGATGGCTCTGGTACCCATCTCCTCTCACATGAGGTGAGCGTGAGGAAGGACTGGCCAAAAGCCAGGGACAGATGTGCCCTGGCACACATCCAGCTGTGCCAGCCCCTGCAAAGGCAGTGTCTCCAAGGCCTGCTCCTACTCCCTTGCCTGAAAACAACACAGGATTTGTCCCCATCCTGCACCATTTTGCTTGCCGCCAGCCTGCCATAGCATTATGCAAGCACTGGTGCCAGGACAGAAGCACAGAGAAGCTCACGGCAGGGACGATCCCTTTGTCTCCTGGCAAGCTGCCTGCATCAGCCCCAGCTCAAAGCCTCACCTGAGCTCCTGCCTCCAGCAATGACACTTGTACCCACTCCCCTCTGCCACCCCACAGCCTTGAATCCCGCTGCATCAGCAGTCACCACCTTTGTTTCCTTCCTGGGAGAAAGCATTGGGCTCGCCTCACGTACACCTGTAATTAGTCCAGAATTAGTGCAGGTTTTCACACTTACTATTAGAGTGTCTCACCTAAAAAGTCACCTTTCTCCATGGAGTCAGCCAGCCTGGCAGTGGAGCAGCAGGCTACACCGATGGAAAGTGTGCCAGCCATCTGCTGGCTAAACTCCCACCACGGTCATCCTCTGTAACCTGCATGCTTCACGCTTTTCTTCTGAGGCCAGGCCAATCCCAGAATATTTAATATCTCATCCTAAGGACAAAGTTAGCATCACTACTGCACGGTAAGAGGCTCTAAGGCAGCACACTAAGTCTAAATTTATGGATGAGAAACAGAAGAGATGCTGATGCTCAAACATAAATGGAGCTACAGGAAAAGCTGGAGACATGGTATTGCACTGGTGTGCTCTATTATACCTATCCTGCTGTTAATCCCAGGCATATTATCAATCCCAGTGCCCATCCTTGGTCCAATCTAATGGTTTTTTTCAGTGCAGAACCACAGATATTGAGAGATCTGCAGAAGATGCTCATTTGGTTGAGAGTTTATGCACACTGAAGTTTTAAACTGAGGCGGGATGCTCTAGGAAGTGAATAAAAATAACTCAGTGCTCTTCTTTTATACCCTGTCCCTTTCCCAACTGTCTCCAAGTCTGTCTCAGAAAGACTCCCAACTCTATTTCACCCATCTCCTAAGCACACCATTCTCTCCTCAGTTTTGCAGAGTTTCTGTTCATTTTAGACAAAGCCAGAGATTAAGCTGACGAGGAGTTGTGAAGTACATCTTCCTTGTTTCCAGTCCAATACAACCTGTTTCTTCCAGACTGTAAAAAACCTGAATACAAGCAGCGACTCCAAAATCATTATACAGTTTCAAATATAGCAGAAAGTTGAGACACTAACTGGATTTTGCCTTGGTT
Source organism: Heteronetta atricapilla (assembly GCA_011075105.1). Taxonomy (NCBI): domain Eukaryota; kingdom Metazoa; phylum Chordata; class Aves; order Anseriformes; family Anatidae; genus Heteronetta; species Heteronetta atricapilla. Next base: position 1,279 of record JAACYQ010023764.1, on the reverse strand, counting down.
CAGTGAACTGTAGAGGAAGGTAGAGCTGCAAAACAGAAGCCAGCCTGAATTTCAAGCATTTTGAAAATTCAGTACCACTGATACTTCAAGAAAATGCACGTTAAACTATGTTCTCCTGCAGATTTTCACATCCTAACTTCAAACACTCTGGCCGTAAAGCGATGATATGGGGAGTGCTGGCCACAGAGAGCTGGTTAACCAGGACTGTGCAGACCTTTACTTCTGTCACAATAAAAAAGCCCTGGGAGAAATTTCATTCTTGCCATATATCCTAGACCCAATCTAAATGGCAATGTAGGCTCACACTTGGGTTTGAACACACGTATCTTGCAGCTGGTTTCTGGACGTCAAGCTGAGCACGTGCTTAAATACTTCATGGAGACTTCACCCAGGACAAGCCGTGTAGTCACGGGAAGATTTACCCTACCAAAGCCTTGCTCTTCCCTCACTTGCACTGATGTAACTTCAGCAGCTTTGTGGATCCACTCCTGATACACACCTGGGGAAAGGAGCAGATACTTGGGCTCCCTGGCTTTTGTGCTTTAAGTGAACATAATTTGTTTTCCCTTCTTTAAATAACAATAATTAAAAAAACATCATGACATGGTTATTTTTCTAACATAAGCTCCTATTAGTTACTTTAACTCAAAAAAAATCATAGAATCATAGACAAATTAAGGTTAGAAAAGACCTTCAAGATCATCTGGTCCAACCATCCTCCTACTACCAACGTCACCCCCTAAACAATGTTCCTAAGCGCCAGGTCCAACCTTCCTTGAACACCCCCAGGGACGGTGACTCGACTACTTCCCTGGGCAGCCCGTTCCAGTGCCTGTCCGCTCTTTCTGAGAAGAAATGTCTCCTCATTGTTTTAGTCGTTGAAGAGTGATGCTCTTTGTTCAATTCTTTGTTTTAATTGTTGAAGAGTAGGGGCATGACGTTTCCATTTTTCCACTCACCAGGGACATCACCCCAATGTCAGGGCTTTTCAACTATGATGGAGAGAAGCTTGGCAACTCCATCAGCCAGCTCCCTCAGGACCCTGGGATTCATGTCATCACATCCCATAGATTTGTACTTGTTAGATTCATCAGGTGCTATCGAACCTGCTCTTCACTGACAGTCGGTGGGACTTTGATCCTCCAGCCTCCATCTACGGGTTCAGGGAAATGAAAGACTTGGGAAGCCTGTCTACCCGTGCAGACAGAGGCAAAGAAGTGCTGAGTACCTCAGCCTTCTCCATGTCTGCCGTTACCAATTACTCAGATATAGAAACTCA
>JAACYQ010023663.1:0-10113 GCA_011075105.1 Heteronetta atricapilla | reverse complement strand
CTTATTAGTGTTAGGTCAGAGGTTGGACTAGGTGATCTTGGAGGTCTCTTCCAACCTAGATGATTCTGTGCTTCTCTGATTATGAGAATCATTATAATTTTAGTCTAGATAGAAAGAATATAGGTGGGACACTGAGAATAAAAGCCTGCCTTTGGAAATCTAGTGGATAATTTTTGTATTGCAGTCTAAATAAAAGTAGTTTTAGTTGAGGAATATAGAATCATACAATAATAAACATTTGAAACAACCTGTGAATGTTTTTTATCCAGCTGCTGAAAACAGGCATAATTTGGCTTGAGTACCTCAGGACCTTGTCTCGTAGACCTTTGAATGTTAAAAAGGGTGGAGATTTCACAGCCTCTCTTGGCAGTCAGTGTCTGTGCTTAAACACACTCACTGTGAAAAGTGTTTTCCTTATGTCCAGGTGAAATTTTCCTTGTTGCAGCCTGACTGCCTCTCTGCTCTCTGTACATCTCTGAGAAGTCTCTGGTTTTGTATTCTCTATCCATCCCCACTTTATGAAGTTAAACATAGCAATAAGATCCCCTCTGAAGCCTTCTGTTCTCTAGGATGAACAAACTCAGTCCTCTCAGCATCTCCTTATGGAGCAGATGCCGTGCTCCAGCACCTCACCATCTTGATCACCTGCTGCTGCCCTCCCCCAGCTGGAAGTTGTCTCTCTTGAAGAATGGCATGTAACTGTGAACCCTCAGTTGATGTACAGAGTGAAGATAGGTTCTTGATTTAAATCAAATCACTTCAGAAGGGCAAAATTTTCTGTGACCTAATTCATCCCATCCAACTCTAGCTGGCACCTACTGGAGGCTGTTTTTACATACACAGAAACAAGAGGCACCTGCAGACTCCTGGTTGGCTACATACGGCATTCTCCTTTATTTTTATTAAAGAAAAAAATCACAAAGGCTTACAAGGAAAATTGCACCATGGATGGCTATATAGGCCCTGATCACTCTGTCCTACAGTCTAGGAGCAGAAGCTTGCAAACCCAATGTAACTAAACCGTTACACCAAGTATCTCCATGCCATGTCAAACATGGTGTGACAAAACTTTGCCTTGTAGTAGGGACCCCACAAAAGATTTTTAGAATTGGGAAATTTCTCACTTGATGGTTTCAGTCCACTTCTCTTTGTTCCAACTGGGAATGGAAAGAACGAGGAGATGGTCTCTTGCACCTGATTCTCCTCTTTTTAGTGTATTGATTGCTCTACACCTGCTTATAAAGATCAATATTTTATTAGGTAGCAGAGGAATTGCACTGTAGTAGAAAAGAGCTTGGCTGCTGCCAGAATCAAAAGCTCAGTGTCCAAAGACAATTTTTTTTTTTTTTTTTTTTTTTTTTTTTTCCAAAATATTTTGGTAACTGAGCAGCAAGTGACAGTATATTTCTACAGACTGCTAGCAGGGTGTAGCTGTTACCATCGAGAGAAATTATCTCCACCATATCCTCATTGAGTCAAGAAAATATCTGATAAAAGTGCTAAAGGAAACAATAACTTCATGGGTGCATAGTGTATGGAGATATGATATCTCCATTACTTATTTTGTCCTGAATCTTGCAGTTTTCTACTGTGAGACTTCTGGGAATAAAACCAGCACAGTTAGGCTATCTCAGTAGCTTTTTTCCAGGGTCTTGGAAAGTGTAGGTGATGTTCTTCTTATTTAGATTTTCATAATGAATAGGAACCCGTATTATCATATAAAGAAACATAGTAATCATGATGGGTACAGATATAATTAAAAATCTTTGTAGAATATCATGAATAAATACAGGTTTTCTGCAATGAAGACATTTTAAAAGATTACCAAAGGAATTATTTATGTTTGCAGGTTTGGAGTCAAATGATTTACTAGCTAATGGGAGATATGAACCTATTGATTTCCAGTGTTTCACAAATTTAGCAAAAAAATTTAGCCTGGTATTCCTGGAAATTTTCATTAATATTACCAAGCCTCAATAGAGCCAAGATTCCTCTCAGTACAGAGGATATACAACAGATCTGAGAAGCACTTAAGAAATTTTATTATCTAGACTGTTTCTCTGATGCCCCCCAAAAAGGGCACCAACAAATTTCAGGACTGGAAGGTATTATGATTTGCCTACTGAATAAATTATGCTGAATTTAGAGATAAAATGAATAGGAATTATGAATTTAGAGGAGGAATTTCCCATACTTTTATAAATTATCCTTTTCAGTCCCACCACTGTTAAAACTTTATCTTTCTCCTTCTCTGGCACAAACTAATTTGGAGTACTTGTCAGGTACCATTTGAGAGGACACAGGCCAACACTGAGTGATGATGAGTCAGCTCATCATGATGGGACATGAGAAGGATGGGATTAGTAACTCATGCAGAATTTGTGAAAATAATGAGTGCACTGGCTGATGCTATTTGGGAAGGAAATAGTTCCAACCTTGGTAATAACCAATAACTGGGAGCAGTGATCTAAATAATCCTAAATAATGTGCTAGACTTGATTTGGGTTGATGGGCAAAAGGGGAAAAGAGCATTTCAGCCATTTGTTGAAGGACATGCAGACCTCTCACAACCTGTGTCCCTTCTGCAAATGCCAGCCATGAGCAGAGAGGCAGAGGTAATGTTTGAATAAACCCTGACTCATTGAAGCTGTTGCAGTGTGACATTAGGCGTTTGCAGTGCTGTGGAGTGGGATTTTCCTCAGTAGTTTGTTTTTCCTTGACAAACCCACCTTTGTTCTTGCTGTAGTAGGTGTTTTGCAGAGACGTTGGTCTGAGGGCTGAGATTGGTGTGCCTGCTGACAGCACAGGCATAGCAACAAATGCCTTCCAAATGGGCCAGACAGCATATGGACAATTGCTGGTGACTAAGTTTTTTAGTTTTCTCTCTGCTCCATGGTCCTTTGTCAGCAAAAGTTTTTTTTTTTTTTTTTTTTTTTTTTTTTTTTTTTTTTATCTTTTTATTTTGCCAAGTTCATTATTGCAAATACTTTTTTTTTGTTAACAAGCAACCGGGCTTTAACTTCAAAGCACATTGCTGAGTTTTGTTACTCTTGCCTTGTGATAAAGAAGAAGAGAAACTACTTTCAAAAAGCTGTAACAAAATTTACAAATTAAATGAAGAACTAGAAAAGTTTTCAAACTAATTATGTGAAAAACTTCTCTTGTTTTAAGTCAAAACATAAAGTGTACACCTTTCTCTTGCACATCTACTGATTTTGGTAAAGGTGAAAAAGAGACAGCATGTCCACTTTACTCATTCAGGTAACCAGCTGCTAGTTTATGAATATTTTTTTTTTTTTTTTTTTCTTCTCAGAAGGGAAGATTGCTGCCTTGTAAAAGTAGAATTATAATAGTTGTTCAGTTTAGTAACTCCAGGCTTATGCTTGTACCACCAAGAGCCAAGTGTGCCTTCTGGTGTCTTCCAGTTTCTCTCCTGGGTGTTCTGTATGCAGATGAACTTTTTCTCATCATGAGAATAAACAAAGAATTAATATTTTAATAATATTGAAGTCAGTAGTGATTTCTGCCATTATCCATGTTTACATCATCAATAGGTTTGCTTGCTTGCAAGCTCTGTGACAAAGTTGTGGTCTGTAGTGCTGCCTATGAGAATCTAAGGGTTTTGTCTCTAATCACAGAAAATATATGATAAATTGTTGTCAGAAATAAGGTATGACTACTGTGGACTTCAAATGCAAACATTAGTTAAAAGGCTTTCAATTTTTTAACCTCTCTTCTGTCTCCTAAACAACCTTCACGGGGATCTCTTATCTGTTTCAGTGTGGCGGTCTCTGACTTGCTTGAGGTTTTTTTTTTTTGTCCCTGGTAGCTGTGATTGCATGTGAGATTGCATGTATGTCCTTGTTTTTTGTTTATGCAGTATGACTTGATGTGAAAACAAGGAATTGAAAAATCTTTTCTTTCTACTCTTCACGTATTAAAGGTCTCTGCATCCTAAGAGTCTACATGCCTTTGCAGATTTTCAAAATGGGAGTTGAGCATCTGAGATTAGAGCATGTCAATGTGACTGGGTATTGACGGATATTAAATTCTCTGCCTCTGTTCTTGATTTTGATATGGCTGAATGTGAGCCAGTGCTGGTCCAGAGGCTGCTCATCTGGCTTGTTGTGGTGCTGTGCCTAGGCTGCGCTGCTGCCTCACTTGGCACTCCACATTAATTGCCCAGGCACGTAATCTTCCTTCAGTAAATTCAGGGAAAGGTGATGCATGGAACTGGTTAATTTGGTGTAACTGACTTTCTTTAAATGCTTTTTCCAGCTGACCTTACAGGAGCTGCTTTGGAGACTGGTTAGGATGTAGTGAGACCCAAAGACTGTGTTATGTGAAATTGGTGAGACCCAGAGAACAATCTGAGGAGCTGATCCTAAGCCTGGTGAATGTGACACTCTCTCGGGAAAACGATCTTATTGTGGAGCATAGATGTGTGATTCCAGTACCTGCCCATGAAGATTCAATCCACAGGTTCAGAAATGGAAAGCTACCTGAAAAATCATGGCAGGAGTGTATCTTCTTTAAAGAAAATACATATGTGTAAAAAAGCTACAATCCAGATTTAAGTTGTGTATGGGCATTATTTTCTAAGCATCTGGAAAAGTATTTCCAGAAGGGCTATAATTAACAATGTTTTAATTCCACCTGGAGCCATTTTTTTGCCTACATTATCATTAAAGTAATTCTTCTCAATGCACCACTGCTTAGGAAAAAACAAGTGGTTAAGAAAGGACTAGCCATCAGTGCAGAAAATTAGCAAGGTCCAACTAAAAATATTCAGCTGGGCTATAAATCAGTAGAAATCAATCATCTTGCTTTGTTTGAAAGCTAGTGTTTTTTTTTTTCCCGCTAATAAAGTGATCAGAACACTGATTTGTTAATGCTGCTGAGCAATGGTTTGGATTCCACTGGAGAAATATTCATCTTGAAAGAAACCTCCTGAATCCAGAGGCTTTTACACTCTAAAAAACTTGTACAACTCTACCTGTAAGCATGGAACAACATTTATTATATTCATACCTTGCCAAGACATTATTTTTAATTCTACTCTGTGTTAAACACATCACAAAAAATCCAGCTGCACAACATAAATGAAGTCAAAGTAGAAATTGTGTGCTTCTCTATGACAAAAGCTGTCCTTAATTTTATAAGCTTTTAGTCCTAAAAGTAGGTTTCCTGGGGTTGATGGATGTCAGGGTTTTCTTAGCCTTTCAAAAAGCTAACATTTTATATGCATCTTTGTTGAAGAAATGAAAAGGAGGATGGAACCTGAATTATCACAAGATGGAAGGTAACTCCCAGAAGAGTTGGGAATTTGTTAATGTTTTTGAATTTAAAACATTGGAAAGGGGAAAGAAACACAAGAAAAAGGAGAGGTTTTCAAACGGCAAATGGAGCAGCTTTCATTGTGTAATGACGTAATTGCATATAATGTAATTATGTGTAATTAGTAATGATGATTCTTCTCAGTGCAGCTGCTGTATGCATGGGGAGATGGGTCAGATTTTCTATAACTTTCAAAAATACTGAAGAAAAGTAGTGGAAGCACTTGTGTGAACTCAGCTGCATATCTGTGATGCACTAGCTGCACTGTGATGCACCTGTGCCAGTGGAGTTTGGCTAGAAAACAGTTCCTTTCCCAGCAAGAGAAGAGAGTATTCGGGTTTTCTGGCAGAAGCTCCTGTTGCTGAGTCTTTCTTCATGCGTGTTACTGCTTATAAATGCATTTAATTGAGTGTAATTTAGCTTACAAGCTCTCTGGGACTGGGGCTGCCTTTAGTATGATGCTTGTGTGGTGTTAGCTACTTTTATAAAGTGTCTGTCCAGATGGGAATGCAGATGTGATGAGAGAAATGTATTTTGGTCCGGAAAACTTCAAACCTTTGTTAAAAGTAGTAAGTGTGGAGTATTTGGCCTAAAAAGAATGACTATGAATGTAAAACAGATTTTAGATCTTTTTTTTTCTTTTTCTTTTACTTTTTTTTTTTTTTTTTTTGTCAGTTGATGTTACTTGGGTTTACCAGAACTTGGAGCAAAACTAATGCTTTTTAGTCATTTTTGTGAAAAACCTTTTATTTAAAAAATGTTTCACTCTGTCATATTTTATTATACAGTGAAATAGAACAAATCTTTATAAACTGGTCACTTTTTTTTTTTTAACCTTGTGCTGTCCTCTATTCATTTTTTTTTCTAACGTTGGGATCACTCAAATTGGAAGAAGTAGATTTTTCTTTTTATCTTTTCAGTAACTAAGAAAAAAGTGTAACTTTTCGAACTGTACATGTCAGAAGGAAAACATGGAATAGAACAATATTTATTGATTTATTTTATTCTGTGCCAGGAAAGGGTAGAGGAAAAATATAGAGGCAAAAAGACCAAAACTAAATGGTCTTCATTGAAACAGCATGGAAACAACCAACACTCCCAAAAAGTTTTCAGTTTTAAAAACAAGCCACATCTTTACAAATAAAAGTATTCACCAGTTCTGCTTCTAAGAAAAGGATTAATTAGGTCAGAGCAAATTGCCATGTTACAATCAGATTGACTGAAAATTGGATCTAATAAAACATGAGAAATTACGTTTTTCTTCTTCCTATGTGCATGTTTGGAGCTCTGACAATGCCAGCAGTAGTAGGTGCTTAGGGAAAGAGCATACAAAATAAAGCAAATTCTTGGACATTCCTTGTTATTTTTTCACCTGCTTCTAGTAATCAGCAATTTAAGGGCTTCCTGAGCTAGAAGGTGCATCTGCTCTGTTGTGTTTAATAAACATCAACGGGCAACCTCACTTCACAGCTTCTAGGCATCTCCTTACAAATTCTTATTTATAGTCTCTGCAGTGTTCTGAGGCATTTTTCCATGACAAGTGAACTAAGCATGTTTAATTTTTATTAGCTTGTCTATATATGTATTTTAAAATAATTGGTTTTGCCACAGTTTATACAAGTCTGGGCTGATGAACCAGTTTTCTACTTGCCACCTCTTGCTCTTGCTGCATCTGCTGTCAGTCTGATGATGCTTTCTGCTGAGATAAAACCACTTCTGGGATGCCATCCAAGATAATAGATCTAGATCAAGCAACAGGTTCAGCGAGGTGACCTCAGTGGTAACTAGGCCTTTTGTTTTTTATTTTCTGGGTCTATTTGATGCCTTAGGATATAGCAGTAACCTGGCATGTGTCTTTTGAGTGCTGCATTTCCCAGCCAACCCAATGCCTCCCCCACCTTTCTCTTGGAAGGTGCTGGAAGCTGAGGTTGCAGTCCATGCCTGACAGTTGTATGATGTGTCAAGCAAGCCTGACTTTTGGCTGATAGGTTTTGAATTGTTTGTTTTTGTCAGAATAACACAGAGAAAGAAGGAATACCTTGGAGCCTAGGAAGAAAGGCAAGCATGCTTAAGGCCATTGTTTTTTCTTCACCCAGTGTTGATTATGCACACAAGAACTACTTTAATCCAGTCTCTGCACAGCCCTTTCCTTCTCTTGGGAGGGAGAGGGCAGGAGGGGTAGAGAACTGATATAGGTCACTGGTGTGACTGCCTCGCTTGCTGGTTGATAGGGGCCTATCTGACCAGCGAGTGTCACTTCAGGCAGTCAGGCCTGAGGGTTATCATTCCTGGCAAGGAATGGACATGGTGGTCACACAAACAGCTCCTGCCTCACACTTCCCCTGCAGCTTGGCCTTTTTGGCTCATCCATGGCTCTGTGCTATAGCCCCTCTCCTGTGTGGTGGCTGCCACATGCATTGGGCTCAAGGACTTGTCCAGGACACAGCTGTGGGTGCAGCATCCAGCACGGGTTCTGTGCTCCAGCCAGGAGGCATCTCCTCCTTGGTTCCTGGCAGTTTTGTTCTGTAATCCCATTTCTCCCTTTGGTCTTACCTTTATATCAGTGCTCTCCTGTTTTGAAAGCATTCGATTAAATTTGCAAATTCCTTCTGGGCTTACTAGAGCATATCTGGCTCATCTTGCTTGTGAATGGGGCACGCTGGCTTCTTATTGTTCTGCTTTGGGAGTCAGATGGGTCTGAGTGTGTAATGGCTGACACCGTGTTCTGTGATAGGCAGCATTCTTCTGCAGCTCTGCAGGGTTGTCATAGTATGGAATGAGAACATTCAACCCTCTACAAAAAGCCTGTGCAATGGTTCAAAACCTACTTGTCTTCTTAGATCTTAGTTTTGTCCAAGCCTTCTGCAAACAGGGAGACACCTGTGAGTGAGTGTGTTTTCAAATGAGATGCTCTAGAATGAAATGCTCACATATTCTTTAAAATGAATATAGTTTGTAGTATGTAATAAATTCAGATGAGGATAAATAGTTTTTAGGAGGAGGTGGAGAAGAATATCAAGAAGATATTTTGTCCAGAAAAAATGCAGAGTGAGCAGGAGAAAATTGTGACAAGAGATGAGGAAAAGGCTGAGGTGCCTAATGCCTTCTTTGCCTCAGTCTTTAGCAGCAAGACCAGTTGTTCTCAAGGTACCCAGTACCCTGAGCTGGTGGAAGGGGATGGGGAGCAGAATGCGGCCCTCACAGTCCACAAGGAAATGGTTGGTGACCTGCTACAGCACTTAGATGTATGCAAGTTGATGGGGCCAGGTGGGATCCACCCAAGGGTGCTGAGAAAACTGGTGGAAGAGCTGGCCAACACGCTTTCCATCATTTATCAGCAGTCCTGGCTATCAGGGGAGGCCCCAGTTGACTGGAGGCTAGCAAATGTGACGCCCATCTACAAGAAGGGACAGAAGGTAGACCTGGTTAACTATAGGCCTGTCAGTTTGACCTCAGTGCCAGGGAAGCTCATGGAGCAGATGATCTTGAGTGTCATTACGCAGCACTTGCAGGGCAAGCAGGAGACCAGGCCCAGTCAGCATGGGTTTATGAAGGGCAGGTCCTCCTTGACGAACCTGATCTCCTTCTATGACAAAGTGATGTGCTGGGTGGATGAGGGAAAGGCTGTGGATGTGGTCTACCTTGACTTCAGTAAGGCTTTTGACACCGTTTCCCACAACAGTCTCCTCGAGAAACTGGCTGCTCTTGACTTGGACTGGTGTACGCTTCGTTGGGTTAGAAACTGGCTGGGTAGCTGGGCCCAAAGAGTTGTGGTGAATGGAGTTAAATCCAGTTGGAGGCCGGTCACTAGTGGAGTCCTCCAGGGCTCAGTACTGGGGCCAGTTCTCTTTAATATCTTTATCGATGGGCTGGATGAGGGGATCGAGTGCACCCTCAGTAAGTTTGCAGACGACACCAAGTTAGGTGCATGTGTCGATCTGCTTGAGGGTAGGAAGGCACTGCAGGAGGATCTGGATAAGCTGGACTGATGGGCTGAGGCCAACTGTATGAGGTTCAACAAGGCCAAGTGCCGGGTCCTGCACCTGGGGCACAACAACCCCAAACAGTGCTACAGGTGGGAGATGAGTGGTTAGAAAGCTGCTTGGCATAGAAAGACCTGGGAGTATTGGTTGATAGTCAGATAAATATGAGCCAGCAGTGTGCTCAGGTGGCCAAGAAGGCCAACAGCATCCTGGCTTGTATAAGAAACAGTGTGGCCAGCGGGGCTAGGGAAGTGACTGGACTAGGGAAGGGATTGTCCCCCTGTACTTGGTTCTGGTGAGGCCGCACCTCGAGTACTGTGTTCAGTTTTGGGCCCCTCGCTACAAGAAGGACATCGAGGTGCTTGAGTGAGTCCAGAGAAGGGTAACGAAGCTGGTGAGGGGCCTGGAGAACAAGTCTTACGAGGAGCGGCTGAGGGAGCTGGGCTTGTTCAGCCTGGAGAAGAGGAGGCTCAGGGGCGACCTTATCGCTCTCTGCAGGTACCTTAAAGGAGGCTGTAGCGAGGTGGGGGTTGGTCTGTTCTCCCACGTGCCTGGTGTCAGGACGAGGGGAAATGGGCTGAAGTTGCGCCAGGGGAGGTTTAGGTTGGATATTAGGAAGAACTTATTTACGGAAAGGGTTGTTAGACATTGGAACGGGCTGCCCAGGGAAGTGGTTGGGTCACCATCTGTGGAGGTCTTTAAAAGGCGTCTAGATGTAGAGCTTAGGGATATGGTTTAGTGGAGGACTTATTAGTGTTAGGTCAGAGGTTGGACTAGGTGATCTTGGAGGTCT
>JAACYQ010021470.1:0-10765 GCA_011075105.1 Heteronetta atricapilla | reverse complement strand
GGCTCCGTGCCCCCCGGCCCCGTTCTTCCACCCCGGGGGCTCTGCCCGCCCGAGGGGGGGCCCCGGGGAGAGAGGCCGGGGGGCGGCCGGCAGCGCTGTGCCCACCTCGGGGGCCACGCTCCTCCGGTGGCCCCCGACGGCTCCGTGCTGGGGACGGTGGCGCTGCCACCCCCGCGGGTCCCTCGCTGGTGGCGGGGGCCGTTGCGCCTCCCGCGCCGCTACACGGGCTGCCTCTGCGGGGACAAGGGGACAGGGGGTTAATGGGGTGGGGGGGACACATGGCACATGGCGGGGGACGTGTCCTTCTTGTCCCCAGGCTGGCGGGGATGTCCCCATTGGGTGCAGCCCTGCTCCCCCCCCTCTGCACAAAGCACTGAGCCCAGTACGGGCTTTTAGCCCCGCGTTTAAAACCCCGCGGGGGGAGAGGGGGGGGGGGGGGGGGGGGGGGGCGACGGCTGTCCCCGAGCAGCAGCAGCAGGGACGCAGCCCCCTCCTCGCCACCGGCCGCAGGAGCCGCACCGAGGTTTTGGTGGAGACCGGCCAAATTCGGGACACCAACCACGCAGCAGCACATCGCCACGGGGAGCCGCCAGCCCACCCCGGCCCCCATTTCAGCCGGGTCAGAGGGAGCTTGGGGGGGGGGGGGTCCCCACCACGCCCCCGTCCCCGCTGCAGGGCTCACCTGTGTCGACGGCACACGCGTAGTGGTAGGTGTGGGGACACCCCTTCTGGCAGCAGCCCACCGTGGCTCCCGCTTGCTGGCAGCTCGAGCACTTCTTGACACGCAGCCGGGAATTCGGAAGCGGGGAGGGAGAGAGGCAGAGAGACAGAGAGACGGCATCAGAGCCCAGCGCCAAGGTGACGAGCCCCGAAGGCACCGCTGTCCCTGCTGCTGCCCCCCGGCAGCATCCTCCCTCCGGCACCCATGCCACCAGCCACATCCACCCTCTTTTGGGTGGAAAACCCTGAAAGCAGAGACGGGGCAGGAGGTGCGGAGGTGAAGGGACGTGACCTCGGGGGACGTGGCTCGGGGTCAGCGGGGCCAAAGGACCCCAGTGGTCCTCACTCCTGCCCTGTCCCCGTTGCTGGCACAGGCGGGGAGGGTGGCAGCCCATGGACAGCCAAGCCACGGGGACGATGAATTGGGTTTGTCCAGCCCCAAATCTGTTAACAAGGGGCTTGCTGGAGGCCCCTGCCCAGCCTCTGCTGGGCACAAAACCCCTGTGTCCCCATGGCAGTGTCCCTGCTGCGTCCTCCCTATTTTGCTCTCCCAGTGTCCCCATGCTCCTTGTGGTCTGGACAAGGAGCTGGGCAGGGCTGCGTCCGACTCTCTTTGAGCCACCCCACGGCGTGACAGCACGAAACCGCTTCTAAGGCTAAAAGGGAAGATTTTAGGCGTTACCAGGGAGGCAGCAGCACCAACCTCCCGGGAAGCCAGCCGCGTTCATCACATCCGAACACCAGCCCCAGCCTCCCAGGACGACTTGTAATGCCCGGCAGCTTGCTGACCAACCCTACTAATTTCACCCCCCTGCGGCCATGTATCCTGGGGAATTCCCCTGCTCCGGGGCAGGAACACTCCGTTAGCCCTCGGCTCGCTACGCATGTGGGTCAGGGTGCTGGGGGCACGATGCCTGGGGCACCCCAGGGTGCTGCCGGTGGGGTATGGCTGGGATCAGGGCCCCGGCCAAAGGAGCAGCCGTGGGAATGGCTTCCAGCCCTACAAGAACACGAGCCCACGGGGAGAGCCCGAGCGTCTCCAGCAAAGAGCTCGGCAGGGCTGAGCCCCAAGCCCTGCCGGGACCGGGAAGATGGGCACAGGACATGCGGGCACCCCGGGGTGCCGTGCCGGGCGGGCGGCCGAGCTCTTACCACGTCGGCAGCCGCCTTGACGGCCTCCTGCAGCCCGTAGAGCTTCCCCGCCACCAGGAAAACCCCAGCGGTCCATATGGCACAGGCCTCGTGCAGCCAGTGCTCCTGCGTGTCGCCCGCCGGCTCCTGCGGCGGGGACTCGGCTTTGCTACATTCGTGCCTCCGGGGCTTTTCGGCCGCCTCCTCGCCCTCTGTCCTCTCGTCACAGCAGTAGCAGCTCTGCAGCCTGCGAAACATGCCCCGGGGGCTGGAGCGGAGCGAGCTCTGCTTGGCAGCCTCGGCGGCACCCTCCGGCCTCGGCGGCTTGCCGCCGGCCGCCCAGCTGCTCTCCGTCCCTTTCGGCCCGCGCTCCGCCGCGCCGGCCTCCTCGCCCTCCGCCCGCGCCTTCTCCTTCAGCCGCGACTTCTTCTTGGGCAGGCAGTCCTCGGGGTAGTAGGGCCCGCACAGGTCCCCCAGGTCCTTGTAGTTGGCGGGGTTCCGGCACAGGCAGCACACCAGGCAGGCGGCGCTCAGCGCCTTCGACACCACGGGCCCCAGGTGCATGGTGGACGAGGCGGGCAGGGCCGCCCGCGGCCGCGGCGCCGTGCCGGCGGGCCCCCGCTGCAGCCGGGCCTCCTCGCCGGGCGAGTTGACGACAGTGCAGGCGGTGGTGAACTCGCCGCGCCGCTCCACGCGGACGTAGGGCGCGAAGGGGGGGGCCCGGCTGTCGGCCCGCAGCCGCTTGCAGGAGATGTACTTGAGGCGGATCTCGGGCTCGGCGGGGTGCAGCAGCGGCGCTTGCTGGGCTTGCCGCCGCCGCTTGCCCCGGCTCTTGCACCGCGACGGCACCGCCTTGGCCTTGCCGTGGGCCAGACGCTTCCGCTGCCGCTTGGAGTAGCCGTTGTAGTTGGCGTGGTTGGCCCGCGCCTTCGGCCCTCGCGCCGGCCCGCCCGTGGGACGCCCCTCGGTGCCCTCGCTGCCCCCCGCCTCCTTCTCCTCGCTCTTTGGTTTCTTGCCCTCCCGCGGCGCCTCGTCCCCGCCGCCCGGCCCGGCCGCCCGCTCGCGGGGAGGCAGCGGCAGCGCGGGGCCCAGAGGCGCCTTGGCCATGCCCAGCGCTGCCGCTTTGCCCTTGCGGTTCCTCTTCTTGGGCAGCAGCGCCATGTTCTTGGCCACCACCGCCGAGCCGGGCGCTGCCACCACGGCCGGCACGCACGTCTCACCCTGGAAGCCGTCGGTGGAGAGCTTCTTCCCGCTGCCCGGCTTCCCCTTCAGAGCTCTGCCGTGGGGGTTTCGGCAGAACTGCTCGGCCGACGGTGCTGCGGGTGCTTTCTGCGCCGCCGCCGGTTTGGGCAGCCGCGCGTCGCCCACCGCCGGGGCCACGCCGCCGTGCTTCACCGCCCGCTCCCGCTCCGTCCCCGCCGGGCTCAGGGACGTGCCGTAGGTGGCCGCCACCGTCGCTGCCGCCGCCGCTGCCGTGGCTGCCGGCTTGCAGGCGAACTTCTTCAGGTTGGGCGAGGTGATCTTCTGCACGATGGCCTCCAGCTTGAGGCCACGGCCCTTGCGGGGAGGCAGCACTTTGGTCTTGGTGGCCTCCTGGAAGGCTGCCCGGGAGGTGATCTTGATGCAGACGTCGGGGGCCTCCTTTGGCGGAGGGGGTTTCGGGACGGCTTCACCGGGGCTCTTGGGGGGCAGCTTTGCTTTCACCTTCTTGGCCACGGGCATCTTCTTGAAGAGGCTGGGGGGACCCTCGGGCTTCTCCTCCTTCATGCCGCCGCTGTTGCTCCGCAGAACCAGGTTCCTCTTCTTGGCGGGGATGGGGGAGATGAAGGTGGACTTCCTCTTCAGCGAGTGCAGGGGCCGCTCGGACATCTTGCCGCCCACTCCCGGCCCTGCTTTGGGCAGCTTCATCCGGGCGCCCACCTTGCCCTCCTTGTGGGGGCTGCCCGGGGGGGCCAGCTTGAAGGCGGGCAGGAGGTGGTTGTTGATGAGCTTTTTGGGTGCCTTGCAGTTCTTCAGCCGCACATCTGCCGCCCGCTTGCCCCGCCGCCTCTTGGTGTAGAAAACCTCCTGCGTCTTCGTCCGGGAGCGCAGGATCATCGACCGCTGGTCCCTCTCCCCCGCGTCCACCGCGTCCCCCTCCGGCGGCGTCGGCCCCGCTGCCTCCTCGGCCGGCACCAAGCTGGGCACCAGGAGGGTGGCGTCGCCGCCGGCGTTTTGGACCACTTTAGGGGCTGGCCGGCCGCTGCGCTTCCTGGCTTTGAAAGCCACCCGCTGCTTCACCCCGCAGGCCGGCTTCTTCCCCAGCTTCTCCTGGTGCACCGGCACCTTCAGCCCCTCCAACGGGGCCGGGGTGCGGGGCTCGGTGAGGGCGGTGAAGGAGCGGGTGCACATGCGTGCCGGCAAGCCCTCCGCCGCAAACCTGGGCGTCTGGCTGTGGGCGTTCTTGCTCGGCATCTCCACCTGCCCATCCGGCCTGACGCATGCCACTGGCAGCTCATCGAAGGGGCTCGGCACCGCGCTGCCGGCACTGTCCCCCTCCGGCAGCCGGCAGTGGACCCTCTTGTTGCGGAGGCTCTTTCCCCGTGAGACAGGCTCCGTCTTCCCCAGCACGGTTTCGGGCACCAGCTGCTTCTTCAAGGGTTCGGAGTCCGCCACCTCCGGGTGAGGCTTCTCCCCTCCGCCGCTCTCCTCGGGCTGGATGTGGGGCAGGGAGGACTTGAACCAGCTCTTCACCTTGGTCTCCGTGCCCACCGCAGGTCCCAGCAGGATGACGGACTGGCCGGAGAGGCGCGCCGAGGGCGCCGAGCCGTCCTTCTCCACCGTGCTGACGGTCTCCTCGGCGGACACGGGCACCTCGCTGGCGGGCAGCACGGCGGGCATCTCCGGGGGCTTGTGGGGCGAGGCGTCGTAGGGCACCGACTTCTGCTCTGCGCCCGCCAGCTCGCAGAGCGAGGAGTACTCCTCCGCCTCCAGGTCCGACTCCTTCAGCTCCGGCGACGAGATCATGGGGATCTCACCAAAGTCCCCGGCCGAGCAGCAGTGCCGGGTGTCCTGCAGCCACCTCTCGCTGTCTGCCTTCGTGGCCTCGTCGTAGGTCAGCGTCTCCTCCTCTTCCTCCTCCATCGCCTGCTGGGCAAAGTCCTGGGCCGGCTCGCTCTTGGCCGGCTGCTCGCCGTCGCACAGATCCAAGCTGCAGGCATTTTTTTTCTCCTTGCAGGACCCCACCATTTTGCTGGGGAACAAGCCCTTGGGGAGGTCGGAGGCTTGCAGGCCCGAGCCCAGCTCCTTCCACCTGAGGCACGCCTCGCCCAGGCTCTCCTCCGGCCACTCAAAGTGCTCCATGGCGTTTTCGGAGTCCACTGAGTTGGCCGTGGTGGTCGAGTAGCAGCTGAAGCTGGAGGCCCCCGCGCTGGAAGTGGAGGCTGGGATGCTGGGCTTGGAATTGAACGCCAGCGGGGCCGCATCCTTGAGCGAGTCCTTGGTCTCGGTGGCCGTGAACTCCACCTGGGGACCCTCGTACACCTCCTCACCAAAGTCCTTCCCCGCGCTGCCCCCCGAAGCCTTGTCCAGCTTGAGGGGCTCGGTGAGGGTGCTGGAGTCGCCCTGGCTGGGCCACGCGCCCTTCACCATGGAGTCCAGGCACGGCCGGTGGTTCTCCAGCTGGAAGGGGGACTTGGTGGGCTCCTTGCTCAACATGGGCGAGTTGGCCCAGGCTTTGTCCCCCTTCTCGCTGATGGCGTCCTGCAGGACGATGATCTCGGAGGCCAGCTCCTCCTGGGACAGCGCGCTGAGGAGCAGCCGGGGACAGTCCCGCTCGTTGGTCACGTACTTGGTGAAGGTCTCCAGGGGCAGGCTGGCGTGGATGCTCTGGAAGGAGTCGTCCGATTTGGTGGACATGTCGTCCGGGGAGGTCACGGAGCAGGTGGACACGGACTCGGGCTTCGCCTTGGAGTTGCTGTTGACGCGGGCAGGGCTGCGGTTCTGGTTGCAGTACAGAAAGCTCCTCTCCAGCTGGTCCTCCGAGCCGCTCAGGTAGTCGGCGTCCTGCGTCTCGGCGTGGACAGACTGCGGGGTGCTGAGCGGGTCAGACAGGGGCGTCCCGACCTGCTCCGCGGAGTACGTGCTGCTCTCGGGGCTGCAGTGCTGCCCCTTGAGCTGCTCGGGGGTCCTCGCCGGGGTCTTGATGCCTTTTTTCTGGGGCACGGCCGATTTGGAGAGCAGCAGCTGCTGGACGGTGTTGGAGATGTTCTCCACCTGGGAGGTGAGCGCCGTCAGGCTCTGCAGGCTCAGGTCCGACAGCAGGTTTTCGGGCAGCTTCTCCTTCGGCAGGTTCTTGCAGTTCCCGGACTGAGCATCCGGGCTCGTCCCGTCGGTGGGAGAAGGGTTCAGCAGCGGCATGAAATGGCTGTGGTCGGCGATGCCGGCCGGGAAGGCGCCGGCGCTCAGCGGCTGCTGGCTGTACTGGAAGTTCTCCAGGTTGGGCATCAGCGGGGACGGCGTGGAGCTGTAGGACGGCGACCGGCCGACGGAGCGTGCCGGCGAGTGGCTGGCGCTGGGGCTGAAGGTCTGGTAGTACTGCTCCGGCGTCCGGACGGGCGGCGCGTCACCCTGGCAGTAGGTCTGCCCCGGCTGGTTGTAATGCTGGTACTTGGCCAGGTTTTGGTAGTGGAGGGTCTCCGGGGCGTGATGCCTCCCCTGCAAGGGCTGAGGCTGGGGCTGGGGAGGCTGCGGGGGCTGCGGCGGCGGCGGGGGCTGCGGGGGCTGCGGCGGGGGCTGCGGGGGCTGCTCGTAGCCGATGCGGTTGGGCTGGTAGCCGTGCAGGTTGGGCACGCGGGGGCCGGGGGCCAGGCTGGCGGCGCTGCCCAGGGGCCGCTCCAGCGGCGGCTGCCCCGAGGGGGCCGTGCAGCTCTTGTAGGAGTGCGCCGGCTGGCTGCCCCCCGGCACCGAGGAGTAGGTGGAGGAGGCGGGGAAGGACTGCGAGTGCTGCCCGAAATGGGGGCTCTGCGGGAAGGGCATGGGCGAGGAGACGTCGTTGGGCAGCTTCTGCCGCTGCAGCTTGGGGTAGGGGAGCGCGGGCGGCTGCTGCTGCTGCTGCTGCTGGAAGTGAGTCCGGAAGGGCAGCGGGGTCGCCGCCGCCGGCTCGTGGTAGGGCCGCCCGCCCGCCGGTGTCGCCGTCTTCTTCATCAGGCTGTCCTCATACTTGGCCACGCCGCCGGGCAGTGCCTGCGGCTGGCTGCCCCACGCCTGCAGGCTCTCGTCCCCCGAATAGCGGGCCGGGTAGGGGCTGTTCTCCTGCACGGCGTAATTGGAAAAGGCCGGCCTGCCTTGCAGCTGCTGCCCCGCTAATTGCTTGTTTCCCCGGTGGTATTTCTCCACGGCGCTGTTCTCGTAGCCCGAGTACGGCAGTTGCTGCTGACTGTAGTACTCCTTCGCCACCAGCCTCTGCCGCTCGCAGTTCGGCCCTGCCTGACTTTGATGCCTGTAATTCTCCAGGCGTGATGTATCTTGTGAAGTCGGCTGGTAGCTCTGCTGGTTGCCATGGAAACCACACCTTTCTCGAAAGGACTGCATGGCGCGGGCTTGTTATCTGCGAAGAGAGAGAGGCGAGAATTCAAATGAAGCATCGCTGCCGCGGCGGGCCGGGGAGCACGGCCGCGCGCGCAGGGGGCCAAGCGCCGCGGGCACCGCGGGCATCGCCTCGCCTGCCGGGGCAGCGCCTCGCTGGCACTGCGGCACCTCGCGTGGCCCTGGATCATGGCACCTGCAGCTGCATCGCCTCGCCTCACCCTGCATCGCATCGCCCTGCATCGCCTCGCCTTGCACCGCCATGCACCGCCTCGCCTCGCCTTGCAGCGCCTTGCATCGCCCTGCGCCGCGGTGCCTTGCACCGCTTTGCATCGCCCCGCATCGCCTCGCCTTGCATCGCTTCGCATCACACCTCATCACCTCGCATTGCATCACCTCGCCTTGCCTCGCGTCGCCCTGCGTCGCCTTGCCTTGCCTTGAACCGCCCTGCATCGCCTCACCAAGCGTTGCATCGCCCTGCGTCGCATCTCCTCACCTCGCATCGCATCGCCCGGCACCGCAGCAGCTGGCTGCCACCTGCCCCAGGTTGCGGGGCGATCCCCCCCCCACCGCCCCGCCTGGCCCCGCAGCGCTCAATGTCCCCTCCTTGCGTGCCCTCCCCCGGGGGATGCCAGGATCCTGCGAGCTCCTCCAAACACCCCGCTTATTGCCATTATTTTTAATTATCGGGATAATTACTGGAAGCGGCAGCGCGGAGGGACAGAAACGCAGGCTCTGCTGCAAAAAAAGTCATTTCAACTTCCTGGGTCTGCCCGTCTGTGCTTGCTGCCGCCTCCCGCAGCCCCCCCCCCCCCCCGTCCCCAGCCAATAACCCCTGCATCGGTGCGATACCATCTGGAAGCTGTCTGCTCCCGCCAGCAGACGTCTATTAGCCGAGCGCCTCGGCACAGTCGTCATTAAATGTCCCCATTTCCTCCCCCTGCTCGTGCTCGGCGCGGGGAAGCACCTGGGTCACCGGTTTGAGCTCAGCTTGCGGGGCGAGCGGGGGACCCCGTGCGCTCACAAAGGGCTGGGTGGTGGTGGGGACGCATCCTGCCCGTCCCCAGCGGGTCGGAGACGCGGGGTCCCCCCTTCTGCACCCCCCGGGGACTTCCCTGACGCCGCTCCCCCGGTCGTGCCGCAGCGGTGACCCCAGCGCAGCCCTCGCTGCCCCCTCCGCAGCACCCTTGAAGCACAGCTCGGTGCTGCCCGCACCAGCCCAGCACCCCAAACCCCGGTCCCGTGCCCACATGTCCCCCACCCCCAGCCCCTTTTTGGTCCCTTTTTGCGTTTCCCCTCTGTCCTGCAGCTGCATCTCGCGGGCCACACGGGCAGCTGGATGCGGTTAAGGCATATATCTCGGGGAAAAAGACAGGTCAATTAAAATCCAGCGAGCCCGGTGCTAACGCCCCTCGTGCCGAAGTGGTGCGGGGGCTGCCCCGTCCTGCTCGGGAGGCTGGGGGGGCGCGGGGGCTGCGAGAACAAAGGGAGCAAAATCAAAGCCAGGCCTCTGGGGCAGCCCGGAGCGGCGGCGAGAAAATTAAAGGGAGAAAAGGGCCCCTACAGCTCCACGTGGAAGCAGGTTTGAAAAATGGAATCAGCTCGAGAAAATCCCGGTCTGTTGCTTTAAGGGGCGCTTCCCCCCCCCCACCCCTTCTCTTTTATTATTAATTATTATTACTTTCCCAAACAGCTGGGGCAATGCCAAGCTGAGCGAAAAGCACCCGGCGCAAGGGGACTGCCGCGCACGGGGGGGACGCACGCAGGGGGCACGGTGGGGCCGTGGGGGGCGTGCATGGGCTGAGGGCGTGGGGGGAGCCTATACGTGGGGGGGGGGCGTGCACACGTGCAGGGCGTGCAAATCGCAGGGTGGGCGTGCGTGTGAATCAGGCAGGGTGTGCGTGTAAGCAGGGTGTGCGTGTAAGCAGGGTGTGCGTGCAAGCAGGGTGTGCGTGCAAGCAGGGTGTGCCACGCCGAGCACACACGCAGGGTGTGCACGCGTGGAAGCCCCCAGGCAGGATGAGGCCATGGCTGTGCCTGCAGACCAGCACCCAGCTGGGGACCACCAGCCTCCGCCACGTCCCAGCGCGTGGCAAGGTCTCACCCTGCGCCCTCTGGGACCCCAAAATATCGGGGGCTGGATGAGGCCAGCCGGGCAGGAGGTGCGGATGGGGCTGCCGGATGATTCTCCAGCCGAGATGAGCTGAAAGCCTGCTCCGAGCAAGGTGCTGAGCCCGGAGCTGTGCCCGGGGAGGGGACGGACACCCGGCTCTGTGCCAGCAGCACCCAGCCCTGTCCGAGGAGCCGCTGGCCAGCTCTGCCCTGGGCTGTGCCGCAGCTCTGCTGGCGGAGGGACCTAACAGATGTTGCCTCCTGATGTAGGCTGTTTCCGAGCAAACCCTTTAATGGCATCAAATCAAGCTGTCGACAGCAGCAAGGTTAAGTCCCTTTCCAGGAGGGGGAGGAGGAAGCGGCCGCGTCCCTGGGGCTGCGTGCACGCGCCCCGTGCCACAGCCCCGGCAGACGGCTCGCCCAGCCCCGAGGAAGTTTCCAGCCCGGCTCCCAGCCCCGGGATGGGAATCGACACGATGGGGTCGCGGGGGGGACAGCTGCAGCCCAGCACCTGCGCACAGCGGCCCCACAAAGCCGCCACGGCTCCACGGGGGGCTCCGTGGGTGCCCTGAAGGGTGACCCCAGGAGGGGCTCCATCCGTCAGAGGAGATGGGGACACGGGGACATCACGGTGCCCAGAGCCAGCATGACCCTGTCCTGCCACGCAAGGAGCCACGCTCACATCAGGCTACGGCCACCCTGGAGCATCCCATCCCCTCGATCCCCGAGGAGAGGTGGTCCCCGTGGACAGCCCGCATGGCCCCACAGCCCCCAGCACAGCCCTTCTGTCACCCTCTGGGGACACGCAGGACCCACAGGGCTGGTGCATGACCTGGGGCCACGCGCGTTGGTGCCCGGGGCTGACACGGTGCCAGGAGCAGGGCCCAGCACCGTGCACCCCCCCCGGCCGCTGCGGGTGCCCACCGGCGCCGCTGCTCGCAGCCTGCCTCCCGCTCGGCTTTGCGATGCGTTGCCTGGGCTTGGCTCGATTTTCCTCCCCCTTCCCTCCTTCCTCTCCTTCCTTCTCCTTTCCTCCCCTCTCCCTGATGGCTGGCAGGGAAAAGGCAGCGACGCACCGCGAAGGGCCGGATCCGGAGCCCTCCGAAGGCAGCCCGGGAGCTGGGTAAGCTCGCCCAGACCCCCCCAGCGCGTCACCCAGGGGACCCCCCACACCCCCAACCCCGCTTCCCAGCCGCCGCTCTCCCCGTGGGGCCTCATCCAGCCCGGTGCTGGGGCC
>JAACYQ010018221.1:0-12490 GCA_011075105.1 Heteronetta atricapilla | reverse complement strand
TGGGGGGGTCCCGGTGATGTTACCAGGGGTCACGGTGTGTGGGGGGGTCCTGGTGCCGTTCCCGGGGGGTCCCGGTGCCGTTGCCGTCCTTACCGGCACCTGCAGCAGGTGAATGCACTGGAGATCACACCGGACCGCAGCATGATCGCGGCCGCAGGTGAGCCCCGGGGTGGCGGTGGCAGGGGGGCCCGGTTTCCCCCACCCCCGCCCCGCTGAGCGCCGCCCGGTGCCGCAGGCTACCAGCACATCCGCATGTACGACCTCAACTCCAACAACCCCAACCCCGTCATCAACTACGACGGCGTGAGCAAGAACATCACCTCGGTGGGCTTCCACGAGGACGGCCGCTGGATGTACACGGGCGGGGAGGACTGCATGGCGCGCATCTGGGACCTCAGGTGGGCAGGGCGGCTGTGCTCCCCCCCCACGGGGCCGGGTGGGTGCCCCGGGGGAGCTCCCGCACATCCACGTCGCTCCGTTGCAGGTCCCGCAACCTCCAGTGCCAGCGGATCTTCCAGGTGAACGCCCCCATTAACTGTGTCTGCCTGCACCCCAACCAGGTGAGCTGTGACGTCCCAGCTCCCGCTGCCGGCGCTGCCCCTGGGGAGCCCGGGGGGCTGCGGGGCTTTGTGGCGGCAGCCGCAGCTGGCCGTGTTCTCTGGGGGAAAGTACTGCACGTACTGGCTGCGTGGGTCAGCTTGGTGGCAGCAGGCTTGTCGGGGGTGCTGGGAGCAGGCTCTGGGCAAGGTGACGCGCAGAGATGGTCGCTGGCTCACAGCCACGCGCAGGGCACGGAACCGGGCAGCTCCATCTCTGCTGGCCCCTCACGGCCGCTGTTCCTGGAGGAGGCAGCGGGCACCCCAACGCTCGGCAGCCAGCAGCATCGCTCAGCCCCGCGCTGGCAGTGCTGGTGGCACTGTGGCAGCTTCTTGCTCCCAGGGCTGGGGCCGGAGCAGGGACAGCCTCGTGGTGCAGGCAGAGCACGTCCCTGCCCCTGGCTTGCAGGGGGAAGCAAACATCCCCGAGAGGGGCCGTGGGCGAGCAGACATGCTGGGCTCACGCCCCTTTTGTTTTGCACCTGCAGCAGGCTGACTCCTGGGTCTTGTGTGGGTGCCTCTGCTGAGCTCATTTGTGCTAATTGCAGGCTGTTGCACTGAGGCAGCGCAGTGGCTGTGTCAGCCCCTCACACCCTTGGGGACGGCCCCACGAATAAAACCCAGTGTGGTGGGAGGGCAGCGGGCTGGGAGGCCGTGCGGGTAGTGCTAGAGGCCCATGGCCCCTGTTCCCTTCGTGACTCCTGTTGGATTTGCTGGGGAGCCACCGGTTGGTTCAAAAGCTGCCCCAGGGTTGCTTGGGCTAAGGAAACAAAGCGAATAACGAGTGCAGTGCGCTAGAGGAGATGGCAGTGAGAATCTGCCCGTACCCATGCAGTGTTAGCAGCGCGTCCGCTCCGTTTTGCATGCACGGGGCTGCGGGGTTGGAGTTGCAGACGTGGCAGTGCAGGGTTTGTGTGTCTCAAGAGCAGACCTTTTTAAAAAGATGAGTGACAGAAATATTTCCTTGTTTTTGATGTTGCAAGGGCTCAGTTTTGCAAATCCTGCGTTTTGGACTGAATTTGAGCCCAGTTATTTGGACCAGACTTCACCCAAACGCTGCTGATGCTCCTGTAGTGCAGTGAGGACGTATTGCAGTAAAACAAAGTGTGCGTAGGTGATAAACGTGAAATAACCCCCGACCACGATGCTGCTGAGTTGCAGGAGAAGCGTTGGTTTGTGAGCAGGACAGAGTTAATTAGCCCAGAGGTGGCAGTATTTATTCAGGTAGCTTCACCCAATTCCTTGCTGCAGTGCTGCTGGCTCAGCTCTCAGAGGGATTTCTCGCAGCCGGGGCAAAGCCGTGACGGCTTTAGCAATTGTACTCGCACCTGCTGCGGGTGGGCTAAGGACCCAGGCGTCCCCGAGACGCCTCTGCGCTGCAGTCAGCTAGGTACAGCGAGGGATGATTCTTCCCCAGAAACAAGCCGTTGCTCGCGGGTACGGGGTCAGCTGCGCCCGATGACCTGATCTCCTCTAGGGATGCTGCTGCAATTATGGGCAGTGCAAGTCTGGTGATAAAAGCCCCGGTTTGAGTGGAGAGCTGCCAGCATTGTCTGCTGGGCTGAGCAGGGATCGGAGCCAGAGCTCCTGCCCTTCAGCTGGCTCCTGTCCTTACCCTCTCGGAGAAGGGGAGGGAGAGAAAAACCTATTTAGGCTCATGTTTTTCAGGTGTCTGTATGCTCTTGAGTGCTTCAGTTGTTCGCTGGCCAACCTGCATCCTCGTGCCCGCTTCTCAGACGTGCTGAAAGTCATTTGGCCTCTGTGGATGTTGTTTGGAGCAGCAGCTGAACAACAGCACTGCAAATTAGGCACCTGCTGTCTGTTCTGGGGCTTATAAAATTAGCAAACACTTCTGCAAAGGTAAACAGCCTTTTTGCAGAGCGTAACGTGAGACTGATACCCGGCTTGCTCTCGGTGCTCAGGGCGATCAGCAGGCTGCTGTCTGCCGGGGAGCTGGAGCTCTGACACCGCACCCAGCGGCAAGCGGAGGCCCAGCTCTGCTGGGAACGGTCAGGCAGAAGAGGACCCTGATGTTTAAAACCAGAGCACGGCTCCGGCTGGTGCCGCAGGGACGTGTGCTGGGACTCGGCTCGGGGTGGGCGTTCCCAGAGGCTGCTGTTTTCTTGCAGGCTGAGCTGATTGTGGGTGATCAGAGCGGTGCCATTCACATCTGGGACCTGAAAACAGACCACAACGAGCAGCTGATTCCAGAGCCCGAAGTTTCTGTGAATTCAGTGCACATCGACCCCGATGCCAGCTACATGGCGGCTGTCAACAGCTCGGTAAGCGCCAACAGCCCCGGACGTGGGGCGGGATGTACGGGTGGGACGTCCAGCTGGGACGTCCTCACGTGGGTAGAGCACCCCGTTTCCACGTACCGCGGAGTTTTCCCGTGCTGTGGTGGGACGCGGGGAGTCCAGGCTGCTTTTGGTGGGGGCCACCAGCCTGGCCACAGACCCCATCTCCCCGCAGGGAAACTGCTACGTGTGGAACCTGACGGGCGGCATCGGAGAGGAGGTGACCCAGCTGATCCCCAAGACCAAGATCCCGGCGCACAACCGCTACGCCCTGCAGTGCAAGTTCAGCCCCGACTCCACGTGAGCGGCCGCCAGCCCCTCGCCCAGCCCCAATGGCAGCAGCCGTGCCCCTGGCTCTGGGCTCCGTGCTGCAGGGCCCCGGGAGGAGCGGGACGGGGGCGGTGCCACCAGCGGGGGGCTGCGGTCCGGGTGTCCCAGGGGTGTCCCCGGGGTCTCGCAGTGTTCTGCGGGTTCCCAGCCCCGCGCTAGGCTCACAGCTGGGGTCCACTTGCTGATCTCCCGGAGCAAGTGGGGAACTTGGTGTGCTCCTTCACCGGGTCAGTACAGCTTGAACCCGTAAGGCAGATGGTGCAGGGCTAAAGAAATCCGATTGCAAAGAGCACAGCTCTCTGTTTGTTACTGTTCCAGGCCCGTACTAACGAGAGGCTTTAGGCACACCATGACTAACGGGGTTACCTGTGCGTCTCATTGCAGGCTCTTGGCTACTTGTTCTGCAGACCAGACGTGTAAGATCTGGAGGACTTCAAACTTCTCTCTGATGACAGAGCTGAGCATTAAGAGCAATAACCCAGGGGAAACCTCTCGTGGCTGGATGTGGGACTGTGCCTTCTCCGGGGACTCCCAGTACATCGTCACAGGTGGGACACCGACAGCTCGCTGCCTGTGGTTTGGCTGTGTGGGGCCAGGCACTGACACAGGACTGAGGTTCTCTGGGGGGACACTGCCAAACCTTGGTGTGCCCGTGCGTGAGGAGGGGAAACTGTTCTGATAGAGTACTCAGCCTCCTGCCCACTGCATGAAACCCCTCCAGCTCTCAGCCTGTGCTGTAATAGGGCAGCTGTTGCCTCCTGTTTAAAATGGACAGATGATCCTCGCGTGTCCAGTTGATGTTGCCTGGTAGCAGTGCTGCCTGCAGTACTTGCACATGATAGTCCATTCAAAACATACGCGTAATTTCCACAGTAACTTCTCTGTGAAGTGCTGAATACCCCAAATAATACAAAAATGCCCGCAGTTCCTTGCTCTGCACAGCTCCCTTGCCTATCATCAACAGCCCTCAGAACTGTTGAATGAAGCAAGAGGACACACTTTCTTCTAATACAAAAAAATAGTTTGAAGGGCAACACAATATCTCTTCCTTATCTTTTCCCCTTCTGTTGCAGCCTCCTCTGATAACTTGGCCAGACTTTGGTGCGTGGAGACAGGAGAGATCAAGAGGGAATACAGCGGCCACCAGAAAGCAGTCGTCTGCCTTGCTTTCAACGACAGCGTGTTGGGATAATGGTGACGTGGGGGAAAGGAAGGACCTCTGCTAGTTTCCCCTCGTCTTAAAACGGCCAGCACCCTCTCTGGAGCATGAGACACGCTCGTCGCTGTCCCCTCGGATGGAGAGGGCTTGCTCTGGGCTTGCTGCAGCAGCATCTGCCTGCAGTGAGACCGGGCTTCAGCTTGGAGCAGATCATGACTGAAACGTGTTTGGCCTCCTGGGGAGGCCCCTTGGACAGAAGGGAAGGGGAGGCATGGTGCCACAGAGGGGAGCTGGGCGCAGAGCAGCTGGAGGCATCCCTGTGGAGGCTGCTGCCAACAGCCCCGGGATGGTTTTGTACCCCAAAGCGAAAAAATCAGCCTAACGGGAGTCGGCTGAACACAGAGGACAAGGAGCTGTCTTCTTGTTTTGCAATCCCTTTATTCGAAGTGTATTTCACAGACCGACTTGCAGAACTGCGCTGTTATGAAACCACCCACCCCCGACAAGTTTAATAACCTCGTGTCGAACAGGGCATGTGGCCACGAAACACTAGCTGCTCCCCGCGGTTCCTGTCTAGCTCTAGTACCTACGTACACGATGCAGCCCTGAAGCACAGCTGCAATAAAGCGTCTGTACCGACGGTGCTGAGCAGAGTTCTGTTTTTTCCTAAACTCCCCTGAACTGCAGTGTGAGAGCAGCAGGCGGCCTGTAGGCGATGTAGATGTTACCTTCCTTGTCGAAAGCTGAGGCTTTTCAGGAATCCAGTTCAAGTATGTAGGGCAGTGAGAGGGCAGCCGTGGCTGCAGGACTTACTCGGGGAGGTAATAGAAGCAGATAGACACGCAGATGTTGCTGGGGAAACATATGTCAATGCACAGGTAGATCAGCCGCTGCTTCCCCGGACCTGCCGAATGAGCGAGGACAGAAACGAGGTGAGGGAGGCTTCTGCAGCTCTGAGTTCCCAGGGAGCCAGACAAGTGGCACGCCTGAGGGAATGACCTTTCTCATTACAGCTAGGTAAGACCAGGAGAGCTCCGCAGGCTGCTTCTGGTAAAGATGAAGGTGGCAAGCATTAAGCCAACGGCATCAGAGGGGAGCTCCTGCTGTGCTGCTCGAGGAAGGGGCGCGGAGCCTCTCCCAGCCAGCACCACAGCTCGCTGCAGGCTGGGGGTGAGAGCCAGCAAGGGCCTGATTTTGAATGCGACTTACCCTGCGCTCTCCTGACCCAGAAGATGGGCGTCTGCTCGCACAGGGCTCGGATGGCCTCCCCCAGGCCGCTGGGGTCCACTTGTTCCCCCGCCAGAATGCCCAGGAACTCGCGGTAGTACTTGGTCTGGTTGTTGTGCTGCAGCAGGGGATCGCCCTGGAAGAAAGAGCCCCGTTAATTCCCTGGGGGCACCTCGCTCCTCCCTGCCCTGCCTTCAGCCCCAGCCCTGCTCGCACGTCCAAGACACCCAAAAGAGCCCTTTCCAGCCCAGCTGGAGACGCTTTCAGTCAGCAAAAGCTGGGGAGCTTTCATGTAGGAGCCTCAGTGCCTGGCAGGAGCTTGCTTCTTGGGAGCCAGGGCTGGGTGTGCGGCAGCCAGCAGGGATGGGGGGACCCCCAGCAGGGACAGGGGGACCCCAGCAGCCCCTATGCCAGGGGGAGCAGCTGGCAGGGCACACCCAAAGCAGGCATCTGTCTGCTGAAACAGAACAGCCCCGTGCACCCATGGCTGTTTTGTTCAGAGGGGCTGCTACGTGACTCGCTCCGACTCGCTTCCCTGTGAGCTGCTCACAGACCCCTCTTTGTTCCCCAGAATTTTGAGCAGGTAACAGAATACAGCGGGACCGGGCTGCGTGACAGCCCTGCTGTTCACCTCTGTGGGACAGAGCCCCTTCCCGACCTGACGCTCTGCTCTTTCTCACAGCAGGCAGGCTCTCAACAACATTAGGCGTTGTGTGCGTGCTCGCAGACTCGCTTAGAGCCCAGCACCATGCAGGATCTGAAGCGGCACCGCTGGGAGCAGCACTGCCCAGACAGCACACCCTTTGCAGAGGGCGGTCAGCACAGCCCCCCCCATCCCTCCAGGCACCCAGACCGGCCGTGCCCATCGCTCACCCTCAGCTCAGCCGTGCTGAGCGTCGCCCGCGTGCTCTCACGGTCCCCGGGGTCCATCCTGCGCAGGTAGCAGGCGCGCTGCTCCGCGGGCCGGTAGCACACGTAGCCCTGGGAGGCAGACGTGCTGTTAGAGCAGGCAACGCGCTCCCTCGAGAGCCCAGCCCTGGGCGTCCCTCCCTGCTCCTGCCTCCTATTTCCTTGTGCAGCAACCCCTGTGGCTGCACCTCGCTTGGCACTTGGCATGTCCTGGTCAGGCCGTGGCTGCTTGTCCCCAGGGTGACCCCTGGGTCTCCACAGAGGGACGGGGAGCAGGGGCAGGTTGCTTTTTTTCCTGCTCAGGCCCCGGCAGCTCTCCTGCCCGCAGCCCGGGGCACCGCCGCGGCACACTCACGTTCTGGCTGTCGTACAGCACGACGGCGCTGCGGTTACTCCGCGAGGTGATGTAGTAAGTCACGGTGCTCCTGGACGCGTCCACCAGGGCCGTCTGGTTCCTCGGCGAGTCCTGCTCCCCCTGCAGCGTCAGCCGCACCGCCTGCGAGCCGGCCTGGGCACACAGCGAGGGCAGCCCCGGCCAGCAGCCGCCCAGCGCCCACACCCAGCACCTCCCCTCCCGGACCCTTCCCTGGACCCCGCTGACCCGGGGAGGCCAGAACGCCCTGCACCATGGTGTCCCCAGGCCCAAGGGAAGCTCTGCTGGGTTCCCCCGGCCACCACAGCCACGCACCCCAGGCTCGATGCCTGCCCAGCCAGCAAAGTGTGCTGCGAGAGCACGGGGACTCGCTGGGACGTGCCTGCTCAGCAAAATGCCAGCCTGGGTCTATATTTACAAACGATGCTCGGGAGCTCCTCTAATTTCAGGCAGGGCTGAGTGAGGCAGCAGCTGCTCAGCCTGGTGCCTGCAGCACAGCCTGGGCCAGCCCCAGCCCCACGGCCGGGCACGGAGCAGGGCTGCGGGCAGGACCCCTCCTGCGCTGATCCCATCCGCACCCCTCACCTGGGCAGGGCTGGGGGAGAAGCCGAGAATGCCCCCAGTGCTGATGCCAACGACGGCAAAAAACAAGGCAACGGACAAGATGATCCAGAACGTCCTGGATGGACCTGGGAATTGTGCTGCGAGCTGCCTGTCCTGGGGGGCGAGGCAAAACGAGGGAAGAACGGGAGTTAAAATGAACACTTCTTTGCCATTAAAAAAAAAATCAATTCTCTGAGGCACAAAGAAATTCAATAAATTCCTGCGGTTCGACTCGCTGCAGGCAGACAGCGAGCAGGCTCCTCGAGCCTCCGTCAGCTATCGACCTCAGTGCTGTGCAGCTCCCAGATCGCCCCCAGGAACATGAGCCTTCCCCCCCAGCGCTGCGGGAGCGATTCCACCAGTCCCGGTCAGCCGTGACAGCCCCAGACCTGACTGCTGGGAAGATCCCTGATGGCGAACAAAATCCCCCCGGTGAGAAACGAGTGCGCAGACACAGAAATGCCAACTCGTTGGGCACCTCGGCTCCCCCTGCCCTGCCTCACAGCTTTGTTACGCCAGCATCTGTGGCCATGTGAGCACGGCACCTACACGGAAACCCAGCTGGCAGACCCAGCTGCCTCACAGGGGGCTGAAGTCGGTGGCAGGCCCTGGAGAGGGGAGGAACAAACCTCACCGGGACCCACGGGAGCTGCAGGAGCTCAGCCCCGAGCAGGCACCGCGGGAGGGCTCCGTCTGCAGATCCTGGGGACCAGGGGAACTCACCGCAGGGCCCGCGCTGCTGGTGCTGTTCCCGTCCTCCATCCTGGCTTCAGATGAGGACTTCGCTCCTGCAACTCTGCCTCCGGACCACACGCAGACTGTGCATGGTCCTGAGCGCCGAACGTGCCCGAGAAACTCAGGCACGCAGCTGCAAACGTGGATGTGGTCCTTGCGGCCAAAGCAGCGCCCAGCCAGGTGCTCCTGCCCCAGACCTGCGAGGAGGGTGAAACCTTAGAGCTGCAGGGACGGGGAAGGAGGGGGGAAAGCCGGGGCTGCCGAGGGATTCTGTCAGCGGTACAAAAACCGCTCTTCCTGCTTACCTGGCGAGCCACCAGAGGCACGCAGGTGGAGCATAAAGGAGGGCTTTGTGCAGGGCCCCCCTGCTGGCAGCCCCTAGTAGCGGGACTGGCTAAGTCTCGTTAGGAGATGAAATGAATAGAGAACAGTGGCAGGCTGCCCTTGTCATCGGTTATTTCTACTTTTCAGCATGAACTTTGTGCTGCCAGAGCTCCGTGGGCCGAAGCCAACTGTTTATCCTGCAGGCTGGCGCACCGCAAGCCTTGGCTGCGGACGTGCTCCTGTTCCACCTACAGACCCTGCCTCATCCAGACCCAGGGGAAAGACCCGAGCTGCAAAGTCCCGGTCCCAGCAGGAGCTGCCCTCGTGCTAACACGCATTTCCTGCGAGGAGAAACACCCCACGGGGAACGGAGCTCCCAGCTGGCCAGACTTAGTTCTCCTGGGCAGCCCAGGAGCCCGTCACAGCTCTTGTATTTTTGAGACCTGCTAGCCAAACATAACCAACCCCACGGAGGCAAGGAAAACCCCGACAGAGTTCCTCCACGTGGTGTCTATTAAGGGAAGATCTGACAAGCGTGGCCCAGGGATGGCTTTGTTTCTTTTGCTAATACTCTGTGATAGGAGTACAGATGGCAAGCACAAACGTATCCTTAAACCCCGGGACTTCCCCAAAGCACAGCTGCAGCAAAGCACGCGCAGAGACTACAAAATGAGACAATGCACGGGAAAAGCAGGTTTGCAAGTTTAATGTGAATTCAAGTAGTGGGTTCAAAACCGTCGGGAAGTTGACACAGTTGTGCAGCACGACTGACACTCTGACCAGTACATTTCAGCACACGTGAATCGAGGTAACGGTTGCCTTGTACAGCGATCAGTCCTCAACGGGGACAGCGTGCTGCTGGAGGAGGCTGACCGCCCCACCTGGCATGGACTGGTGTACCTGACAAATTCCGAAATTAAAAGCACCAGAGGCAGGAAGTGGATTAAAGAACACACCACTGAGTCAGACCCTACCTGCAGTAAACCCCTCACGTCCACGTCCCTGTTACCCAGCTAAAGTGAGGTCTTTTGTGACTTTCATAAGCCTTCTAGCTGGCGACAAGAACAGGGAAGAGATTAGTCTTGCTTCCTTACACAACCCCGAGTTATGAAATAATTCTTTTACAAGATCCAGCTACCGCTGTGGTAACACAGAGACAGGGAACCACGGTTATGGCTGCCCAAACACGGCGGAAAGTCCACGCATGTCCAGTGTCCGAGGGGAAGGAAATGGCATCGCTAGAGCTACTCAGCTGAACAACGGCAGATGAAGGAAGGCATTTAAACGTAACTACCAATAGTTGAATCTATAGAAAAAAAATGTTATTTGCATATATATTTTTCTTAATTCTGTAATACAAAAGCATTGAGCTGCGGCCTTTGATTCAGCCTGCATAAAAATCTATCCCGTAGCCTGAGCTGTGCCTCACCTAAAACGTACCTAGAGACCTAACTAAAATCATCCTGAGCAAGCAAGCACTCTTCTTCAGACAAGCAACTGGTGCCAGGCCAGACACACAAGGAAGATCTCAAGATCAGATATCTAAAGGAAGCCCGTGCTATTGTCGTACATAGCCAGTACTCTCTCAGGTTTATGTTGGTAGCGAGTTGTAATGCGGGTACTACATCCATCCTCTACAGACTGAGTCCGAACTCACACCCTACCGCTAAAGCCAAGGCAGGCGCTACGTGGGTGCTGAGGCAGCAGGGAAGCGCAGGAACCAGCGTGGTGTCTGACCCATCCGGTCACTTCTGGGGAGCAGCAGTAGTGAGGGACAGTCCGACGTGGTAAAAGCGTTCTGCATCACCAAACGCTAAGGCTTACGAGAAGTCAAACTACTGTGATCGGTGAAGTACATTCCTCTTACCCTCCCCTTCTGGGACACAAGATATATTATCATAGACTATACTTAGATTTATACTTTAAATATATTCTGATACATAGTGAGGATTGGGGTAGCTCTTGTACGTACACGTACCTGACACACACACCCAGCACTGGGACAAATACAGCCTACAGAAGACATCGTTTGTATTTTGTGTGCGGAATCACCCCAGCCTGCATCACAAGTGCCATCGGTAACGGTCCCACACGGAGACTGGTTACAGCTCCTCCGAGCTGAAGTCACGCTTACAGTGGGCTGTGCTGCTGAACATGACCCCATCCGAAAAAGTCAATCAAAGGCCAAATACTAATTGCGTCAGCCCCTGCAATCGTTTCCAGACACAGCTGCTAAGTCACTACACGCTCCAAAAGTCATTTCCCTGAATAAACCAGGCTGAGCCGCAGTCTGTCCGGGAGAGGACACGCTGCAAATTGCCGGGTTCTCTTCCTCACCTCAGTTGGCTCTACTTCTCTCAACTCAGCCTAGAGGACAACACAATACGGAGCATCACAAACGTCTGGATATACGTGTTACTTGTCATTAAAAAAGCCCCAAACCCGCAAGACTCGTGTGACGCCATAATGCCCTCTTAGTTTCAAAGTGCATTTTAAGAGACTGAGATGTAAACAAAATCATATCGAGAGGACAGAAAGGTTAAAAGGCTAAGGATCGCTAGCTTCAGGTGGTGTCGTAGTGAGTGCATTACTGCCACAAGGTGACTAACTGGGGCCCCCTCGGGGAGCCGCTGCCAAAGCGGCGTTCTGCTCTATTAATCCTCCAGAGCAGGGAGGAGGTCGGCTATGCTATCGACATAGTAATCAGGGACCAGGCTCTGCCTGGCGGGGCAGTCGCTCTCCTCGTGGCCTTTCACCTCCTCCAGCGTGGTGACCCCAGTGAGGGTGAGCAGGGTGGTGAGGCCGCAGGTGTTGCCCATCAGGATGTCCGTGTCCAGCCGGTCTCCCACCATGATGGTGCGCGCGGGGTCGATGTCGAACTCGCTGGCCACGCAGTCGAACATGTAGCGGTTGGGCTTCCCCACGATGAACGCCTCGCGCTCCGCCGCCGTCTCCACCGCCTTCACCAGGCAGCCGGTCCCTGGGGGCAGAAGCGACGGCGCTGGTTAGAGGCTGACCGGCAGCACCCCCGCAGCGCCCCGCGGTGCTCTGGGGATGGGATGCCCTGGCTTTCCAGAGAAATAACCTGGCGGCTTCCTGCAGTAATGCAGGTCGACGTGAGATTAGAGGGGAGCAAAGTACAGCGAAGGGGAGCGAGGTGAAGGATAAGGAGCGGTTCTGCTGCCTCTGGGAGAGGTTGCGGGGGGGGGGGGGGGAGGGGAAATCGGGACCAGGGCCAGCGCGTGCTGGCGGGACCAGGGTGGTCCCGGGCGCCCCTCCCCCGGCCCGGACACCCCCATAGGCGCGGGCACCCCCTTCCCCCGGTCCCCCCGAGCCCCCCCCCCGGTCCCTTCCTCCCCCGCCTCGCACCGGGGATGGCGGCGCCGCCCTCGAGCGGCAGGCGGTGGTCGCGGTTGGTGGCGACGAGCAGGCAGTCGGGGCCGCGCAGCAGGTAGCGCAGCGCCTGGCACAGCTTGGCGTAGCTGAAGTGCTCGTCGAAGCCCACCAGCACGGCGCGCACCGCGGGGTCCAGCGGCGCCCGGGCCCAGTCGGCGGGCGCGGGGCCGGGCAGGGCGGCGGGGCCGGGCTCCAGGTGCGGCACCCCGGCCTCCCGCAGCTCGGCCGCCAGCGCGGGGCCGCCCAGCACGTAGGCGGCGGCGCCGGGCGGCAGGGCCTGGCGGAGGTAGCGGGCGGCGCAGTAGGCCGAGCCGAAGACGTGCCGGGGGGCGGCGGGGGGGAAGCCGAGGCGCCGCAGCTTGTCGCCGTAGGCCTGCCGCGTGCGGCTGCTGTTGTTGGTCACGTAGCACAGCCGCTTGCCCGCCGCCGCCAGCCGGCCCAGCGCCTCCGCCGCGCCGCCCAGCGCCGCCTCGCCGCGCCACAGCACGCCGTCGCAGTCGAACAGCAGCGTGTCCGCCGCCCCCAGCACGGCGCGGGCCGC
>CM021744.1:17392495-17592015 GCA_011075105.1 Heteronetta atricapilla | reverse complement strand
CTCCGCCCTTCCTGCTCGCCCTGCCTGCGAAAAGGCGTGTGTGTTCCTGTCCTGGTTTCAGTTGGGACAGAGTTGTTTTTCCTCCTAATGGCTGGTGAGGTACTATGTTTTGGATTGGGATGAGAAGAGTGCTGATAACATGCTGGTGTTTTAATTGCTGCAGAGCAGTGCTTACACTAAGCCAAGGACTTTTCAGCTCCTCGCTCTGTCCTGCCAGCGGGCAGGCTGGGGGGGCAGCAAGAGCTGGGAGGGGACAGCCCCAGGACAGCTGACCCAAACTGGCCAAAGGGGTATTCCATACCATCTGACGTCATGCTGAACAATATATATGGGGTGGCTAGCCAGGGTGGGGGGCCGGCTCTCGGGGTTGGGCTGGGCATCGGTCAGCGGGTGGTGAGCAATTGCAGTGTGCATCACTTGTTTGTACATATTATTATTATTATTATTATTATTATTTTCTATCTTAATAAACTGTCTTTATCTCAACCCACAGGCTTCACTTTCCCGTTTCTCTCCCCCATCCCAGAGAGGGAGGGGGGAGGGTGAGCGAACGGCTGTGTGGTGTTTAGCTGCCGGCCGGGTTAGACCACCACAGTCTTTTTGGCGCCCAACGTGGAGCCTGAAGGGTTGAGATAACAACAGATCTGACCAGAGTATTAGGGCTGCTTAATTGTTGCTAATCAGAATGTTGATTGCTTTAATCTCAGGTCTGCTGTGGCTGTATTCCTGACTGAATTTTATAGCACGTTACTTTCTGTATGTGATCCCTGTTGTGCTGTTTTACTTTTCTGGGCCCTGGTTTAAGATCATTATGGTACTGTGCGGTGTAATAATAGCTTACGAGACGATGAAATATCTGGCCACGACTTTAACTTGGTATTTGTAGTCAACACTGTTGTTGACTCTGTACTTTGGAAACTATATCTCGGAAACCATTAGCAATTACACCTGCTGCATTTTTTCATCAGCAAGCCAGTCTGTGAAGGGGACAGGGGAATATATTTTTCCCTACTTGTTCGCTCTCCCTCACTCCTTCAGCACCCTCTTATCCCCTGAGCTAGTTACGGTAACTCTCCAAGATGTTGAATATCCTTGGGATACGCAGACCATCATGTTGTTGTTGTTATGTCTCTTGCAAGCGCTTCAGGTTTTGTTTAAGGTTAAACAACTACTTAGGCATCTCATCCAGAGGTCTGCCCTGAGGCAGATCTCTGCTAGAGCTCCTGCAGCCACTCCAGCAACTGCAGCCGCTCCAGCAACTGCTCCCGCAGCCACTCCAGCTCCTGCAGCCGCTCCAGCTCCAGCTCCTGCAGCCACTCCAGCTCCTGCAGCCACTCCAGCAACTGCAGCAGCTCCAGCAACTGCTCCCGCAGCCGCTCCAGCTCCTGCAGCCGCTCCAGCTCCAGCTCCTGCAGCCACTCCAGCTCCTGCAGCCGCTCCAGCTCCAGCTCCTGCAGCTGCTCCAGCTCCAGCTCCTGCAGCTGCTCCAGCTCCTGCAACCGCTCCAGCAACTGCTCCCGCAGCCGCTCCAGCTCCTGCTCCTGCAGCCGCTCCAGCCCCTGCAGCTGCTCCAGCCCCTGCAGCCGCTCCAGCTCCAGCCCCTGCAGCCGCTCCAGCTCCTATGGCTGGGCCAGAGAAACGATCTGTAGCAGTGCAAGTTGGCCCTGCAGACTGTATTCCAACCCCTGTGGCAGACCCTGCGGCTGGGCCAAAGAAACGATCTGTAGCAGTGCAAGTGGGCCCTGCAGAGTGTATTCCAACCCCTGTGGCAGACTCTGTGGCTGAGTCAGAGAGACGACCTGTAGCAGTACAAGCTGCTCCTGTAGACAAGGTGAAAAAATGGTATAGAGACTCAGGTCGTTTAGAACGCAGAGAAGACGAGGCTGGGCCATCAGGGGTGCAGGACGATGAAGATGGGGATGTTGAAAAAACAACACTAGTTTCCCGAAGCCTATACCAGCGTGAGCTACGAGATATGCGAAAAGATTTTGGTCATAGCTGCATAGGTGAGCAGCTTGTCACCTGGCTGCTCCGGTGCTGGGATACCGGAGCCAATTATGTGGATATAGACGGCAGGGAAGCCAGTCGGCTGGGATCCCTTGCTAGAGACGCAGGCATTGACAAAGCAATTGGAGAAGGAGTACGATCCTACAGCCTCTGGAGGCGTATCCTGTACGGTGTAAGGGAAAGGTATCCCTACAAGGAAGAACTTGTATGTCTGCCAGGCAAGTGGACCGCTATGGAGAAGGGAATCCAGTACCTGAGGGATTTAGCCATACGGGAGGTGATTTATGCCGACCCAGACAATGGACAAGTACCCGTAGATCCAGATGAAGTCAAGTGTACACGACCCATGTGGCGGAAGTTTGTAAGGAGTGCACCATCGTCATATGCCAGCTCATTGGCAATAATGGCCTGGAAAGAGGATGACGAGCCCTCACTGGGTGATGTGGTTAAACAACTCCGGCAGTACGAAGAAAGTCTCTCCTCTTCCCTAGAGGCCTGCGTCTCGGCTGTGGAGAAACTTTCTGAAAGCGTCCACCAACTCAAAGAGAATACTTTGGAGAAACTTTCTGAAGAGGTCAAGCAACTAAAAGAAAATACCTTGGAGAAACTTTCTGAAGAGGTCCAGCAACTTAAAAAGAGTGTACTTTCCTCCACCCCTGTACAAACCAATGTCTCTGCTATTAGGGGTAAGCGCTCATCCATGCGAGGAAGACGATATGGTGGATACACACCTCTTGCTGACCTGTGGTTTTACCTACGTGACCATGAAGAGGACATGAGAAAATGGGATGGAAAATCCACCGCGACCCTAGAGGCACGGGTACGTGAGTTGCAAAAGAAAACAAGCGGGAAAAAGGGGTTCTCTGAAAAGTTTGCTGCTCCAACTTCCAGCAGGCAGTCCCTTAAACACAGGAATGAAGATTCTGACCAGGATTAGAGGGGCCCTGCCTCTAGCCAGGGGGAGGAAAGGGACAATCGAGTTTATTGGACTGTGTGGATTCGATGGCCTGGCACGTCAGACGCACAGAAGTATAAAGCTTTAGTAGATACCGGTGCACAATGTACTCTAATGCCATCAAACTATGAAGGGCCAGAGCCCATCAGTATTCATGGAGTGACGGGGGGATCCCAGCAGTTGACTGTATTGGAGGCTGAAGTGAGTCTAACTGGGAATGAGTGGCAAAAACACCCTATTGTGACTGGCCCGGATGCTCCGTGCATCCTTGGCATAGACTATCTTAGAAGAGGATATTTCAAGGACCTAAAAGGGTTCCGCTGGGCTTTTGGCATAGCTGCCTTAGAGACAGAGGACATTAAACAGTTGTCTACCTTGCCTGGTCTCTCGGAGAACCCTTCTGTTGTGAGGTTGCTGAGGGTCAAAGAACAACAAGTGCCAATCGCTACTACAATTGTGCACCGGTGGCAATATCGCACCAACCGAGACACCCAGATTCCCATCCATGAGCTAATTCGTCAACTGGAGAGCCAAGGAGTGATCAGTAAGACTCATTCACCTTTTAATAGTCCCATATGGCCAGTGCGAAAATCTAATGGTAAGTGGAGACTAACGGTGGACTATTGTGGCTTGAACGAAGTCACACCCCCACTGAGCACTGCAGTGCCGGACATGCTAGAACTCCAGTACGAACTGGAATCAAAGGCAGCCAAGTGGTACGCCACAATTGATATCGGTAATGCATTTTTCTCCATCTCTCTAGCAGCAGAGTGCAGGCCACAGTTTGCCTTTACTTGGAGGGGAGTCCAATATACGTGGAATCGGCTGCCCCAGGGGTGGAAACATAGCCCTACCATTTGCCATGGATTGATCCAGTCTGCGCTGGAGCAGGGGGAAGCTCCTGAACACCTGCAGTATATCGATGACATCATTGTGTGGGGTGGCACAGCAGAGGAAGTTTTTGAGAAAGGGAAGAAAATAATTCAAATCCTTCTGAAGGCTGGGTTTGCCATAAAACAAAATAAAGTTAAAGGACCTGCACGAGAGATCCAGTTTTTAGGAATAAAATGGCAAGATGGACGTTGTCAAATCCCAATGGATGTGATCAACAAAATAACAGCTGTCTCCACCAACTAGTAAAAAGGAAACACAAACTTTCCTAGGTGTCGTGGGGGTGGCACATTCCAAATTACAGTCTGATTGTAAACCCACTCTACCAAGTAACCCGTAAGAAGAATGATTTTGAATGGGGCCCTGAGCAACGACAAGCCTTTGAACAAATTAAGCAGGAAATAGTTCATGCAGTAGCCCTGGGGCCAGTCCAAACAGGACCAGATGTAAAGAATGTGCTCTACACCGCAGCCGGGGAGAATGGCCACACCTGGAGCCTCTGGCAGAAAGAACCTGGGGAAACTCAAGGTCGACCCCTAGGGTTTTGGAGTCGGGGATACAGAGGATCTGAGGCCCGCTACACTCCAACCGAAAAGGAGATACTGGCAGTGTATGAAGGAGTTCGATCTGCTTCGGAAGTGGTCGGTACTGAATCACAGCTCCTCCTGGCACCCCAGCTGCCAGTACTGGGCTGGATGTTCAAAGGAAGGGTCCCCTCTACACATCATGCAACTGATGCTACATGGAGCAAGTGGGTTGCACTGATTACCCAGCGGGCTCGAATAGGAAACCCCAGTCATTCAGGAATCTTGGAAGTGATTATGGACTGGCCAGAAGGCAAATACTTTGGGATGTCATCAGAGGAGGAGGTGATCCGTGCTGAAGAAGCCCCACTGTACAACGAGCTACCAGAAAATGAGAGGAGGTATGCCCTGTTCACTGATGGGTCCTATCGCATTGTGGGAAAGTATCGGAGATGGAAAGCTGCTGTATGGAGTCCTACACGGCAAGCTGTAGAAGCTGCTGAGGGAGAAGTTGATTCGAGTCAATTTGCAGAAGTGAAAGCCATCCAGCTGGCTTTAGATATTGCTGAACGAGAAAAGTGGCCATTTTCTCTTTCTCTACACAAATAGTAGCAAGTGCCCTGCGGGAATGGTTACAGCAATGGAAACCGAAGAACTGGAAGCACAAGGGCAAACCCATCTGGGCTGCTGCGTTGTGGCAAGATATTGCTGCCTGGGTAGAGAACCTGGTCGCAAAGGTACGCCACGTAG
This sequence comes from Heteronetta atricapilla, assembly GCA_011075105.1. Classification (NCBI taxonomy): domain Eukaryota; kingdom Metazoa; phylum Chordata; class Aves; order Anseriformes; family Anatidae; genus Heteronetta; species Heteronetta atricapilla. Next base: position 17,586,888 of record CM021744.1, on the reverse strand, counting down.
ATGCTCCTGTGCCCAAGAATCGGGCTACAGAAGAACATCAAAACAACCAGCAGGTGGATCAAGCTGCTAAGACTGAAGTGGCTCAGGTGGACCTGGACTGACAACATAAGGGTGAATTATTTATAGCCCGATGGGCCCATGACATCTCAGGCCATCAAGGTAGAGATGCAACATACAGATGGGCTCGTGATCGAGGGGCGGACCTGACCATGGACACTATAGCACAGGTTATTCATGATTGTGAAACATGTGCTGCAATCAAGCAAGCCAAACGGTCAAAGCCTCTTTGGTATGGAGGACGATGGCTGAAATATAAATATGGAGAGGCCTAACAGATTGATTACATTACACTCCCTCAGACCTGCAACGGTAAGTGCCACGTACTTACAATGGTGGAAGCAACCACCGGATGGCTGGAAACATATCCTGTGCCCCATGCCACTGCCTGGAACACTATCCTGGGCCTGGAAAAGCAAGTCCTATGGCGACATGGCACCCCAGAAAGAATTGAGTCAGACAATGGGACTCATTTCCGAAACAACCTTGTAGACACTTGGGCCAAAGAACATGGTATTGAGTGGTATCACGCACCAGCCTGTGGTAAAGTTGAACAACACAATGGGCTGTTAAAGACTACACTGAAAGCAATGGGTGCTGGGATATTCAAAAACTGGGCTACGCATTTGGCAAAGGCAACCTGGTTAGTCAATACTGGGGATATGCCAACCGAGCTGGACCTGTTATGTACTGTGGAAGGGGATAAAGTTCCTGTAGTGCATGTAAGAAACATGCTGGGTAAAACAGTCTGGGCTACTCCTGCCTCAGGAATAGACAAACCCGTTTGTGGGATTGCTTTTGCTCAGGGACCGGGATGTGCTTGGTGGGTAATGCAAAAGAATGGGGAGGTCCAGTGTGTACCTCAAGGGGATTTAGTACTGGGTGAGAATAGCCCATGAGTTTCTTTAGTGCCTTGTTTTTTTAGCTTGAAGTAAATTCTGCTTCATACATGAAGAAAAATAAAAGGCTGTGACTCTTTCAGTATTTGAGCTTCTTTTCTACAATTTTCTACCACTTCCTAACATAAATTTTACTTTCTAAGATACAGTAAATTTTGTATTCCTCCTTTAGTTCTTTACTTCATCAAAAAAAAAATCTTCAGAATGAATAAAAAGTGTCATTTTAAATTGACCATTGTAAAGCAGTTTTTTCCTTGGTTTTAAGTTTGTTTTTCTCTATTTGCATTACTGAAATTGGGGTGACTTTGTTATTATTATTCAGGAAGATTTTTTAATCATTTTCCATTACTTTTGTTTATCTTTCAATCAGTTTCATTAAATATGTGTTTTCTTAAATGTCAAAGTTGTTTAAATTTGGGTGCTAATATGATGTTTTTATCATCTTTTGAAAGTTTTCATCTAAGTGTTTTTATTTTTTTTTCAGTTCATTTCGATGTACAAATGTACAAAAAGGATGACAAATATTCCACAGACACAGGCTTTGTTAAATAAAGCTAAGTTTCCATTGGGTTTGTTGCTACATCCCTTCAGAGACTTAACGATAATCTAGCTTACTTTTAAAATATGTATATATTTGATACACATATATGTCCCATTTTGGTTTAGACAGAATAAAATGTAATGAAGTATAATTGCTAAATTTAGCAATTCCAAAAAAAAGTTTGCAAATTAAAAACGAGGCAAAAGAAAACTTGCAGTTGCTAACTTACTGAACTTTGTAATGGCTTTGGAAATGTCTGCCCTTCCATTTTTTTTTTTTCTTGGAATGACTAACTGTCCTGGTTTCAGTTAAGACAGAGTTATTTTTCCTCCTAGTAGCTGGCAGGGTGCTATGTTTTGGATTAGGATGAGAAGAGTGTTGATAACATGCTGATGTTTTAATTGCTGCAGAGCAGCGCTTATACTAAGCCAAGGACTTTTCAGCTCCTCGCTTTGTCCTGCCAATGGGCAGGCTGGGGGTGCAGCAAGAGCTGAGAGGGGACAGACCCAGGACAGCTGACTCAAACTGGCCAAAGGGGTATTCCATACCATCTGACGTCACGCTGAACAATTAACACCTACACATATTCATTACCTAAATCCGCTTACTCGCGCTTCATATACTAATTAGCTTATCAGTCCTCTGCACTTGCGCAGTATTCTCTGGTGGTCATCCAGGTGGTTGTCGGGATGAAGTAAGATGTCTTCATCAGAGTTGAACTTTTCACCTTATCTTCTTGCGCATGCTCTCTGAGCCCTTGGTCTCAGTCCAATCCATAAGGTTGGTTTGTCTCGGTTCCCAGGGTCCGAGGGCCCGCTGTTATCTAGGTACCTTGCAAGTGTGACCTTCTTTTAGTTCTCCTCCTTATTGCCTATCATAAATCTGTGCTGGCAGCTTTTAGTCCTCCTCCTTACTCCTCATCTGTGCATTCTCTCATGCTGTATTTGCACATACATTTTGTATTTTCCCAGCACAGCACAAGCACAGTACCTTGCAAATGTAACATTGTATTTTCCCAGCAAAGCACAAACACAGTACATCACAAATGTAACATTCTATTTTCTAATCTCATGTTTCAGTTCCATACTGACACGAATCAAATTAACGCATTTCACAATCCCCCGTTTCTTTTTATCATGGTATTGTTTTTTTTTTTTTTTTTTTTTTTTTTTTTTTTTTTTTTTTAGAATATTAGGTACTTGTCAAATTTGTACCAATTTTGGATCTTTTTTTTGTTTGTTTGTTTTTATTATCATCAGGGAATGAGTTTTCTCTTCCCCTGGTTCTGGGTCAACAGGTACCACAGATATTTGCATTCCTTGTATAACTGAGTGTATTAATCTGGTAAAACAGGGTATTAAACATGGAATTATTAACAACCCTCCACATATTCCCAATACAACTGTCCTGATTCTAGTAAGCCAACCACCACCCATAAAGTCCCTCCATAATTCTCTTAAATTGATTTCATTCCAAGTTTGAACTGGGACATGTGAAATTTTCTTCATTTCTTTTTACAAGTTCATTCACAGCTTTTCCTTCATCATCAATCTCTAAACAGCAATTACTAAGGTTAAATTTTCCACAGACTCCTCCTTCTTGTGCTAGCAAATAATCTAAAGCTAAGCGATTTTGATACAAAGCAGTTCTCATCTTGGTATTTTGTTTTGCAATTAATCCCAGTGCATCTCCGGTTTTATTCACAACTATTTCTACTACAGCTTGCAACCTAATTATTCTATTAAGCATATATATTGGGGTCCTATAGCCCCAGGATCTGTACTCCAACAAGCACAACCCCAATTTGAGGGTCCACAGTAATGATAACTCCTGTCCCACAGATAATCTCTTATCCAATCATTGTAACACGTAGAAGCCACTGTTCCACCCTTTCTAGGCCTTGGGCTGGTTACTGTATCTCCTCCAACTCAGGCTTCTACAATCAGTATATGGGTCTTCTTCTATAATATCACAGGCATCAAAGGTTATTGTCACTGAGGTATTCAGGGTGGTTACAACTTCACTTGTTCCAATTAATCTGCCTACTTTCGTATCTGTCTTCATTTCTATCCAATATTGATAAGGGAGTTCTTTTGGATCATAGCATATGGTCCTGTCACCTTCTCTGCATAGAGCATACTGAGTTAGGTTTAAAATGCAGCTTCCTATTTTCTGGCCTTTACAGTCATAGACAGTATGATACACCAATGTTTGGGTATCATCCTTTTCTAGTAGTTACTATACATTGGCTGCAGCTGTTAGCCGTAGCTTGGGCCAAGAAACTCACCTCAAGTATGACTTGAAGATGTAAGGGCCGTAGTGATCAGCAGTCACAGCCCAAAGGGGTTGCAGCCCTTGGCAGACCTTCCCAGCCACAGCATCAGTTCCCTATCCGGTCTTGCCCTCTTCCCTAATCTTAAAGGGGTGTACACTGCAGGTAGTCTACTGTTACCTCCAGGGGATAATGCTTAACTGATCCCCGTTATTGATAAATCTCTTCCCTTAATAGGTACCTATTCAACAGTTTTTCTGTTTACTAATTTTACAGGAGTAATTACAATAAAATTCCCACAGCAACTTAGCTTATACTCTTTGATGAAGACTTCTTCAAGTCCATCTGATAGTTAGTTTAGTTTCTCCTGGTTTCGATGTTACTTTCCACTCTTCCACTGGACCTTTTACTCACGATACGTGTCCATCCTTTTTCAGCAGTTCTCACAGCTGTTTCTGTAGTTAATAAAACAAGAAAGGGTCGTTCCCAGAGGGGAGATAAGATTTCTTCTTTCCATGTTTTTATTAGAACCTTATCTCCCAGTTTTAACTGGTGAATTGCAAATCCTAAAGGTGGTGTTTGAGCCATCATCCCAATTTCTCTTCGCTCTTTTAATCTTCTACCAATGGTAATTATATATTTCTGGATACTATGATCCTCAACTACATTGTTCCCTAAGGGCATCCATTGAGAATAAGGCATGCCATAAAACATTTCATATGGTGATAATCCAGTCTCAGTGTGTGGTTTAGTTCTAATGTTTAAAAGTGTCAATGGTAAGCATTTCGTCCAGGGCATTTTTGTCTCGATCATTAACTTAGCCAATTGTTGTTTTATTGTTTGATTCATTCTTTCTACTTTCCCCGAGCTTTGTGGGTGCCATGGAGTGTGGTATTCCCACTGAATACCTAATGATTGACATAATAATTTTATTATTTGAGAAGTAAAGTGTGTGCCCTGATCAGAATCAATGTACTGAATTATCCCATACCTAGGTATTAAGTGTTCTAATAACATTTTTACCACCATTCCATGCCCCAGTGGCAGGAGAACAAGCAACCCAAGATGGCAAGGCGTCTCCTGAATCACCCCTTTTTGTTCCCTCCTCTAAACTCTTTACATTCCTGATGGCCTCATCGTTAAGAGTCTAATGTTATCACCAACCATGGGGCTTGTCGACCTCCATGGCCACACTCCCACATCTCTCCCTTCTTTAACATAAAAAACTGCGATTAACACAAATTAAGAAAGCAGGATTAACACAAACTAAAACACAGAGAAAAACTACCAGGCATACTAATTCTATCTTTAACGAACTTTGTAACCACATCCCTGGGAGAGGTACTGGGTGCTGCCCAGCCGGGGGGCTCTGGCTGCCCCTCCAACTCCTGGAGTCCTTGTCTGTGGGTCCTGCATATGCCAGCGGCACCCTCCCATACATTGTTTTTTTGTTTGAGCTGGAGTCCAAACTGCAGAGGAGGGTGCTGTGATCATGTTAAGGCAGATGATGAGACGGCCGGATGGACCCATGGTGCTGATACCCATCTAGGACCAGCTTCTGTTAAAACACAAGCACAGCCTCGGCCCCCATATTACTAGAGTGTAGGGCCCTTCCCAATGATTGGTGCTGTAATTTTTTGTTTGTTTGTTTTTACCATGACTTGTGCTCTTTCTTTAACTGAGTTTCTCCCAGATCTGTCTCCTAGATCTGTCTGTCATCTTTTCTCCTGCACGGACAGATGCTGAAACATCGGATTAGAAATTGGAGAGTGACTGATTAAGAATAAATACATAGACAACACTCATTGCTTATTATATGCTGCATTTGCGATGTACTGGGCCTGTGCTGCGCTTAGGCCTCCAGATGAGCCGCTGGGGCCCCAAGAACCAGATCAAATCAACCTTATGGTTCAGACTGTGACCAAGGGCTCAGAGATAAGAAGGATTGTTTTTCAAAGGACAAGATAAAGAATGCAAGGCCTCAAGACCCACAGCACCCACCACCAGAAGGCACCGTGCAAGCACAGATGGGAGGAGTTTATGGAAATGACTTCTTGGAGCTAATCTTAATACTAAGCAGGGACAAGTTATGCATATGTATAGGTGTTCTGGGAAGCTTCATGCATGTGTAAATTTCTCCTTATTTGGTGGATTCGTTTGCCAGACATCAGAAGCTTGGGCAGCATCTCATGCAGAAGTCAGTAGTTTCCAAAAGAAAACCTCCTTGGTCCTCTTATCTCCCAGACTCGAGTCTCAGTGTTCGTCCTTCAAACCCTCTATTTACACAAATTGCTAGACTCTTATTTTGCACAGTACAAGAAATATGTACACTAATCACTCTGTTTTTCTTAGATAGAAAGTTACATTTCATCATGCTGCCCTAGCATTGTTTCATACACGACACAAATCAAATGGACACATTTCACAATAGTATTTTTGGGATTTATTATAAGCCATCTTATAGCCACATCTCTTCATGTTTTTAGAACATTTACTTCTGCGGTGGGCACTTTCTATAATTTTTGATGGACTGAAATAGAATTTTTTCCAGCAGTCTACATACAGAACATTTTTACAAATTAAAAACAAACAAAAACACACACAAAAAAACTTTCCCCCATAAAAGAAAATCTTTTTTTTTTTTTTTTTTTTTTTTTTTTTTTTTTCCCAATGAAACTATTTTAAAAATTAAATGTGACATGCTGCTTTGCTGGCTTAAAAATGACCACCAGTTAAAGAACTGATCTGTCTATGGTTTGATGGTTAGGGCACATTAGGGAAGTTAGGTTCTCATCACAGATTGGCTTTGAACAGACTGAGACCCTGGAAGTACCAACTCCTTCCCCTTAACTCCCCTCTTAGGTATAATTGCCATACAAAAACAGCAACCGTATTCACTTTACTTTGTCTTAAGTAAACTCAGAATTAAACATAAGCAGCTGTTAATGATTTCCAGTTTTGTTGTTGTTGTTTTTGTTTGTTTGTTTGTTTTTAATTCACAATTGCAAAGCTAAATTAAAAGCTTTAAAGATAGTTTTTAATAAGTACCCTGAACAATCTTAATTTTGATTTATTTCTCCACACTTATGCATCTTAGATAAATAGTGACCATGTAGAATATTCCACTTTAATAGTTTCTGTATATAAAAGTCATGAAATACTTCGAGGTTTCCTTATTGTAGCAATGTATATCAATGACAGATGGATCAAGTGTATTAATGCATTACTTACATGCAAGTCTGTCATACGTTTCTAAGGGAGGTGATTGTATTCACTCAGAAATGTTTAGCTGTTTGTTTCGTAGAAGTACTTTCACTGATTAACTACTTTGGTACTAGCAAAAGAAGCAGTTGGTGATTCAATGGGAGGTGTTTCATTGTGGCTGGATGTAGAGGGTATCACAGGTGCAGAAGTGTTTGCACAGCTGTGGCCAGCATAGATTTGCAGTACAGCAGTGGCAATGCAAATCTAGCTTTGCCATTTTAGTTAAACATTTTATGTTTCCTGAGCCCTAAGTGAAAAAATGTTGGAAAAACATTATCTGAGTGCTACAAGAAGTTGTTATCTGTGAAAAGAAATGATCTTGCAATGTTATTACTTAAAAACTGTCTGAATTGCAGATATGTATCTAAAATAGTTGGAATGTGCAGTTGGATGAGTATCTTTCTGATTCCAACGGAATAGCTATAAAATGCAGGGATTAGAACATACAAATTACTCTCACTCACAAACCAAATATTAGATTGCTATTTTATTTATCTATTTATAATATTTACATTATTGTTAAATATTCATGCCATTATTATGTTGTTATTATTTATATTTTATTTATTTATTTATTTTAGATTTTATTGCAATTATTAGATTGCTATTTTGCTAAAGAGGTGTCAAAATATCTTGTGGATGAACAAAAGCTAAGGTCCTACTGACGCAGAGCCCTGACAAGCATGTGTTTAGGCACCAGGAAGAAGCTCCAAAGCCACACAGTGCCTCAGTCCATCACTGCCATGGCTCCCTGTGGCAAAAGGAGTCGTGTGTGTTCCTTCCAAAGTACTACAGCTGCTTTGTGGGCAGAGCGGGTTGAGTAACTGCTTTAAAAGCTGCACTCCCCAAATCATGTGCTTGCTATGTAAGTGAAGATCCCTTTGCACAGACCAGCACTATTGCTGTGGTAGCATCCTGTGGGCAAAACACAAGAAAAGACAAAATTATAACTGCACCTAAGTTTTTATGTTAAAATATCATTACCTTTGAAGTTAATATGAAGTTATCAGTTTTATACAGACATTTTTCCTGATGCCTATTATCAGATTTACTGTTTCTCCCAAACAGAAGTAGCTGAGAAAGGAAACATACTAACATGACATTTAGATACCTTTTCATAATAATTTGAAAATTGTAAATGCAGAATTAATGTTGTTTTACATTTCTAGTTAAAAGGTTTGTATCCTGTTGCTGAAATGGGATATTGCTGCTGATGTAGGATCCCATTTGTAGTAATTTCCTTAACCCTTGAGTAGCTGCATACAACTGCAGACTCTTCCCTGAAGGAACATTCTGATTCTCTCTGGGGGGCATATTCACACCTCCATAACTTCCTGTCTTATAAAGAGAACCTAAAATTAATGAATTAATGTGACGAAAACTTTCCTGAAATATGGAATTTTCCATTTCTCTGAGCATTTGGTTATAGAAGACACATGGCAAAGGCAGCAGTTGCTGCTTTTACAGCGTTGTACAAACATAGATAGCTCTAGCCTAAAGCCTTCCCATATGATTTCATTTTGGGGAGATTTGTTATGGGTTGTTCTAGGATGAAGGGAAAGTATGATGACTTTTTTTTTTTTTTTTTTTTTTTCCCCTCATGGAACTATAAACTAAACTGTATTAACTGTATTAAGTCTTTTTAAATTAGAGACTGGTCTAAGTAGACAATGGAGCACACTTTTTCACCTCATTTATAGAAGACATATCAAGCACCAAAAAGGAAGATAAATTAAAACCAACAGTCTTTACTGGTGTCTCAAAATCAAATAGAGTGAATTTCACCATTGCAAGGAGGTCTTCTTACCATTTCACTGCTGGGCTGCTGCTCATATAGACTTCATGCAAACATTTCTATCTGATTTGGAGCTCTTAAAACTGTCAGAGTCTAAAGCGAGATGTGTTTCAACAAGGCAGTGATGGCTGTATTGCAGAGCTGTTCGTATTCAGAGCACAGCCAGCTGCAGAGCTCTGGTGGTGAAGCTGTCAGTTCTTTTATGGATCTCTTGCCCAAGGTGCAAGACATACCAGTGTTAGGATTAGAAGTTAGGAGCTTGGAGTATGTTGTAGTATAGGTTGAAACAACAGGAGAGCTTTCATTTTAAAACAGATGAACTCTGGTATTTATGGCTGTTCTATTGCTATCTGTGAGATAAAAATTGAATTTACTATCCAAGGGTGCATATCTTCTTACAGAGTTCTTTAGTATAGCAGAAGCACTAAGTCATCTTAATTTAGATTACTGCTTTCTAGGAAGAGAAATTTAGATTTCTGAACAGAGAAAAAGGCTCATCCCTCCTTCAATTGTGCCACGTAAAACAGGACTTATAAATAAATTGAATGGCTGTCTGCCTAGCTGACCTATGCCAGTGAAGTAAGGAGGGTGGTTAACAGCTTAAAGAAAGAAAAACTAAGTGTCCAATTCAAAACATGAGGTAGAAATCCTTGACAGTACAACATCACTGTTTTCTTACAATGTTTTTATTTGGGGCAGTTGAAAGTGAGAAACAATGCTATCTCCTGTCAGTGTTATTTTCCAAAGGTAAAAGTTCAGAGACTGTTTTACTGTCTCTTTCCTTTATTTCAGTGATTGTTGGCTTTTATATCCTAGTTTGAATGAATTGTATTTCCAAGAATCACATCAGGAAAAGGAACCTTCTCATTAGTAAAAGGTACCTGAAACATCTCCTTAGTGTGATGTGTTAATTTGATTCGTGTCAGTATGGAACAATGCTAGGGCCGCATGATGAAATATAACCTTCCATTTAAGAAAAACAGAGTGATTAGTGTACATAGTCCTTGTATCATGCAAATGAAGGGTCCAGCAATTTGTGTAAACAGAGGGTTTGAAGGACAAACATTGAGACTTGAGTCTGGGAGATAAGATGACCAAGGAGTTTTTAGGAAACTGCTGGCTTTTGCATGGGACATTGCCCAAGCCTCTGACATCTGGCAAAGAGATCACCAAATAAGGAGAAAGGGGGAGTTGAAGGACGACCGAAGGTCAAAGCCTGGGAGGAAGACTACGAGCCTTCAGCACAAGAGACCCCCAGAGATACCACCAGAGACTGATACACATGCATCTGGAGAGGGTTCGGATTCTGGGAACTGATTATAATAACCCTTCCTTTTCTAGGAATAGTGATGAATATGTATTAGTCTAGGAGTTTAAAAATCAGCCGCCTGATGTAACAGGTGTGCGTCTTGGTGGAGCAGAGACTCCCGGTGCACCCAGCGCTGTATGCTTGCCTCTATTCGCTTAATAAATTACAAACTTTAATTAGAATCCTATTTGGGACTCAAGCATTTATCGCAACTATGTTTTCTTTTTTTTTTTTTTTTTTTTCAATTTTGAATGTCTTTTTATATGTACAGATAAACATCAATATTTCTATTTTTATTGTTTTCCTCAGAAAATAAATTTGTTCATATTTTTAAAAAACTAAATATATTTCCTTGGTAAACTGGATAATAAAACCATGCATTGATTTAGAGAATTCAGCTTCACAGTCTTATCTTTATAATTGTATCTCCAGCAGATCATTGTTTTTACTAAAACATGAAGAAGAACAAAGTTGTATTTGGTGAGGTAATGATGCAAGGTAAGAAACACCAGGACACTGGCTGCTAACCTCTTAAAATTCAGTGTTTTCAAAATGTCACTGTTTTGAAAAGAACATGAAGTAAGCTTTTCAGAAGTTATCTAAATACTGGTTTTCTTCTCACAGGTAGTTCTCCTCAGCTCTTTACATTATAAGTAACAAAAGTTTGTTAACATAATACACAAGAACTGTCAGTCATTTTCATACAAGGCTGTTGTCATTACACGATGGATAGATTAATGACTTAGTCATGGCTTCTTGCATTGTTTTCTTCTCTAGTAATGATTAATAATAACTTGTCAAAAATATAATTTTTAAAACAATTGGTGTCAAAAGCATAGTGTACAAAGAAGATTCATATTAATATTTTTGATTATATTAATGACTGAAACAAGTAATAAGACTAAGTCCAATGATTTGTTCTATTGCTCTACCATACAATTAATCTGCCTCTCATATAACATTAATATTATGAAGTAAATAGGTCATTTGATGCATTGTTAAAATGTGCAAGTACATTTAATTCTTGTGAGGCTGGTAACAGGCTGTACCAACCATTTATCATCTTGAAAGTAGCCTATAGTTTTTTTTATTATTATTTTTATAAATAAAATACAAATCATTTTATATGGTATGGCCCTCCCACAGTTATTCAAAATGTTTACTGCATATATATAAGTTTTGTTTAAAATTAAAAATAAGCTGTCATTGAATACAGAAATATATTGTTCTCCTAACCTGTTATTGCCAACTTAAAAGTTATACATCACTCGTAATTCTTAGGATTTTATTTATCCTGTACCTGTACAACTTATTTCTTGTGTTTTCATGGAGACTTTTAAAAATATTATTCTGTTTTACGAAGGAAGGGAGAAAGGGAGGAGGGACTGCAAAATTTTTTAAGTCTTAAATTCTGCTCTCCCAGTATAACCCTGAGAAATGACACCTCTCTACTGGTTAATGAATATATAAACAGAAGTACATCTCACAACAATTGTACATTAGTACTATATTTAGCCAAAGTAAATACATATACATATATATATATATATATATATATATACATACAGTACGAGGGGTAAGGGGGCAGGGGAAAAGGGCTACTAAACTGCCTGAATTATTGCATTTTATTTGGACTGCTTAAAAATCACTATTTCCAATTCAGGTAAGAAACATTTGTTTAAGGAAATGGTTGGCTCCTAAATTCTGTAGACATCTCAACAGAATATTGTAATTCTTCAAAGTAGCAGCCTTATTGGACAACAGCTTTTCAGAAAATATCCAAAAATTGTAACAAATGTTAATAATAATAATAATAATGTTTTTGTGTAAATGTTTTGGCCAGTAAAATCATAGAACATCCTGAGTTGGAAGGGGCCCATGAGGATCACCAAGTGCACCTCTTGACTGAAGGCATGGAAACAACAAAAATGAAACACTGACCAAGTAAAAATACTATTTTTCTGACTTTTTTTTTACATTCTAAAATAAGGTTAAATGTGAACATCAGAGAGCTGATGAAACGTGGGATTAGAAAGTATAGCAAATGATATGCAAATGATATGCAAATACAGCACGAGAGAATGCACAGATGAGGAGTAAGGAGGAAGACTAAAAGAAGGTCACACTTGCAAGGTACCTAGATAACAGGGGGCCCTCGGACCCTGGGAACCAAGACAAACCAACCTTATGGATTGGACTGAGACCAAGGGCTCAGAGAGCATGCGCAAGAAGATAAGGTGAAAAATTCAATTCTGATGAAGACATCTTACTTCATCCCGACAACCACCAGAGAATACTGCGCAAGTGCAGAGGACTGATAAGCTAATTAGTATACGAAGCGAGAGTAAGCGGATTTAGGTAATGAATATGTATAGGCGTTAATTGAATACTCATTGTTCTGCTGTATAAATATGAGATAGTTTGTCACTTCAGGTATGCATGTTAGGTGGAAGGATCCCTCGTGTATCCAGCTAGCTGTCAATAAAGGATACTTAGTCACTAAGAAATTTTGACTTCGTTCTTTAAATCACTGAGTACCAGCCAGCTAAAAATGAGAACCAAATTATGGTACTTGGCATAAGAGTTGACAATGCCACCCGATTTATTAAGAAAAAATTGTGCAGGTATCAACATACCTGAAATGGTACAAGTGGGTGAAAAAAAAAAAAAAATCCTCAAGAATAGTCCCAATATTTCATTAATTTATGTCCATTTTTAAACATATTTTTCTGCTTTGCCCTGAATGTTTGCCTGTTAAAATGCAAATGACTTCTAAAATATTTTGAAAACATCCTATATTAGATGACCACATTCAACAGCTAAATTTGCTAGCATGTGGCCCAACCAAAGCAGCACCGGTCTGCCCTGTGGCAGGCCCAGAAAATGTCCAGGTTTATTGTTTTATTTTATATTTATGCGTTGGCAGCCATTTTGGGAGCAGGCCTGGGGCTCCTCCTCAGCAGGACACTGCCAAGCTGAGGTGCTGGTACCTCATGGTGGTGAGAGAGGGATTCAGGAGAATCTTATCAAGTAGAGATAGACTGCTGACGGCATTAAACTAGGATGCTATGTAGTGGCTTTGCTAACTATGGTTCATTGTGCAAATTAACTAAAGCAAGAAGCCTTGGGCCCCTTACCAAGGTCAGTCTCTTAATAAGAGTGTGAGCCTGTCTTAAGAAACTGGCAGAAACTGGTCCTGTGGATGGAAGAGCCAAGAAGCAACTGAGTCTGTGCAAAGACAAGAGGTCAACTAGTGGTGACAAGGAAGAGTCATCAACCTTCATCCCCATGACCTCTGACAACCACCACCAGGAGACACTGCACAAGCGCCCATGGGAGGAGTTTATGGAAAAGATTCCTTGGAACTTATTTTAATATGAAGCAGGACATGTTATGAATATGTATAGGCATATTGTGAAACTTTATGCATATGTAACTCTTTACTGCATATAACCAAGGCAATTTGCCGTGTCAAGTGCACACAGCTTTGGTGGGACTACCCCCTGTGCTGCCCAGCGCTGAATAAACATACCTACTTTACAATCTTACTGATTGTGGAGTCCGTTTTCCACAAGTCAGTGGAGCGCAGGCTGAGATCAGCCAGCTTCCTTGGTCTCCAGTCTGTGACCAAAAATGAACCATTTGTAATAACAAATGACCGCCGTACCTGACCCCTGCTCTCAGAAGACCCTCAACTACGAGTGCAGGCAGCGCCTCAGCCACCTGAGGGCGCCGCTCCCGCAGCCGCGGCAAGGCCGAGGCGGGCCGGGCGCAGGCGCCGCTGTGGCGGGTTGGGGCCGGCGGCCATGTCGGCGCTGCTGGAGCACGAGAGTCAGATCTTCCTGGACCTCTTCCACCAGGACGGGCTGGTGGTGTGCGCCCGCGGGCTCGGCATCGACCGCCTGCTGCTGCGTTTCCTCCGCCTCTACAGCGAGCCCGCCAGCCTGGTACTGGTGCTGAACACGAGCCCCGCCGAGGAGGTGAGGGGAGGAGGAGGAGGAAGGAGGGATGGAGGCGGCTGCCCGGGCCCGAGCAGAGGCTGCTCACCGGCTCCTGTCGTCTTGGAGATGGGGTTTGGCGGCTGGGGGCTCTTCCGCGGCGGTTTGGCGGGCCGCGGGGCCGTTTTCACTTTTGGGGCCTTAAGTTAGTATTGCCTGCTCCCTGAAAAAAAAGAGCTGTTAAAATACTGTGAATAACGCAAGATAAAATTTTCAGGGTACTTAAGATCCATCGAGTGTCAGAGGCTTGTACTTTCTTAAATATTTTCTAACTGCTATTGAAAATACTAATGTTTCTAAGTCACCTGAAAGGGTTTGAAACTTAGTAAAGTAAAACATCAAAATAAAACATCACCATAATTCTGACTTCCTTACGTAGTATAGTACACTGTCACATTTTTATGTGGTTGTGGACAGCTCTGCAAAACTAAGGAAATAGGACTGAGTGAGATTCTTTTTGTATCCATTTCAACAGTTGTCAGAATGAAGTCTGTTGTGGTTTTACTGCATTTGTTTTAGGAGTATTTTATTGATCAACTGAGGTCAGACGGAGTTGTTCATCTTCCTCGGCGTGTTACCAATGAGGTTGCAAGTAACACTCGCTATGAATTTTACATGCAAGGAGGAGCTCTCTTTGCAACAAGTCGAATCCTCGTGGTAGATTTCCTTACTGACAGAATTCCTGCAAACCTCATTACTGGTAAGAGCTTAATGAAGTCGAGCCATGACTGAAAATACATACGTAGTTCTGTTGAAAGAGTCTGACTAACTGATGTTGAGGTTGAATAATTATTTTATTTTTTTTTTTTACAAAGACTGAGGTAAAAGGAACAAATATGTTGTTTTCTTCTTTTATTTATTTATTTTTTTATGGTCATCCTTGCTCTAAACTTGTTTGCTTTATTTAATCACACAATTTGAAAACATCCACATTCTTTTTAGGTAGTGGATAATATCCATGTATGGCTTTCTGGTATCAATAATAAACTGGAAAACAATCAGCAGTTAAACTATGCCATGACGTAAGAAACATGGAAATTCAGAGTGGCTGCGTTGCTTTCCAAGGAAAATAACTGATTATACTTAAGAAAATAGTGTCTAGAATACTCTCAAGTAAATGGCCTGTGATTGAAACTGATTTTAGATTGCGTATTTATCAACCATGCACACTTGCTGGTTTTTGCATTATGATTTTTCCTGTCAAATAAAACAACGTCTTACTAATCTTGTAACATCTGAGATGCTGTCTAAATAGCAGTATTACAAAATAATGTTGTTAAAACTTCTCAAAGATTTTTGTCCAGAGCTTGTGACTTCATTTGTTGTTGTATAGAAGTTACACATGAAAGATGTTCCAATTGTCTTGTTCTCTAATATTCTGGTCCCCTTCTGCTGACCTCAATTGTTTTTATGTTCTTGTGTAAGCTGGAAACCCTCTTACAGCCTGGAGAGCTAGTAAAACAGATGTCTGAGCGTATAAGAATATTTTATTTGTATATAAATATTAACATCTTTATAATGTTTAAATGCAACAGAATACTAACTGTGTAGAAGAATGTAAGTTTTTGCTTCATAAGCTGTATCTCCTTCCTTTTAGTCAACCTTTAAAACCTCCGATCTGTGAAACATTGAACAGCTTCATGCTAAGGCAAAAGGACACTAGACTTGTCAATTCTGTTTTTTCCAACTTAAAAAAAAAAAAAAAAAAAAAAAAAAAAAGTAAACAGTTTCTGGGCACCTCCTTCAATTTCTGTTCTTCCCTTTGGCTCCTTTCTGTTCACCTTTCCCCCTTATCCTGAGGAAAAATATAAAACAAAATAAAACGCATATTTGGGTTTTGTGTGAATGAAAGGAATAAATGCACGAAAGATTTTTTTTTTTTTTAATTACTGACCTGAAATGACAGAGTTGTTATACTCGTCGTAATGCCACTAGATGTCAGTGTAACAGCAGTTTTTACAGACCTGGTGCTTCATTTAAAGCTTGAGTAACACGGGTTTCTATAGGAAACATACTACGTCTGTGTGAAATTGTACAACAAAACCAACAAAAGCTTTTAATAATGTTTCTTGAGGATCTAACGTAGAAAAAATACAGTAAAGTGTTGGTAAGTGTTAGAGATATCGTTTATAAAATCACTGAAGAATCACGTGAATGAGCAGCTCAGGAACTCGTAAATTCAGCTGAATGAAAATAAGAAAATATCACTGCAATACACAAGTACTCCTGGTGGTTTGGGCCAAACAGAAATGCTGTAGCAAATAGTATAGTCTCATTGGCCTGTAACAAACTGTCTCCTGTAATGTCCATTCAGTCACATCTTGAGAAACTTGATGATATTCAGAAATGAGTGCTATTGTTACTATGTCCTGAAAAAAATGACTTTGTGGGAGAAATGTATGAATGTTTTATCCATCTTTCGGTGGATTATTCCATGACTTGATCATGAATGGTTAGCTGTTGAATGAAAATCCTTTTCATATAGATGCTTTCTAATTTGCAAAACCTATTCAGACATATCAAAATCAATGGCTAGATGCTGAGTTGAAGAAACTTGCTGTAGAAATTAGATGCACTATAAGTTTGTCAGCTTATCAAGGTACATAAAGAAGACTTTGTTTGATGTCTTCTGCTTCAATTTTCGAAAGGCATTTATTATTCCATTGAAGCTGTGAACAGAAAAGTGCCTTGTCACTAGGGGCAGAGTGGAAAAAATACAATGTGCTATTTTACACAATTAAGTATGAGGAAGAATAAGCCTTGGTTTAAAAAGGTTGTGGCTGCGTGAAGTGTAAATCCCCAAAATGTTTACCTCAATATGCTTAATGTAGTTCAACTATTGTTTAATTTCTCTATACTAAAATGTATTATGATAAATCTTTATTTCCTAATACCCATAGTCGTGAAGAAAAGTATTGGTGTAATCACTCAATTTAAGGTCCCTTCTGCCCTCAAGTGGGAATATGTTCATAGAAGGGGGGAAAAAGCACCAGAAATGTTTTCAGAAGTTCTTTGAATATCACAAATACTTGAACTATTATAAAAAAAAATCATATTTGACAACTCTAACTACAGAACTTGTGTAATAAAAGAATTCAAAACTCACGGTCTTGAACTTACCAAACTTGCTTTGCAGAAATATTGTTACATCACACATTCACTCTTTTCCCTTTCAAAAAGCATGAGTTCAAGTTTTCAAGTTTTTCTTTAAGAGTAAAGAATTTTCGAAGCTGTTAGGTCCTGCCATTTGAGTGCAAGCTTTTTTTTGTCTCAAGATGCATCATTAACCCAGCTCTGTTACTGGGAGATTCCATGGTACTGAAACTGAGGAATCACTTGGTTTGAACCCGTAAAAGTTTGTTCAGTGTCATTTTATAAGATTGAAATTCCTATTGTACTTTATTTAACAAAAACAGAAGAGTAAGACAGACTTGGAAAATGTATACAGTATTCAAGTTCTCTTTACTACTTTGTAACTTGGAAACCTTTTATTTTGCCAGGCATTTTGGTTTACAAGGCACACAGAATCATTGAGTCCTGTCAGGAAGCATTTATCTTGCGGCTTTATCGCCAGAAGAACAAGCAAGGCTTCATTAAAGCTTTTACAGATAATGCGGTTGCATTTAACACTGGCTTTTGCCATGTGGAAAGAGTGATGCGAAATCTTTTTGTCAGGAAACTTTACCTGTGGCCAAGGTAAGATACTTCTTTATTTCATTGAAATCTTATAATTATTAAGGTTGCTACCATGGATTCCTAACAAAATGAGGCTTATGTAGTCAAACTGCTTATCTCTGTTCCCTATTTGTATTCTGAAACTATTTTCATTCAATTTGTGACAGAATAAATGGTCTTAAAGACCTAAATTTCTCTAAGTATTTTTGAAAATAGACTTAAATTAAATCTTTAAGAGGCTGAACCTTATGGTATAGCTTTTAGACAGTAGAAATCACAACAAAAAGTGATAATCTAAATAGCTTAAGAAAAATATAATTTATTGAACAGGTAATTTAAACCATGAAGTAACAGGAACACAGTCTCACAGTTTCACTGTTCATGGAAGTATTTTTTTTCAGTTGTGGTGAAACTCTATAGATATTTATTTCTTTGTGCCAGGTTGTGTTTTGTTTTGTTTTGTTTTAATTTTCCTTTTCATGTATGTGATATATAAAGAATATTTCTTGATGACTGATGGAAACCAAGCTGCCAAGTCTGTGGCATGCATTAAGTCTTCCAGGAGCAGAGCCTGAAATGGAACTGGGCAGGAGGTCTCCCTATTTTTTTTCTGTCCAGTCTAGAATGTACGTCTTGTGTACTCACATTCTGTGTTATAAACTCTACCTTTTGGTATTACAAAGATTCAGAAGTGAACAACACAAAGCTCTCTGAATTTTCCTTCTTGCCTTCTGAACCGTAAAAAGACCTGGGGGTGCAGCACAAAGTAAGGAAAATGCTCATTGAGTTTCAAAGTTCAAAGACATAGTGTTCTTCTCCATGCCTTATTCTGTTTGTAAAATCAGCTGGCACCTTTGTAACTGTGTGGTCAGATTGGCTTATAGAGGCTGTGTTGGAACAAGGACTTCCTGCTTATCCAAAGCTGGGGAATGTTAAATTATCTGCCAGCAGATCCATGTGACTTCAAGGGATTTGTGAGCCCATTACAGTTTCTTCTTTATGAGATTTTTGTTGTTTATCCTTTGAGGTTTGTTACTTGTAA
The DNA here is from genome assembly GCA_011075105.1 of Heteronetta atricapilla. Classification (NCBI taxonomy): domain Eukaryota; kingdom Metazoa; phylum Chordata; class Aves; order Anseriformes; family Anatidae; genus Heteronetta; species Heteronetta atricapilla. Next base: position 17,568,036 of record CM021744.1, on the reverse strand, counting down.
TGATGATGTGAAATCTAGTGCAGTAGTTCTCCACGGATCAGTCACCAGAGCTACAGGCTCACGTGACTAAAATGGGAACAGTCACAATCGTGAAATCATCAGATGGTTTTATGAGACCATTCATAAGACTGCAGTCTTTCCATCTGTAGAAGTGGTTCATCTTGCATTCATCTTACTCTACATTTAAATCATTTGTAACTTTAGTTTATATAAACTTCTTTATAATTACAGTATCAAGCAAAACATTCATGTGAATCCTAATAAGCTGCTTTTCCTCATAGATTTCATATAGCAGTGAACTCATTTTTAGAGAAGCATAAACCTGAAGTGGTGGAAATACATGTGTCGATGACCCCTGCTATGCTTGCTATCCAGACTTCAATCCTGGACATTTTGAATGCATGTTTGAGAGAACTCAAACGTTACAATCCAGCTCTTGAAGTAGAAGATCTATCTTTAGAAAATGCTATTGGTAAACCTTTTGACAAGGTAACCATTTTGATTGTTTTGATATGCCTAATTATAAAGGGATGTAGATCTTTAAATTATCCATCATGCAAACAAAAATATTATTTATAAAATAAATAAGTAACCAGCAGGTGATATTATGGTTACTAGTAGGATTTTTGGTGAATTAGTATGATTGTTCACCTTTCACTTGAAAAGTCTCTATATCAAGAACATCCTGATCTGTTGTTGTAATAATATAATAATAATATTATTTAGTGATAGGCATGTATCATTCCCTCCCCTCCTTCATTTGAATTTCATACCTGTATTTTCTATTTTTTTTTATTAGGAGAAGCACTGTAAAGCACATTTGTTGTATATTTAACCATCGTATATGTCCATTAACTGTGTGTGCAGTGTTTTAATGGACAAATCTGCAACATGTTTAGCTTGCATATGCTTTCTGTAGGGTAAAATCATAAATTTCAAGCACTCATAACAAAACACTTATTAACTGATACTTAGTGTTGATGTGAAGCCTTCTGTACTTGAAAAAATATGGAGGCTTTTATTCTTCTGGCTTTCTACATTGTGTATCTGCATCATACTCATCTTCATTTGAAAATTAAATTACATTTTGATGTTTTCTACTTTAGCTAAATAAAGAATGCTAAACACTAAAGGCATAGGCCAGTACCTGTAAAATAAGATTTTTCCTTTTTTTTTCTTAATATAGAAAGGAAAATATGTACTGAAAGCATTAAATTATGTGTAGTTGCTAATTGTTGAATTGCATATATTTGTTGAATTTAGGACTTTACATAATGGCATCTATATGGTAACTTTGCAAAAAATGGTTACTCATCAAAATATATGTCTCACCATCACATCTTGACTTGGCTATTTTTTATCCCAGTTGGGATAAAAAGTGGCAAGTGGCATCTCCTATAAAGGAAAAAAAAAGGCATTTCTTGATTAGTGTGTGTGTGTGTGTATATATATATATATATATATATATAATAAATCAAATATATATATATATATTTGATTAGTGTGTGTGTATATATATATATATATATATATTCTTGATTAGTATAGTAGAAATCTGACATCCTGAATTTTCCAATTTATATTTCTAGACAATACGTCACTACTTAGATCCTCTCTGGCATCAGCTTGGAGCTAAGACAAAATCTTTGGTCCAGGATTTGAAAATACTACGTACTTTGCTACAGTATCTAACCCAGTATGATTGTGTCACTTTCCTCAATCTCCTGGAGTCACTGAAAGCAAGTGAAAAAGCTTTTGGTGAGAATTCAGGTAAACACTAAATAACCATATAAGTTTACGCATGAAACAGAGAAATGATGATATTTTTAATTAACATTCCTAAACATATGAAGGTATCTAATTAGGTTTCACATAACCAGCCATACAGGCGTAGGTTTTTATTGACAGATAATGCTTTCATCTTCCCACTTAACTGCTGTTACTTAACAGCGTGAGATTTGCATCACATTTCTGTCTTTTATTAAGTTAGTAATTACATAGTAAGCAGGTAGCACAGGTAATCCAGATGGAGATGTGAGGCTATTATTGGAAATGTCTGAAGCATGTACACTTCAAATGTCAAACAATTAGTGTTTTCTTTTTCTCTTTAGGTTGGCTGTTTCTTGACTCCAGTACTTCGATGTTTGTAAATGCTCGAGCAAGAGTTTATCGCATTGCAGATGAGAAACTGAATCAGAAAGGCAAAATCTCTGGAAACAGTGATGTAAAGAAGGAAAATGGTACTGATCACTCCTAATTTTAAGTTTGAGAGTGTAACACGATTTCAAACACTCTCTATATTATTAGTTGTGCTGTGGTTTGTTACAGGATCTTACACAGCTTTAGACCTCAGTCTGGTAGCTGGGATATATTGAGACATAATCTTTGTTCAAAAAGCATATAATAAACAACATAAAACAGTCACAAACAAGTAAGGCATTCTTCTCAGCTTACGCAGCTGATCACTGGGACAGCTTCTATGGATTGTTCTTGAATTACATAGATTTCAGATTGATGTTTTGCATTTTATATGAAGGGATAAGATTTTGCCATTACTTTATATATATATATATATATATATATATATATATATATATATATATTATTCAAGAGTTTCAGAATTGAAGAAGTCAATACTTTAACTTTTTGCTTCATTAGAGCATTTTTCCCCATTTTTAAATGATTCTGTAGGAGTGCTCTCCTACCCCATCAGCAAAACAAATCACATATGTAGGCTATTGAATATTGTATTTGCCAACAACCATCACGCTACTGACATGAACGACTAACTTAAAGTTCTGAAGGGTATTTTGGCTGTAAAAGCTGCTATGTTTAATCTTACTTTGTTTCAGAACTGAAAAGGGAATTGGTTCTAGAAAGTAACCCAAAATGGGAAGCTTTGAGAGAAGTACTGAATGAGATTGAAAATGAGAATAAGAACAGTGAAGACTTCGGTGGTCCAGGTGAGAAAATAGTAAATGAAGTAAATTTTCACAGTACATCTCATTTTCTCTTCTATTTGACATTTGAGAGGGGTAGCTCTAATTCTTTACTGTGATTATACTAAAGAGCTGGTTTTAAACAGTAATTTATAGACTTAAGACAAAGCGTTTTATATATTCTCACTGGTAGGATAGATAGTTATAAGACAATTATCTATTCAGTTTATCCCAGTGCAAATCAAAAGATCTCATCTGCTGTGGTCTTTGTTCTAAATAACAAGGCAACTTGTACATGTTCCAGCCTTCTGCAGCAATTAAAGTAATGCAGAAATAAAACTATTTCATAGCTTTACAAGCTCTATCGGTCTGTTACGCAGTCTTCCCTGAACTGTTCAGACATAGTCCCCTTGCTTGGATTGCAGAGGGGCATGGAGCTGCAGAGGGCTAGAACTATAGTAATTGAGGTACTGTGTGGTTCAGGTTCAAAGAAACAGGTCCCATCTTTTGCCCATTCCGTCTTAGACATTTTCTTGGGCACCTAAAAATTGCTTCTACAGGAGGTACAGCTTCTTGGGAAGAGAGAAGAAGGTGAGTGTGTTTCTAACTAACTGTTTTGCTGCCTTTCCTATTTTAGGACTTTTCATCCCCTTAAAATTTCACCAAGTTTTATTTTAGGAAATAGTAAGGGTAAAAAAGTGTTCTTTTCTCCCACCCACAGTGTTCTGACTATGGATAAGAACTGGCTCTCTAACTGAGTGTTGTAGGAGTTTATCTGAGTCAGTTTGCAGAGAATTGTTATTCAAGGCCCACAAACGTCAATAATACTGTGTGAAACATGTATTTTTTGGACTCCCTAGCACAGCTGACAAAGGCTGAAAACTAGAGCAGTCTCAATCAAGTTCTGTCTTATCCCACATTTAAAAAAAAAAAAAAGAAAAGAAAGCATCTGAGTATGTCTCAGCCCATGCTGTATCTGCTTCATTTCAAATGGTCAAAAGAAAAACCTTACTGTTTTAGGTGGTGTAAGAATAAGGAATGGTGAACTTTTATTAACCTTCTCTAATCTTGGTTCAATACAACATATGATGCAATTTACACTCCCTGGAAGTCCAGAACAACTGTGACCACCAAGTGTAAAAGGCATTTGGCAGGCACACTTCTAGGATCATTAAAAACAATTTGCTCAAGATGTCTTGTAGCTGGATTAAAATAAGTACATCGTAACAGATTATAAACGTGATATTGTTTCTTGACTGCAGGACAAGTGCTTATTTGTGCCAGTGATGACCGAGCTTGTGCACAGCTCAGGGAGTATATTACTGATGGAGCAGAAACCTTTTTAACAAGACTGTATAATAAAACCTTTGGAAAGGATGAGAAAGCTGGAGATATGTGGATTAAGGACAGAAAAGCCATCAAGTCCAAAGGAAATGCCAGCCAAGACACAGGGCCTCAAGCCAAAAAAAACAAACTCACAATTTCTTCAAAACAAAACAAACACAAGAAGCAGCAAGACCGGACTATAATCCAAATGATAGGGAAAACTGAGGAGGAAAATAAAGAGGACTTGGATGTGGAAGATAACAAAGAGTTAAACAGTAGCCAAGAAGGCAGTATCGATGAGACCATTCCTGAAGATTTCCCTGTTAACTTACCTTCAGATTCTTACTACGGTATTTTCAAAAACCCACTCACAATTATTCATCCGTTGCAGGGTTGCAGTGATCCCTATGCTCTCACCAGGGTACTGCATGAAATAGAACCAAGATATGTTGTGTTGTATGATGCAGAGCTAACTTTTGTTCGGCAGCTGGAAATCTACAAGGCAAGCAGGCCTGGAAAGCCTCTGAGGCAAGTGAACTTGGTGATAATCAAGACTGTTCTTGGTCTAATTTTAGTCTTAAAAGAAAAAAAAATAATCTATTGTGCACTTCAGACAATCAAGGCACAAAATGCATCTAGTGATTTTCTTAAGCTACCTTTTAATTCCTGTTTATCTTTCTCTTTAATTTTAAACAAAACTATGTCTAATGTAATTGCAAGGTAATTTTTACTGCCCACTAGGTATTTAGTCCCTTAATAACAAACACACCTGTAATAAAATGTCCGTTCTATAAAAGGCAGTTTGTTCTATGTAGAAGACAGATATCCTAATGCAAATGCACAATTTGAAGTCTTACATGTTTTGGTGTTTTGTGTGTTATGTTTTTTTTTTTTTTTTTTTACCTAAATCAGGACAATTGCAAATTATAGTTTGTTATACAGAGTCTTCTAGAAAGATTTTAAAAATAGTAAAAAAGTAACTTCTCCATTATATTTGCTTTGTGTCTGACTAAAATCTGGAGTATCTTTGCAGAAAAAAGATGATGTTTTCAGCTTACCTTTTAAAGGCAAATATCAACTTTTCAGGCACCTACTGCTACTAATCTTAAGTACTCTTTTTGTGTCTTTTTAAATTTACTAAATAGTTTGGTGGATTTTTTCCCCTCTAAACATACAGGGTGTATTTCCTCATATATGGAAGCTCAACAGAAGAACAGCGCTATCTGACAGCACTGAGAAAAGAGAAGGAAGCCTTTGAAAAACTCATTCGGTAACAAAATTAACCTATGTTATTAATTTTTTAGGTAATTCCCTTAAGTGCTCACATTTCAAATGGTGAAGTTTTTAATTGTGTGAAGGCTTTAAGTAAACTCCTAATTCAATTGCTTCTTAGATTCTTAAGAGAATTTTCTTATTGATGGAAAAAATCAAAACCTTTTCAAAGTACCTTATATTTTGGCTTTTTAATATGAAAGTTCAAAGACTACCCAGTGTAACTGGTATTTTTACTTGATTGTTTAAGATTCTTCTTTTGAGAAACTTCAGAAAATGTGTTTTAGTCTGCAGGTAATCTATGTTGTAAGGTATTTCAAAGGCTTTCATGACTTAAGTAGTTTTCAGGACCAAACCAATTATTTTCTTAGACTGCATGAGACAATGTCTTCTCACAAGGTTATACTCCTGGTACTAGTCATTAGTTCTTCTGATTTATGTGTTCTGTGAAATTCAAAAAATATAAAGAGATGCTCAGAAGTACTACAAATTGAAAATAAAAGTTCAGAATCTAGCCCAAACAATCTGGAAATCCTAATGAATTGCATTTCTAGTTGGGTTTGTGATTAGTATTCAACTACATATAATTTTACATCTCAGTGAACAGTACATAAGTGTTATGAAGTATTCGTCGTACATAATTGCAATTTTTCAGTGATTCTTTGTTTGTGGTTCCTTAGAGAAAGGGCCACTATGGTTGTTCCTGAAGAAAGAGAAGGAAGAGATGAAACAAACTTAGACCTTCTGAGAGATGCTAAAATTGCCTCTGTTTCCACTGACACACGCAAAGCAGGTGAGAGGTGTTTGAGGCTGGGCTCGCAGCTCTGAGCTGAGGCTTGTAACCTATTTTGTTTAAATCCTGTCCAAAGCATCTGGGTGGTAGAGGCACATGGATTCTGCAATCCTGATGGAAAAGAAGCATTATCTACCTTAATGCATCTCTTGCTGTCATTCTGAAACAGCAGTAAAGTATGTTTTTATCTGAAAGGAAGTTATAGATTAAGGAAGTGTTTTACCATTAAGACAGATACTATTTGGATTGTTTCTGGGCAGCCTGTTGCCTGTAGTGAGGTGAAAAGAAACTAAAACATTAAAACTGAAGTCTACAGATAGTCAAGTGATGTGTTCTGTTCTTGAACTAGTCAGTGTTTGGGACTACTTCTCATCTTGGCAAAACAGATTGCCTGAATGAACAACTGCACATCATGTATTTGTCTTTCTTTCCAGTAATGCATCTTTTTTTTCCTTTTGTTGCATTTCTAACCGTATTTTTGTTCCTTCCTCTCATGTATACTGTCTTCATCTTTACAGCTCTGCCTCTATTTTTCTTAGCTGTCATTTTTTGAAATCTTGCTCTTCTTTACCATATGCTCTCTAATCTTTGCTGTCATGTCTTTAGTCACCTAAATGTTGCGATCTTTTCATGTGTCCTTTTACAGATAGATCTATAGAAGTTAAAATATATCTTCTACAATGAAATGCCATATTTCTGTGGGAAACAGCTGGAAACAAAAAGCAGCAGCTTCATTATCTGATTTTGCAGGAAACATTTTAGACATTTTCTTTGCACATTTAAGTAATTTTCTGCTACAGTTTAATATATTTCGTTGTCACTACACAGCGTATAGAAGGTAATATGATAGTTCTATTAAACTGCAGAGTATACTCCATAAACTACAGTATATAATGTGGCAACTCATTGTCTTTAAAGTTTAAAATTAAATAAAGTCTAGATTTATTATACTGCTGAATTTGAGGTATAATGTGAAAGGTGAAGTTAATCCATTATGGAAGTGTTGACATCACATGGGATAGCTAGAGTTGGCAGTCATATGTTTGGTTAACTCTTTATTTTGCTCTTCAGGTGGACAGGAACAGAAGAGTACTCAACAAACTATAATAGTGGACATGCGGGAATTTCGTAGTGAGCTTCCATCACTGATTCATCGTCGTGGTATTGACATTGAGCCTGTTACTTTGGAAGTTGGAGATTATATCTTAACTCCTGATGTCTGTGTAGAGCGGAAAAGCATCAGTGATCTTATTGGTTCCTTAAACAATGGAAGACTGTATACACAATGCATTTCAATGTCACGTTACTATAAGCGACCAATTCTTCTGATTGAATTTGATCCTACCAAACCTTTCTCCTTGATTCCGCGAGGTTCTCTACATCAGGAGATTTCCAGTAGTGATGTTACTTCTAAACTAACTCTTCTTACACTCCATTTCCCAAAGTTACGTATCCTGTGGTGTCCTTCTCCCCATGCTACTGCTGAACTGTTTGAAGAGTTAAAACAAAACTATCCACAACCTGATGCAGAAACAGCAATGGCTGTAACAGCAGATTCCGAAACTCTTCCTGAGTCAGAAAAGTATAACCCTGGCCCTCAGGACTTTCTACTAAAAATGCCAGGTATTAATGCAAAAAACTGCTGTGCCTTAATGAACCATGTAAAAAGCATTGCAGAGCTAGTGACTCTGTCAAAGGATAAACTCTCTGAAATTTTGGGTAATACCATCAATGCCACACAACTCTATGACTTTATTCACGTGACCTACAAAGAGGCAATATCTAAAGAAAAACACAAAAGATGACTAATGGAACTGAACAACATAAGTTATAGATGACCTTTTCTCACACAGGACTTTGGCAAGGCACATGAAATACTTTAACAAATGCCCTCTAAGTTAACCAGCTGTTTCCTGCTAATGTTGTTCCATCAGTTTTAACATTTAAGTTAATTATTACTGTAGGCAAGCTTTATGAGGAAAATAGTTTTAATAGAGAAACACAAATATGATTTATTCTTTCTATAGCACTTTAATAAATTCTATATTAGCACTGAATTAAATAAAATTCTTCATCAAGCCCATTAAAATTAAGTGCTAAGACTAATTGATAGAGGTGTTTTCTTTTGAAAGCTATGTCTTGTTAAAGCAAAAAATGTACATTTTGATTAATTGTGTCACCTGATGCATCATATATCACTTTGCTTTTGCCATTTTTTTTAATTAACATCTTGCTTTTTTGAAACTGCCAGTTTTCCACTGACAGTGGTGGAGCTGTTTGAAATACATCATGACCACTTGCCAGGAATTTAACTACTTTAGAAGAACATACTTGGAATCAATCATGAATTTTAGAACTTCATCATAAACATTCGTCACAAACTGTAATTGTATGGTATGTTGTCCATTATATTTGCTTACTTTACTAGAAGTTATAGCCATTTTTGACATTCCAAAATTGATACAGCTCTGTCTTACTACATCTTGTAAAGTGCATTCCTTTGGTCTTGATTGGACACTGTGGCATGTCCATGGTGGCACAATAACATATTATTCTAAATGTGCCTTATTTATACTTATAAGATAATTTACTTTTCAGTCAGTTTTGATAGCTCTTTCACCGCATTCACTTGAAAGTAGAAATACAGGTATAGAATTGGGACAATTCTTCTTTACCAGAGAATATTTCCTCTCGTATAATGCAGTAGTTTTTTGAAAGTATTAACAGTTCTTCCAGCGTCCTTATTCCTACATCCTATTGCACTTGCATTTTAATATCTTAAATAGACCATCTGTCAATAAATTCAGTAAAGCTATTGTCACTTGGAAGATAGCTTTTAGCATTCTGTGTAGCATAAAGCAGGAAGAAAACATGATTTTTTAAAATAGTTTGTGAAGATGTACGTTGTTAAAAACATGTATTATGCACTGAGCTTTGATGATTTGACAGCTATATAACAAACTGCAATTGCTAAAAGATGGATCATTACTAATTTCTCTAACGTATTCTCATTGGCTGTTTACAAAATCTTTGTTATGAGTTGCATATATATATATATTTGTAAGATTCTAATTCTAATGACACATGATTTCTATAGTTAAAGGAGAAAGCATTACTTTTTTGTATTCAAGTTCAGTAAAAACTGTATTGTGCACTTTAAGATTTAAAGTATGCTGTGCATTTTAAGTGTGAATTAACTGTGACAGATTTCTAAAGTGAACATTATTCTGCAGGTGCAAATTTCAGTATTAAATAGATCAATAACAAAATTTAAATTCATTAATTTAAACAACTGTAATGTTAAATTATGGTAATTGTACATACATCTTGTTTCTGATTTGTTTTGTATTGAGATCTGAACATTTTAATGTTTAATTTGTAGCTAAGATAAGGGTTTCTGTTGCCCTATATTCTAATTTATTTCATTTAATATAGAAGGAAGTCTTTCCATTATATTTTCTTATTCAAAGCAGTAAGCTCACAAATGTTTGGTGTTGAAAATGCCATTAAAGTGGTGCTAAGAAAACAGAAAATGGTACTAAAAGTGTAAGTATCTTGAATGCATGTCCTATAGAGCTTGGTACAAAAAAAGGTGCTGAACAACCTTTCCAAACATGTATTGTTCATTAAGATATTAACTGTTTATTTGTTTTTGTTTTGTTTTCCAGATGTCAGCTTAGTCAGCAATGTTGTTTTTTTTTCCCCTTGTATGTGAAGAGGTTAAAAAAGTTGTAGCTTTGTTTTGTATGCTAGATCAAAGTCATATAAGGCAATCTAGAAATAATTAGATTAAATTTCATTTTGTTTGTGTAGAATTACTGTGATTTTTTTTTCTGTTGCATTTTTTTTTTCTTTAAAGCATACTGCAATTATTGTGTGGCTTTATTACTTCTGAGTGTGTATCTTATGTTAGATTATGTTAGAGGTTAGATTACAGTTTAGGTTATAGTAATCTCTAAATGCAAGTCAGTGGTTCGTCCTTTTGGGGCAGTAGGTACTAATTGTGAACAGATGGGGGAGATACCTTGTGTTGTGAAACTCCTTAATGCTGAAATAACCAAACCACCAAGTCACACTTCACCTATATGCAGACACAACAAAGTATTTTGGGTAAATGATGAAAATCTGTATGATGTCTTCCCTGGCCTTACAGTGTTCTTTAGCTTGCTTTCATCAAAAGTAAATAAATTTTGCATATGTTGTCATTGCTTGACTCTAAATTTGTGCTATCTAAAAACAAACAGACACTTAATACATGAAACTGGGGTGTTTTATGCACCATTTGGAAGTAAGTTAGCAAGCTATTTGTTTCTGAGCTTTCTCCTAGGCTTTGCTTGCTCAATGTTTCTTGTAGCGTAACAATAAAAACAAAATCTCTTTGGAACAAATGCAGCTTATATTGGCAAACATTATTTTGCACAGTATAGGTTGTGTTGTAGTTCATATGTTTAAGTTATCTGGATACTATTTCCAGTAGTGGTGACACTTGCAGTTTCTAGCTACAACTGCCAAGAGGGCCTTTTGCTTGCCCTGTTGTCTGAGTAGTTCCCTAACCAAAAACAAACTTTATCTTCAAAATGACTTTTTCTACATGAACATGTAGGGCATTTCACCTATATTAATTGCTTTCAAATTTATGTTTGCAAAAGTTAAATATAAGCCAGCTGCAGAGAAATCCATGCTGCTTATAAAACATACAGCCATACTGTGGAAAACCAGCGACTTCAGAAAGAAGTGCAAAAGCATGAATGTATTTTTATGATTGTGAGGCTTTCTCATTTGCAGAGTGACAGCACAACTACAAATAATTTTTAAAAATAAAAACATCTGTCTCTGAAACTTTCCTTAGTCATCCAGAATCCCACTTCTGTGACTGCAGAATAGAATCCAAAAGCTGCCATAAAAGTTACTGAATTAATACATTTTTGTTGTGCCAAACAGCATAAAGAAATGTAATAGAGGATTGTTAAAGAAACTTGTCACACATTGCTTAACCAGCAGACAGTCTTTATTTCAGGCTCCATAAACTGGGTGCTACCAAGGTTTACAATCCTTTCCTAAGTGCTATTTTAGGAAGAAGTTCTCTTTAGCTCTTACACAAAGATAGTCTAAATTAAATTAATATTCAGTTGATCTGTTTTCTACAGCATGTGGTTTTAAGAAATGCACGTAGGGCTGAAAAAAATCCTACTGCTACAGGATTTCCTAATACTTTGTAATTATATCACATTTACTCTTTCTGGATATAATAGCAAGAATCCCGGATGTTTGCAGAATCAACACAAGCATAAACCCATTGTGTTGTTGTTGTTGTTGATATAAAGTCCTTAACATCTACTTGACTGATCTGCCTTCTTAACTTGAAAATATAATCACTAGCAATATATGCAGTAATTGTTCAAAACTTTGACTGCATACACTTTTTCCTCACAGTCTTTTTTTCTTTAAGTCATCCTCTCCAAAACTTCTATTCTTGAATAGTATTTCTAAATATTCTGTTGCATGGTTGGCTAGCAACCTAGTCAAGAATAATCCATAAATGATGAATGCATTTGCCAGTCACGTTTCTCATTTCTGTTATTTTCTAGCTTGTTCTGAAGTTAGCATGAGAAATAATATCCATCATCTACAAGATATGGGGGAAGAATTAAATACAAAGAATCTCTCTTAATGTTTATCAGTTAAAAGTGACTTAACTGCTAACAGTAAGTTTGGTGAGACTAGTAGTGTGTAATTGTTAGGTTAATCTCTGTAATCTGTAGTTGGTTTGGTCTGTTTATTTAAAATCAAGATGTAAGTTCTAAAGTATAAATTTGAAAGGTTGCCTGACATATGGCACAGAAAAATAGCAAAAACTCTTAAAGATACTCTATTAGCAAATATTAAACCTTCCTGCTTCCCACCACTGGCCATTAAAAATCATGTTCAGACACAGTCATGCTGAAATTTGACCCAGAATGTAGTTGAGTGATAATTCAGAGCCACAGTTCTCTCTTTAGCTTCAATAGATGAAACATTGTGATTTGAGGTTGTTTGTTCCTTAGCTTTAGCTTCTCTTCAGGCTCTTCAAGGGAAGCAGAAGCCTAATTACTGAACATAAACAAATTCTTAGCTCTTTTCCCTACTAACATGATGCAGCTAATTTTACGTGTACATTGGAAAGCTCAGAAAAATAGATACTAAATAAAAAGGGACTAGGAGAATTCTCTAGAAAACAAACTTTCTAAAACCATTAACTTCCCTTTTATCCTTGAAATCAGCTAGTAGAGTCTGAGGGAGAAAAAAAGTTACTCCATTTATAAAAAAACCAGAGAGAGAGAGAGAGAGAGAATGTGCATGACTAAATGTTTTGATGAGGTTGTACAAGGAAATACTCAAGTATGTTTTAAAGCTTCAATGCCTCTTATTTTGAGTACAAAATGTTAAGAGTTCATCTCCCAGATATTTCAATATGAGTAGGATAGCCACTTTTACTTTACTTTTTTGATCTGTTCTTTACAATCTTCTTTGCAAGAGATGTTCTCAGCAGCACTGTAGTGAAAACCTGGAAGAAATGTTCAAAAGTTTGGCTAGCCAACGGTTACCTAAGGGATGAGTTCTTTAGTTTTACAGAACTTAGTGAGTGTAACCAGGGCTACTGCACTGCTGTGGTGATTTGTTGTCTAAACAAAAGACGTTGCAGCAATACATCAAAATGGGCTTGCATGTGTACTAATCCTAGTGTGATTTTTAGAGCATGGCAAAATGATCTTAATCCACAACTGCTATAAAAGAGTATTCCCTGGAATATTAAATTATGGTTAAATAGATACTGTTTTTTAGATGGCATTTACCAGTTCTGTTTGCAAAAGCTTCCCTCTATAAATAAAAAGGTGATATCATTTCATTAACTAGGTTAAAAGAAATTACTTAGTTCTGAACTAGATTTCAGAAATGACTAAGTTAGCAACCCCAACAGGGAATATTAATCAAAAGTTTTTAGATAGGAGCCTTACAGGAGGACTTTTGGGAATGCCAGAATAAAATGTATACTTTTTGATGGTAAATTTTTCAGAATAAGTACAAATATATAATGCAAATATATTATAAATTTGTAAGTTTTATTTTAAAATTACCATTCCCAACTGTTCCACCTTCCCTTCGATAACTAGTTAACTGAATTCAAATTCCATAAGCCTGTACTCAGAAAGCTCGCACATATGTGCTGGAATAATACATAATTGGATTAGCAAGAACAGAAATTTCCAGAGTAGATTCAGTGAAACAGGTCTGTAATCTCTCTTCAACAACAATTGCATGTTGTCCACAGAAACACACAGGAACTGGTTTTATGGCTTCCTTGAAACTTCTTTCTTATGATTGCTGTGTTTGTGTTATTCTCAGGTTCTCCATTTGACTTCTACCTTCCATACGCTTTTCCTATGTGTTGTTTTTTTTTTTACGTTCTTTTCTTTTATCCTAACTGTACTGTTGTCCACCTGTTTGCTGTGGAGCTATGTTTAAGTGAGAAGGGGCATGATGTAATTACAATGAGCAACTCAGGCCTTGAAGGACTGAACCTTGAGTGATGTTACAACTAAAATATGCGGAACTATGTTCAGGAGGAGAGATGACACTGTTGTACCAATTACATTAGTGCTAGAGATGCGTGCATAGAGAAGCTAGACCAATTGTAAGTTGTCTGCGCATGCTGTAGGGGTAGCGTATATATACACCTTGCTAGAACATTCATTAAAGGAGAACGATTATACTCGCATCGAGGTTGTGTCGTTACTCCAGGTCACTCCCATTCCGACAGTTTGCCTTCCAACAGTGCTGCTGCTGTACTGCTGCAGTTTGTGATGTGTACTGAGCAGAAGTAACACCGAGCTTTTTGTAAGAGTGGCTGCACTGGAGCCTTGTCCAGTTCTGAACATCAAAGGGCTTGTATCAGAAATGTATTGTGCTTCGTTTTCATGTTGTCTCAGACTCAAGGCATGTCACGCTTGGAAAACTGACATGTAGAGAAAACACAGAGCAGCCTCTTGGCAGTTCTTGCAAGATGCAACCTTTGTGTTTTGGATATTATTTTTTTGGAAATGAACTAAAAAGACCAAATATAGATACAATTATAAAATTATAATCAGTTGATAGTATAAAATATTCTTAACCTTGGAAATAATGAAACAGCTGCAACAAAATTCTTAGAATCTTAAGCGTAAATAGCAGAAGTTGCAAATTTTCTTGTGGCATTTATATCACAGGACCCTTTTAACAAAATACAGTAATATAATTGTCAAATATTCAGAATCTGTGATAACTTGTATTCCATGCATAATCATTTGTATCAGGACTTTGGAGATCTGCAACAGCTAAGAATATTAATGCTATGTCTCCTACTTCCATTTAAATTTTCTTCCACCAAATTCCCTTACCTGGCTCTTCTGGTTGCCAAGGTACACTTTGTTCTTGCTTCATCTTTAAAATCTGCAAATGTTCAGTGTTGGAAAAAACTACAGACTTAAAAATACACTGTATGTTTCTTTTAAACTGTTATGTGAGTCTAACTGCTAAAGCATATGCATTCTGAAGTGTATCAGTCCACTTTTTTGTAACTTACAGAATGTTATACTGTATTTATAATTCTTGCAGTCTGAAAGTATTGTGCTACTAGTTGGAGACAAGAGATGCTCCTAATGGACATGTAAATGTTTCAGATCATCTTCAGCTACGACACAACAGCAAACATTGAGAGATCCTTCAAGAAGCCCATGCCAAATACAAAAAACACCTAGAAACATTTGAGGCATGTTCTACTGTAAATCTTGATGCATGAGATGCTATCTATAAAGAGTCTTTCAGAAAGTGAAAATATTTCAACCAATGCCCTGAACTGCAGCAATAAATCCTCTGTATTATACTTCCTTTAACCATTACAGTAAACTGTTTTTTTTTAATAATAGAAGGCGTTGTGTTGTGCATCACCCACTGACAAGTCCAAAATCACAATTTTCTTTTTGACTTGTACTTACTTGATGGGAAGGTTTGAATGATCAAACTGTGATCTTAATCTTCCACAAAGATTTACTATCACTAAAATGCAATTAATTTTTTCTTCCTTGGCTCCAGGAGCTTCTTAGGGATCCCTGCCATGTTTCTGGTGCTTTGAATATCATGTGCTACCCCTGACAGAGGAGTTTCAACTCACATCCACTGGGAATTTCTGACTTTCCTTCCTTCATTATCAACTTTTCTAGTAGTGTGTAACTGCACACATACTCATTTGCACATGCACACACACGCAGATTGTCTGCTGTGTTGGCTAACATGAGCCTGCACATCTTCAGTGTCTGTCTCTGAAAATGGCCCTGAAAAAGTAAGCTAAGCCCATTCCTGTTTCTATATATAAAACTGTTTGCTTAATTGGTGGACTGCACCAAGAATAAATGATGAGGTAATTCTGAAGATCATTCCCAGAACAGTCAGCTAGGATAGCTGCTGAAATCAGAGCTATCTTCTATCCTTTTTTAATGGTTTCATTGTATGAAGTTGAACAGCATCTTATCTAAATGCAAGCTTATGAACAGCACAATGTTTCAAGAACAAAGCATTCATGCTCTTAAGTGGGGGGTTAGAATGGTTGGTTACTGAATGTAAAAGTTGTTAAATTGCAGGCCCTGACAACACTTCTGTACTCCTCCCAAGAGGACAGGCCCTTTTTCCATGTTTCATAGACCTTCCTCTTCTGTTTGATCTTATCGATGAGCAACTTGCATATCCACGCAGGTTTCCTGCCTCCTTCTCCAATTTTCTACTCTTAGGGATGCACCAATCCTGAGCTTGGAAGAAGTGCTGTTTAGATGTTGCCCAGGCAAAAAAAAAAAAGGGAAAGGGATATGCCAAAGTTGATTTATTACCACTTTCAGGTAAAAGTCTTAACATTCCTTTGACTAGCATACACTGAAGAATTTCTCTTGATTCATATCACTGCTGCATCAATTCACCTTAAGCGAGCCTCAGCCACAAAAGAAACATTCTGCCACCTCCAGTGTGGCAGCTATCTGTGGTACTGCTAGCTCACCGGGAAAACCTTTCCAGAGTCAGCCTCTTCTTACCTTCTGGGTAGTCTCTAACCGTATCCCATAGAGAGGTCTGACAGGTATTAAGTAGTGGCGTGGAGTCAGGAGCCAAGATGTTACTGTTCAGCTATAACAGCAGCAGTTCCAGCCCTTGTTCAAGGCATCAGTTTCAAACACCACAGAGAAATTCAGGCTGGCAGGTGGGATCCAGCTCAGACCTAGAAAATCTACAGCTCTTAGCAATTGTAATTAACTTGGCCCATATTGTTAGGGTTACACTGCTTAAACCATCAGATTCCAAAACAGGATCAAGGCCAAATCAGTTATGAAATGTTTTCATTTATCTAAAAAGCTCATGTGGACTCAATTTATTATTGCATGTTAAGAAATAATAAGTACAAAGGATTACGAACATATGTTTGGCCTAGAGAAGAAGGAGAATGCAGTCAGTGCTTCAATTTTGAAACGTCTTATTTCATCATAATCTTAATTTTCAAAGCTGACACTGGGACTTCAGTAAATAATGCCTCATTTTCAACTAATTGTGCCTTAACAAAACATCCAAACCTTCAATTTGGAAACTCAAATTAGCAGTCAGGTATATAATGGCTTTTTTATTTTTAACATGTGCAGAGGCCAACTAGAAGATCAAGGCATCTTATAAGTACTGCATAAAATAGATTGAAATAGAAATGAGAACCCTTTATTTAATGTTAGCAAAAGAAAAAGGGAAAACATGGGGAAGAAGTGGTTATGCAACATAGGAGAGAGTCTACGTCTCTCTTTTAGCAGAGAAGACATGTCCTATCCCCTCTCCTTACTTTAACACTTTTGCTTTATCACTCTGTATTTAAAAACCTTATGTTTCCTGCACTTGTGATCTAATATTTTGTGATCACATCTCTCTGAATCACATCTTACACTAGGAAGGGGCTTACTATTAGCTCTTATGGGTCATTAGAGCTGGAGAAGCAATGGCTTTGTGCTTTTGGTAGGGCACACCTGAAGCTTAAAAGCCTAACAAATTGTTTTTCATTTCATAATAAAAATGCTCACCTGGAACCAGTGAGCTAACCGCTGACTTTAGATTGAGTATGGTTGTGAAAAACATACAGCCACCAGAAGAACTATATAGCAAAGCCTTTTGAACATTTTTACAGGCAGCATTTTTTTTTTTTTTTGTATTTTTATAACATTTCTTCACCTAAATTAATAGTTTGTGGTAATGACACAAACCTGACATTTGCAAAAGCATAAATTGTAACTCGCGATCTAGTCCACCTTTACTTTTATTAGCTAATTAGGACATTGCAGAATTAATATATGAGTAACCACAAAAAAAAAAAAAGAAGTCATTATTTAGCAGTTACTGTACTGTAACTTTTTAGGAGACAAAAATAGTATCACTATATCACTTTGCAAATGCACTGGTACATCAGATTACCTCCCTGTCAAGAGTACCCCAGAATTTACAGTTATAAATCCACCTTAGTTCCCAGTAAGTGATAAGCCAAGGTGGTCTAAAACTCTTAAGATGGACCTATATGATCTCCAAGACAAGAACATGGGGTTCCTTCCTCTACTGAACCAATCATGAACAGCTGACAATACCATATACCACTTGTCCACTTGAGCCTTGTTTCAGGGCTAAAAAGAAACTAAGAAAATTGTAAATTAAAAAAAAAAATAAACTCCTATGCTACATCCTGTCAAAACTACAATTTAAAGTTGAAATTCACCCCAGTAAATTTCTGTGAATTCCCCAATACAAGCATCCCTTTAAAGTATTTGAATTGAATGATTCGAATTTGAAGAATGAATTCTTCACTCAGGTATGAAGTAATTGTATTCTAAGCCTGGCAAAGTGATTAACGGCATGGGCAATATAAGTCTTGATTCACATGGAAAGCATCTGCAGATTAAAAAATCAAACACTAGCCAAATTATAACAGTGTATTTATATTTATGCCTTCCACTCTTGTGCATGCTGAATGATGGCTGTGGCAAGTGAATCAAAGGGGCACTTTACAGCTTCCCAAATGCCCCAATCAGTGAGTAACTAATTGACAACATTACTAGAATATTTTTTTCGACCTGAGGTCCAAATAATTTCCTAAAGAAAATCAAACCTAGAAACAAAAGCAAACTTGTGCTCTTTGAAGTCCCACAAAAAGACACATGAAGTTAACATGTTTGGACTTTGGTGTCCAAAAGGAGGTGTGAGAAGCTGCAGAAGAGGACTTATAGCAAGGGGTGCTGAGTGCTCCTGGTTGAGACTAAGTATGTGCTTCATAGAACAGCCATCTATAGAAGCTGCAGTCTGTGGTCTCCATCCTCCTTAGGACCCATTTATGTCTTGGTCCATGAGGATAAGGAATATGTGCAGCAGCATGGAACAGAGAAGAAAAGAAGCCTGAGCCAGTGCTCTTGGGCTGAATCACAGCTGCCTCAGCACGAGCATTTGTGACGGTAAGGCTGGGTTACACCCCTCCACCTGTTACATCGTTCCAATCCCAAGGAACAAGCAGAACAGGGACATGCAAAGGATAGTGCCGGGAAGGTAGGATGAACATGAATAATTAATTTTCAGTGAGTGCAAGATGATGTGATCACCTTCAGATTTCCCCCCTTTGTTGCTAAGCAGCATTCCTTAGTCACAGGCTTTGACTTACAAAATGAACAGCAGCCTCCACACATTTTGCTATTTTTACATTCTAAACTGTTCTTTTGCTAAGCTCTCATTATAACCATATTTCAAAATGCTCTATAATGAAATAAGATGGCACCAAGATATTTGCATCCCTTGGGAAAAGGTCTTAATTACTGCCTGGGACAAGTAGACCATGAACTCTCCAGTCTCCGATGAGGAATAAGCAGAGCCTTCATCTCCTGTGTACCATAGGAAGTGCTTTTTGCATCTCAAACCAGGGCTTTACATGAGAAACTGAACTCACATCAAACAAAAGGCAAGAGCATCATATGGTTGGTTCTGTATTTTCATCATCAGTTTCAATTTGCACTAAAAAGATCCCAGCTTTTTCCTGGGGTGGTGGTGAACTAATTGTAATAATTCTTCCAATCTGTATTAAGGATGTTGTTCCAATGATCAGACCCCATTCAATACTCTGAGCATTCTGACAAAAACGAAAATTAAATTAACTACCTCTTTGTGCAAGGAATTCTCTCTCATTTAGACATAAACAGCTGGCTGCCAGTGTTCCAAAACTGAATAACATCCCCCCTAAAATATCCTCTCCTCAAATGCTTTGGTGCACAACCAAGCATTTCAGAAATCCTAATTCTCAAAGACCAAGAGAAGCAATTGACAAAGAGTTCAGGATCTTTCAAGGGCAGGAGGTTCTTGCAAAGTCAGCTAAACTGGCACCAAGATGATAAATAATACTAATTCTTGGTAGACCCTTTACTGAAGACCAATAAATAAGTAATAGCATTAGAACTTTTTTTTTTTTTTTTCCCCATTCACAAGAAGACTTAATGGAGATTCCACCACCTAAGCACAGAATCCATCATTAGCTCCATAGAAAACTATTTCCCCAAGGGATGCCCAGATAGCTCCCCAAGTCTCCTCAGCTAACTGCAGCAGCCTTTCGAGCCACACAGCTAACAACCACTTCTCATACCACTGCTGTCCTGACACCGCACACATCTGTCTACATCTTTTTGTGCTCCTTCAGATGCTTCAGCACTCACAGAAGCAACAGTTGTACCTGCACAGAGTGCAGCCACCCCTCCACACTCCGAGCAACTGCATTGTTCTGCCACTGACCAGGCCATTGCTATTTAGGGTACAAAGTATTGCCTGCTGAAGAAGCTTTTGGTTTCATATAACCTTTCAGATATTTCACAAGGTGCAAGATCGCTTTAACAACATGGGCATTTATAGTCACCTGCTGTGGGTCTATGCTTCACACCTACAGAGCAAGGATATGTCCCAAGTCAATTTTTTTACAGCAGTGAGAATCAGCAGTGCCTGCCTCCCTGTTTTTTGGTATACCTGGGGGAAAGAGAAGCAGAGAATGTTTTATTTATCTGTTCTTCCCTACCACCTCTAAGTAAAAGGACAAGAAGCAGGCAACAATAACTGCAGCCTACAAGTAGGCAACTCCAGTCTCATCCCTGCATGCTTCAAACTTCTGCAAATCTGCAGGACTAGGGCTGGGATGTGAAAGAACAGGGGGCTCTGGCATGCTTCCTGTTGCTCAAAGGAAGAGGCAGTGGAGGAGAGAAGAGGCATAAGGTGGCAGACGTGGAATATGTATGTGTTCTGAGGTGGGGCTGCACCCACACAAGAGGAAAAACAGGCAGAAAAGCCTAACGCAGACACAATGGGATGGTATAGGGGATTCATGTACTGCATAGGAAGAAATTATGAAACAAGGAAGCTATGAATAGGATTAGAGGAAAGGAAAGAGTGGGAAGATCTGGATAAACTGTATTCAGACTACATGGACAGCTGGCACATTGTAACAAACTGTTTTTGTTGAGCCATACTTGATTCCTGGTTTCTGCTTTTTAGGAGATAACATATAACATCCCATTTATATAGCAAATCAAAAACTCAGTTCAAAAAGAAGAAGATATAACCGTGTATGGTACTAATTCAAACCACAAATACATGCCTTCATGTGCTACAGAAAAAGCTAGCTACAGGAAAAGTTTAGGCAACTTGGTTATAATCAATGACAACAACTGCTTCTTAAAGAAAACACTGTCATAACAGCCTGTGCATTACTAGTACTGCTGAAGGCATGCAACACGCAGACCTCAGTATTTTTCATATGTTAAGAAAAAGCTTAAGATGACTATTCATATCATATTTCTTGTAGTTGCATATATTTCTACTTTTAACTTTGAATTTCAAAAGGTTATAAATATTTTCATTTTTTTCAGAAACAAAACTAGTGAAGGTTCTTGTGCTGTTATCTTGCTTGCTCTGTTATCTGGAGAAAATAGAAATGCTGAAGCTTTTAATGTTTAGCATCATTAACGTTCAACTGTCAAACAAATGAAAATATAGAATTTAAATAAATAAATATCTAATTCTATGACAGACTACTCCAACTTCAGTGCAAGACTGAATTCACAATTAATATCTGTAACTGCTGTGCTTGTTACTGCTACAACCTCAGGCATTAACAGCTAACCTCTGCTTACTAATATATCCAGTTATCTGCTGGGGGTTTCCTTTGCTTCACTCTTAACTATTCTGCTGACAAATGCTGTCTTTTTCTCTTTCAGTCTCCTTATCATATAGAAATATAGAAGTAAGTGCTGCTGCTGCAGCTTGGACCAGATCCACACCTGGACTAGCGTCCTCCCTCTGAGAGCAGCCACGGTAGGACACATCACAGAAACACCCCTGTCCTTTGTGTCCTTGTATACTCAGGAGCTGTTCTCACTCTCTGTGAGAACCATCCATTTTTAACTATGCTTACTTTTTGTTACAGCCTTTGAATAAAACTGTTAAAAGCTTATTCAAGTCCAAACACACTGTATCAACAAGTCAGCTTATCCACCTTCCCCTCAATTATTTCAAATTACTTATAAAGGCATTAGACCTCTTAATAAAAGCTCCACTAACTCCTCTAAACAATATCCTATACTAATGTATGTACTATTTTTTTCATTCTTATCTTATCTCAGGCCTTTAAGGAATATTTTGGAATATAATAATTACTATTCATTTGAGAGTGACAGAAGACAGAGTTATTATCTGCCCCTTGAAGACCTAGCCAAAGAAATGTGGATTTGTTTCTCTGGAAAGTGAAAATAAGTTAACTACATCTGCGATGTGACCAGAAAGTTTCCTTCTAGGTTGGACACGATCAAAATTTCCTACGAAGCAGTTTCTGCAGATATACCCTGTATATGAAGTACTCTTGGGCTTCAGTGGTGTTCCTTTGAAGACTGAGTATGCTCTGTAGATATGCTGGAGAAACTGGTCTTAACTTTCTGACAAAAATGCTTGCAGCAATGAAGAAGTATTATAAAATGTTTTTCTCATCTGATGGATTCTAATAATATGTAATTAATCTCCTTACAGTTAATCATTCAATAAGTGTTCAATTTGAGCCAAGATCTCAAACCCTATGTACTAACTGAAACCTGAGCAGAAAAAAAAAAAAATGCTGTGGTTCAGTGGTGCTCCTGGGTAAAGACAGATTTACAGAAATACTCTGAAATGCATAGGTTTTCATCGTACATGAAGAAATTGATTTTATGGGTATGGATATATTGTTTCCAGTGCTTCAGTGGAGGTGTATTTCCAACACGTTCTGCAACAGCATTTAAAGAAGTCCTAACAGCTTCAAGATACTCTTATGATGAGAAAAAATGAGAAAACTATTTTTATGGTTAGCATAATTCATTTGTATGGCATTTCTGTTTGTAAAGAGGTGTAGCTGTATGATACACTTCATCTGAGTGGGTGCTAATTGTGGTTGGCAAGGTAACCCATGATTAAACTTGTCTCTAAAGCAACATAAATTTGGGTATGTTTTAAACCAAGTACTTCAGTTATTTGTGTTAAGAGATGCAGGCTTCAAGTGCTTTCTTGAGAAGGATGTTACAAATGAACATCACAATGCCTGAAGGAAAAAAAAAATACTTGAAAATGTACACTAACATTTTTAAAAACTCCTTGCTAGAGTTTACCAAGAACGTGGTTTTATTGAGTGGTACACATGAATTTCCTTCCCAGAAAGCTGATGTGATTCTTCTATATATTTAAAAATACTTGTATGTCAGATACAGAAAAATATAATTGAAGACCTGCTGGATACAGGTAAGACCATGTGTTTCGATAAACAGCAGTAGGAAGTTATTATTTTAATTAGTCAGTCAGATGCACTGGTTGCTGTATTGGCAGCAGTGAAATTCCACATTCATATTTAGATGAGGAATGACAGCAAGACATACTTAATATTTCAGGACAACTGAATATGCTTCTTCTCTGTATCAACTCATATGGATTTCTTGCCTGCAAGACCTATAATAAAACCGTTACTGTCCGGTATGCTTGAGACAAGAACTGCTGGAAAGCTTTTGGAAAAGACAGCACTCTGAGCGCCACGTTGCATGTAAGGTTTTTACAGGCACACCTCAGGCAAATACGCTGATAATTGTACTAGCACAGATTGGTTTTGATATGACTTTTAAATGTGTAAAATTACACAAAACTGTAGGAGTGAATTTGGTAATTTTGTGCTAATTTAACATTAATTACAGAATATGTATATGGAGTGCTTTAATGAATTTTCTTTCATTAATAAAACTGATCAGTGTCTACATTTCTACAACAAATTCTTTACATAATGCTTGTACTAGAACTGAAAAGCATATATAGTTTCTGATTTTTTTTTTGCATTTTTCTTTAAATGCTATCCTCTAAAATATACAGCTTACAATCTCACGATAAAATAAATACTTGTTATAAATCGTAACAAATATTGAATTTATGCCATATTTTGGATTTTGAAATACTGACATCGTATAATTTGTCTGCTTTTTGTGTTCAGCAGTTTATAGCAGGAGAACTCAAGAGCAGCAGAGTGAAAGTAGGCCCACCTTTCCTTTCAACAGCATTACTCTACCTGTTCAGATTGTTACACCTCTGTTTACAAGTATTGCAAGTAAGGGTGTACAGGGATTACTGTTAATCTTGGAGGCAAGTGCTGAGTTCTGTGGTTGAACTTTCCTGTACAGAGAAGGAAGTTTTGTAAAAGTTCATGCCTAAGACAGGAAAGATGGTACTCAAACAGAAGAACTATTGTGTTGTGCTGGACATTTCCAGGGAGCAATTATAAGTCAGAAATTGTTTTCAAGTAGTTATTTGCTTGTTTAAATGCATTTTCCTTTTCATGCACTGTCTAGTGTCACTCAGTTGTTTAAAAAAAGTCCAAATACCCTCAAGAAATACCTTTGTGCGTTAAACTCATTTTCAGTACCAGTTTCAGCCAAACTTCTTTATGTAACATAAATACATCAGTTTCCTCTATTACTGTAGGTTTTGTATGCACTGTTGAATATGTAGGTGGGGATTTTTTAATTGTTGTTTAATTATCAGTTTTCCTAGAACTCCACAGAGCAAGTTTTTACTTCAAAACAGTGAAAAAAAAAATAGATCTGAATATTTAGGCATTTTGAAGGATGATCTACATTTTCTAGGCATGGTCATTGGGATGACTTGATGAAGCCTCCTTTATTTGTCCATAGAAACTAAACGTTAGAGATGTAGCCATGTTCAGCTGAATCCCTGGTCTGTGTTAAAATGTGAATACTGCTGAATAAATGTCTGTTTGTAAATGTCTTTCCTTTATCATTACAAATTTCTGACCACATTAAAACCATCTTTTCATGGAAAAAGGCCTTGAACTAAAGGAACTGGAGTTTTTTTTAACCGTAAGTCTTCCTACTTCCCAGTTAGGCACACCACCTCTGCTACTCTTTGTGCTATTTCTGTTAACCATAGCTGTTTGGTTGGATGTTATAACTAGCCCGAGTTCAGCCTGTCATTTCTCTCACTGTGAGATGGTAACATTTGGGCACAATCGACACTCACTGAAATAATGGCTTTTATCATTTTCTCTGTTTTAGAAGTTTTAGGATTGTTTACAAATAGCATAATGGCAAAGCCGGAGTAAGATCTTAACCTCCGTGCCATTATACAGCCTTTCCCCCATTTTCTTAGAAATATGCATTTTGAGATACAAATTAATTTTGTTTAATTTCACCGTAATTGCTCTGGAACCATAATTAGATTTATTAAATGCGACACATTGAGTACTTAGCTGAAGTTGTTTGCAGCACTGCTTCTAACGGTGGCCACAAACCTGAACTATTTTACTCAAAGGGTGGCAGAAATAAATCTGGAGTGAATCACAGGTTTTAACGAGATCTGCACACAGCTCACTGCTCAGTATCTGGGTCATTGCTGTTCTTAGGTTGTTTCTGAAACTGGTTAAAATCTGTTTAGCTAAGTGTAATGTAGAGGAAAGTAAAAGATACATATCCTATTTTAAAAGGAACAGAAATAATACCACTTCTCAACCCGCTAAACAACCCAAACAACTCTTTAAATGCCCAAGCGCCGCCCCCTCTGCGCCTCCATCCCGCTCTCACCTCAGTGCTGAGCCAGCCTCGAGGCGGGGGTTGTGGGAGGGGTTGAGCTGCACCATCCGGGCACTCGCCGCCCCCTCCTTCCCCACGCGTGAGGCTGCCGCGCAGCCTGGACACGCGCGCGCACGCCACCCTCCCCGCCCGCGGGCCAACGGCCGGGGCGCGCGCTCGAGGGCGGTCTCGGCTGCAGAGCTCGCGAGAGGACATGGCCGCGGCCGCGAGTGGGGGTGAGTGGCGCTCGGGGGAGCCGGCGAGGCGAGGCGGGGGGGGAAGTGCGGGGCCTACGGGCTGAGGGCACGGCCCGGCCCAGGTCGGCCCGGCGGGGAGCGGACTGCCGTTAGCGCCTCGCTTCTGCCTCAACCGGCGGGGCCCGGCCTGCACCGCCTGATGGTGCTCCGAGCTGGGGCGGGCGCTCGGTGGGTCGGGAGGGAGGCGGGTGTGTGCTCGTCGCTCGGGAGGGAAGCTGCCTGCAGAAGCTGTACGGGCACGGGCGTAAAGGAGTGGGGTGAGGCTCTGCAGGAGGGAGGGAGCAGCGTAGCTGTGTGTGCCTTGGGTGCTATAAACATCTGCCTTTATTCTGACCCTGGGGTTGGTGCTGTGTCCGAGTACAGAGAGGTGCTATTGGGGCTTCTGCGGCTGCAGCACAAAAACCTACAGGACTTAAAGTGAACAACTTGTTAAATTAGGAAGTAAATGTTATAAAATCATCTTTTTGTGCATATTTGACAAACAGCACATAACTTCACTGTCGGTGTCTAAAAGATCGAGACTGACTGAGCTGTGCTGTGAGCCTGCTGTGTTCTAAAGTTCACCTGTATGGGAAGTTGATTGCACCCCTTCCTCATGCCACTTCTTTCACCTTATGGTGGAAGAATGCCCACGTTTTGAATTAATTGGTGTTTTAGAGTTCTCAGAGGCACAGCTGGCATTTCAGTAAGTTATTTTCTTAATGTTTGACATGTTTTCTAGTTCCTTCCTGAAGTTTTCTTTCCCATGTAATTAGCTGGGGCTAATTATGATTTGGTGGTATGGCTTGTGTTTAAAACTTGACGTTATCAGTGCTGTCTGGTAATCACACTGATTTTTAAAGAAAATAAAAACACATGGAAGCTGAAAATCCATAGTATGTTACTGGAAGCTCAGGACAACTTTCATAACTTAGATATATTTGGAGAAAAGTAGGAGACTGGACTTGGTGAATTTTTAGGAGCAGTTGCACAGTAACATGAAAATCATGTAAAATATGTACCATTTTTAATTTGTGGGATTCTGCTGAATGATTTTTTTTTTTTAAAAAGCTCTAAAGGTGGAGGTTAATACACAGATATTCAGCCAAATTTAATGTTTATATACATAAGCCATTGCTTGTCAGCCTAGAAATGAACATAGATAATTCTTAATGATATTATGGATTAATGTGTTGTTGGATATGGAATGTAGTTGGTAGTGTTTGCTTTTTAAAAAATAAAATGACATCTAGATTACTGAATAATTAATTAGTGAAAGGAAAATGGGATACCTCTTAGTATTAGACCATTTCCTCCTGTAGTCCATTTTGGTATTTGTCTTAACCCCTTCCTCTTGCATTTCTGTTTTTTTTTTTTTGTGTGTGTTGTAACCTCTGTCATTGATACATATAGAAACCATAACATCAGCTTCAGCCTTTGGGCACGCAAACCTTAACAAGAAGTAAAACCCTATCTATAGGACTCATCTCTCAGAACAAGAACCACTCTGCAAGGTTGAGTTGTCTGGGATATTTTGATAACAATGGGATCAAAGCCAAAATTGGAAGAACTCATTCATGTTGTATGAAATGGTATTTAATAAATGCCAACTCAAAAGATAACTATGATTTTGGAACTTACCTAAATTTAGTACACAGTAGGTTTCTGCTGGCATAATCATATATGTGTGTAAAGAATCACAGAGTCATTCAGGTTGGAAAAGACCTCTAAGATCACCTATGTACAGACATATTCTAAAATGTACAAATAAATTAAGGGTTGATTGAGGAAATGTGTTTGTGTTGTCATAGCAAAAAGACAAACTTTGCGAACAGTTCCTTTTTCTTCATAAAGGTTCCTTCATATTGGAATCTATACATAACTAAAATATATTTTTGTTAGTAAATTAAGTTCAAGTGAATCGATACAAAGAGCATTTACACTCTCAAGTGTGGAGACGTTCCAGCTGTAAGTGATCATGCAAATAGGACTTGAAGGAGCTAGAACTTATCTTTTGTAGTGCACTTGAGTTAAAAGGGGTGGGTAATGCACCTCTAGCACTGTTATTCTTGCCTGAGGTAACTAGAAAGACAAAATTAGTGTGTTAGTTTGAGCAGTAATGTGAAAGGTGCTAAAGAATGAGTCTAGAGTATATTGAAATTAGTTTACCTTCAGGGTTTTTAACCCAAGAAGATACTTCAACATCAAAAGTGCAAAAGCTAAGAAAGAGCAACTTGTATTAATGTATTAATTTCCTAGCCAAAATAGCATATGTAATTTTTAAAATAAAGAACCTTTGTGACATTTTTGTAACTTTTGTTTTTCTTATCTTTACTTTCCGATTGACAAGGAATGTGCTGAAACAGACACTATAAAAGGAGGATAAAAATACAAGGTAAGTGCTGTATCTTAAACCTATTAAAACTTTTAAATTATGTGTTTTTTATTATTATTATTTAATGAAACTATTATGTAGCTGCTATATTTTTAATGAGCAGTGTATCACTTTAAATTATGCTGGTTTTATACTACTGTCAGAAAGGGAAGGGTTTTCCAAGAGATATGTCCTCTTACAAGGAGGAATTTGGAGATACATATTACCCATGATATATAAGCTAAAAGCAAATCATTGTGATACTTCTGCTTAGTTGTTGGTTATGAGTGTTTTTTAATCATCTCTTAGAATTTTGCTTTAAATACTCTTATGCTGATTAAATAATATTTTCTCTTTTTTTAGAGGTCTGTCATACTTGCAAGCCTTTGCAGATTTTGCTAGACTTTTTCTAAATGTTAGTTTTGATATTGGTAATTGAAACTTTGGCCAATACAGCATTTTGTTTATTTTAACAATTATTTTACAGTGACTCAGGCTAGTTCCAGCAGGACATGTTACAGTACAGCACACAGCACTTCCATAGTACTACTAGACTGATGCATTTTGATTACATAAATCCAGTTATAGATGACGAAACTTCTTTCTCAAAGGGAGTAATTAAAAATGTTTAATGGCTGCTGTTAGAATTGTATTTCAGTAAGTGTTAGGGTAAGACTAGGGGCTCAAGTAGTTTCATAAAATAAGGATGTTAGTTATATCAACTTAAATATTTGCAGTTTTGAAACAGCATGCTTCTGATGTCCAGCTACTAAAGAATTGGTGAAAACTGTGATCCTGTCCCCTCGCTCCCCATCTTTTTGTATGGGAAGAAGAAAGGGCTTTGTTTTGGGGAACTAGGAAGGGATGCTTTTATTTTCAGAATTACCAAGGCAGAGCACCAAGCTTAAAGCCTCCTTGATTATTTGCACTGAGGCACTTCTAAGATGTTACAGAGTATTGGCTCCACCTCTACTGAAAAAGCCAGACACTGCACACAAGTTTGATGACTAAGAACTGCTCCAGAGACTGGAAGAAGAGCAAGAAGTACAAAACTTTCTGGATGTATGCAGAAGGTACAATGTATCTGGAGCACTGATGTTTTCTAGCACGTCTGCTTACAAACTTAGACAAACCAGAATCTACCACCAGAGTATCCTGGCTAGGGAGTATGATGTAGTAAAGATAAGCAAATGTACAGTCTGACTTTAAAAAACAAAGACAACTTCCGTTTTTAGTAAGTATTGTTAAGCAAGGCTCTAAGGTCAGCCTTCATGCAGACTTACCATATGTGTAAACATACTGACTAACGGGGTAAGTTTGACTTTCCTGGTTTTTAAACATTACTGGATACTTTATCGACTCATTTATTCCGTTGTCTTAAGATGCAATGAACACTACCTAAGCACTTAGAAATGCTCAACATGTCATTTCACCTAATCACTTGTGAAAGACTACTGAAAACCTGTGCCTTTGAAGAGCACCAAAGATGTGAGTTGGATAACTTCTAAATGGTTTTGAGTTGGGTGGCACTATCTGCTGCCTTGCCTATACATTGCTTTCTCTTGTAATTTTTATGCAGGTCTTACGCAAGTAGCTTTAATCACATTTCTGAGAAAATTATCTCAAACAACTAATTTCTTAATAATATTCACAAGGTTAAAGGTAGTAGAGAATGCCCCCAGCAGCCTCATCAGGGAAAGGCAGACAGAGTTCCGTAGTTATTTACTGTGGTTGGCAGCAGCTGGCTGGACTATCAAAATACATTTACTCCAGACTACCCACATAGCACAAGTGAGGCACAGCTAGGAACTGGAGTTACAGATAAATATTTAGAAGACAGAGAACATAAGCTTATAGGAAACTAAACTTCATAATTTCCACTGTACTTGGAACAGATTTGTCAGTGTTTGACCTTACAAAACATTAATATATCCATCTCAGAGTTCAAAAAAAGTCTTGACAATTATTTGGGATTGTATGAAGAGTAATAATATTTTTTCCAGTAAGACTTATATACTGTGCAGGTATATGTCAATGACAAGAGAATCGATCAAGTAGTCATTAGGGATGAATGAGATCAGAGTCTAATCTGTTGGAGGAAACAGGAGAAGAAATCATTCATTTGCATGTACTTGGAAGAAAATCATGGAAGATTGAACTGTTAACAAATCACTGTTTTTCAAAGCCTAATTGTATTTGGTGATAAGCACTCACCTCTAAAATCAGTAAGAAATGAGGAAACAGACTAATTAAAAATAGTATTTCAGTTGCTGTTGTATCAGTATCATGTCAAATCATTTACACTCTTAGCTGTTGTATTAAAAAAGGCAAATGTAGCATGAGAAATGAATAAATGATGTAAACAGGAAGGTGCCAAAATGAAACTGTATTCATAGTCCACTTCAATATTCTATAACTACACTGCTGGATTTGTTAACTTACTGTCTCTTTCTAATCACAGTATAGTAATTTGCAGTTTATCTGCATACTAAAGATAAATATGAAAAGTCTTCTCGATTTTGTAGTTGTGCCAAATCTAGTTCTGTGTTGCTTAATAATTATTCATTATAGATGTATTATTCATCTCTCATGATAACCAAAAATACAGACTTAGGTGGTATGTTGGAACAGCCAGTACGCCATTCTGCTGACAATGGGGGGGAGGGGGGGAGGTTGAGGGGAGGATGACAATGACTTTTTCTGCCAAAGTGAATACAGTACTTGTAGGTTTCTGTTGCTGCTGAAAAAGTGGCCCAACTGTTGCTATTATCTGTGATCTTTTGGTTTCTTTTCTATTCAGGGAGAGCCACATAGTGGGTCAGATGAAGGAGCTGATCTGATGGAAAATTAAATCCTGTTTCTAAAAAAAAAAAAATGTATATGTTTTGCAATTCTAGTCC
Organism: Heteronetta atricapilla; assembly: GCA_011075105.1. Lineage (NCBI taxonomy): Eukaryota > Metazoa > Chordata > Aves > Anseriformes > Anatidae > Heteronetta > Heteronetta atricapilla. The sequence continues at coordinate 17,537,009 of CM021744.1, read as the reverse complement.
TCAAAATTGGTAGTGGTATGTGCCAGTACCAGAAGCAAAACAGAGCAAAGCCAGAAACAGTATTGATGAAACTGGGGGAGAAAAAACATCTCACCTTAAGTCGGTTCAAATACTTGTAAATCAGCACCCTGCAACTGTAGTGTTAGGCAAAAAAAATAGCAACTGGAAACACTTAAAGATGGAGGAACTTGTTTTAATCTGAAGATCAGTTGTGGTTTTGGGATGCATTCAGGCTACTTGTAGAGAGGAGGTTGATTGGCTTATGTTTGGCAAACCACTTCATGTTCTGGTTTAGTGTATCTGCAGCCTTTGATTCTTACAGTGAATCTACCTGCTACCTTTTTAGCAGCATGCCTAAAAAGATCAACAACTGAAAATAAGCCTATTTGCACATCACAACCATGAACGTTTCATGTTTGCATCTTTAAATGAAATTATTCTCTGCTGCATTAAGCACAGTGAGCCCATCTTCCTGGCATCAGTTTGTAAGCAGTATTCATTATCTGAAGTTAGAGAGCCTAAATTCCATAATAATTCACTTTGTTCCAAAGCTTTTTCAAACTTTTCTTCTGTGGTAAAGATTGACAGCTGCTGTAAAACTACTCTTTAGTGTTGTTGAGGCTCTGTCTAAGCTACTACCACAAAGATCTTCCACATCGTGAATCTCAAAAGCAAATTCACATTACAGAATTTATTAAACAGTGTTCAGATTACTTTTATTAAATCCAGATGTTAATATAACAGTTGTGCACTTGTGCAATAACCTGAATCTCTGTGATTGTTGACTCAGTATTTTAAGATTTCGTATTTGGGTACTTGGCTAAAGTCATTATTTATATGTTTGAAAACTGGCTTAAACTTGGGCATGATGCCAAAAGCAACAAAATGAGAAAGAAGTCATAGCTGAGCTCCTTTTTGATCTTCACAGTGAATGTAACACAAATGAACCAAACATTAAAAAAAAATGAATAAAAAAAAAAGACAACAGCCCTGTTTTTCTTCCTTTATTAAACTATGAATTTATAAAGTAATCATCTCTACATTATAGCCCTGAAAAGTGTGAACAATGGCATTTTCTTTTCTAGACTTTGTTTCTAATGTTAGAAGCCTACTAGAAGGCTAGGAAACATTTGCTGAAAATTTGATTTAAAAATTCTGAAGACATTAAAATTAGTTTGTCAGACATTAAATGAAGGAGAGGTAGCTCATAAAAATTCAGAAGCAAAGAAACTTGTGAAAATAGAGTTCAAGTTAGTGTATTCCACTCAAGTCCACTTAATACCCATAAATGGCTATTGTTTCTCAGTATTTCCTATGGGGGAAAAAAAAAGCCAGCTACTCACATATTGTCTAATTACATTTCTGGCACCATATTTTATTTTGTTCCCCTTTTTAAAAAAATTAGAATGTATCCTTTGTAAAAGAATACATTCCGCAAAGCTAAGCGTTCATTTATGATGCTACGTGCGTTACACAAAGTTGAATGCACACTTAAAGCTTTTCAGGGTTTAGGACTAGATGCTAGTGAAGCAGTAGGAGAATAATAGCTGTGCCTTAGCATAAGCAAAGAAATCGCTGTATAGATATTATTGTGGTGGATGTATTTGTTCTTGCATCACAGTATTATAGATGCAGTCCATTTTATGTACAGGTGATCAATTTTACACCAAATATTCATCAATCTAAGCAGTGAATTATGGTCTGAGTAAGCGTTTATACTTAAATGTTACCTATAAGGTGTTAACATCACTAGTAATCTCATTTTGTGCTTTAAAATGCTATCCGCATAAGTGGTATGCGTTACAAGTATTTTTGTATGTAGCGAATTAGCCATCATTCTCAGCAGGTTTGATTTTTATACATAAGTAACTTTGCACATGTGAAAGCAAAGGGGTGTGTTTGTATTTTATTTATTTGGTGCTTATGCAGTAGAAAAGGGACTTGGAATGTGTGTGTTTTGAAAACTGAGCTTGCTAACTATGCTAAAATGACAGAAATGAATGGGATCTTTACATTGATTACAGTTGAACTGTACTATTTGTGTATTATTTAAGGAGGTTTTGAATGGACTAATAAATCTCTTTGGCTATTTTGGAGCATTTGGTTATTCATTATGATATCATGTCATTTGGTAGGAGATACTTTTATAGCATATTTTTAGGGCAGCTTCTTTAAAAAATATCATCACAAAAACACATCCATGGGAAATACAACTCAAAACAGGTAACCAAAAGGAATTCCCTAATGATTATCTATTTTTTTTCATTATGTTAGCTGTATTCTTTGTATAGCTATCCTCTACATAAATATATTCAGTGTAAGATTTTGTTAAAAGATTTATATGCTATGTGAATTGGAAAATATAATTTTAGAAATCTTTTTGAAGCAGCTCTTGACACCGTTGAGTAGTGATGTTTGATTCTGTATTATTTAAAATCTGTACCATAATTTTCTTGGATGGTAATATGATTGTTCAGACACTGTCACTCTTAGTTATCCTTGCGCTTACTTCAGCTCTTGTTTTATAGCTTTGTGTCCAACAACAGAAGGAAATGTGTTTGCACCTATTAAGACAGACAAATTAAGATGCTTGTTGACTTAATACTCCTGTGCAACAACACCATTGAATGCAAAATTGACAATAATGTCTTTGTATGTTAGTTCTCTGTTTTAAAGTTTATCTTCACTTTAAGCGTGTTTGTTTGTTTAGTAAAATTGTGGGTTTTAATGCTTGTATTCTAGGGCAGTATTTGAATTTGTACTGATGAATGTATTCTTGAGAATCCTGCAGTAAGATATAAATACCAACTGCAAGTGGTGAGAGTGACAGCAATACTTGCTAACATGGAATACTGAGGAATAGGACCAAAAGCAAAATTGATCAGGTCATTTGTTTGAGACTTGCTGTTATTTCTTTAAACAATTCCAATGTTTCTGGAGTTCGGCTATAGTTTAGGTAAATAGTGAATATAACTACCACATCAGACAATTATGTGAATTTATAGGAATAATGGAAAACCTCATTGATTTCTGGTTAACATATGACACACTACAATTTCATCTGGGGTTTCTGTACAGCAGAAAAAAATATATTGTTTGAGGGTACTAGTCACCTTGTTTCTGGTAAATATTTGATTCAAGAGAAGTTGCTGTTTACACAGTCTTTCTTTTTTCTGAATTTGTATGGGTTATTTATATTAATGCTCCTTTGCGTCAATGTCAGTGTAGCAGTACTTACTCTTTCACTTGGTGCAATATAAAGGTTTTAGCAAATGCTGTCAGTTTGTGCAAAATGTAAACCAGCCTTATTGCTACAGGAGTTATAAATCTTCCAAGGTGAAACAAGCTTCAAATAATTCACTTTACATCTGTAGACAGTTTAAACCAACTTGCTCTGCTTCTATGAATAACTGTGTAATGGGTGATTTCTCCTGGAATCAGATCAGCATGGTGAGGCAAACTGTTCTGGCTACAGTAGTGGTAGTTCCGAGTTGAGTGGTTAATGACTCCCTCCTTCCTCTGCCAGATGTTCCACCCTTCTTCTGTTCTGCCAGCTTAACCATTTGACTGCTTTCGTACCAGGTCCTGTAAAATGAGCCTAATCTTATAAAAGCATTGCATAAAGCTGGGAAATACAGAAAGGTTGACTCTAGGAAGGGTTGAAATGCAGATGCAACATGCTTTTCTGCCCTGAGGAAGCTTTGAACAGAAGCATGGACAATAAGGAGAGAAACTAGAAATCTGAAATAGAGGATGGAAAAGACACTGTACAATAGGTACCATTCTCTTTCCTTTTTTTTTTTTTTTTTTTTTTTTTTTTCAGACTAAAACAGATCAACTAACTGAAAGGAGACTTCTGAGCCTAGGCACGGTTCTAAATTTACAGTTTCTTAAATATTTGGGGGTAATAGCAGGGCTAGAAGATAATCCAAAAGATGGAGTTCTGTAGCAGTATGTGGATGTAGTCAAGAGAATTGGTTTCCAGATAATCTCTCTCTCTGAGGCACGTGCTCATGAGAAGAAAAGATATAGCCAGGAAACACACAGAGCACTTTTGATGGGTAAAGTGGAATCTGAGATAAGTGTGATATGAGAATTGATTTAGGGATACATGGAGGACAGAAGAAATAGCAAATATGGGAAGAGGAATTGAGAAGGAAAACAGTTACTGAATTGATCAAGGGAAGCGAAGAACTGTGATCTGTTGCCATAAAAAAAGTAATGAAATAAAGCCACAAGAAAAAAAAAATGGGGCTTAGAGATTTTATGGTCTAGAGATTATATTTTAGCAGACAATGCTTGATGAGTGTCTTGTTTTGATCAGATCATCGGTAGTTTCCCAACAGGGTCTCGAGCAAAACTTTGTAGTATTTTTGCAAAAACAGTTTTAATCGGGTTCAAAATCATGTGTCTTTCAGGAAGAAGTGGCACTGGATACGTTTTTCAGCCTTTTTGACTGTTATATTCATGATTAAATACTTTGTTTCAGAGTTAGTAAATTGCAGTAGCCAAAGTGTTTTAGAACATACCGTGATAAATTACATTTGGTGACTATTACATGATGGAAATGTCTTACATGTCAGAAGAAATATTAAAGCAAGTACATTTTCTGTTGTCCTGTTGGAAGACCAACAATGTCTATTGCATGAATAAAATTTAAATTACTGTGTAGGAGAGAAATTATGTCTTGAAGTATTTTTCAGACTTAGGAGTTTGTAAATTGTCTGTTACCCTAGTTTTGATGTGTTCTTGAAATGTTCAGTAAGAGCTTTTTCTCCATCATGCAGAAGGATACTAGGAAAATGAAAATGTAAAATATTTATTTTTGGTCTGTGTTTTAAGGGGTTTTCTGCTGACCCAGCAGTTTAGACAGGGTCATAATAACCAGAAATAGGATGGTGCATGTCATCTGACAAGTGGGTAATTTGACTATCCAGCATAACTGCAGATGAACTTGGTGCTTCTAACAAAAATGCTCTGTGTATAGTCATCAGACCTACTTAGTCAATAACTATAGTTTAAATTATTTGAACATTTGAAGTAGATGTTCTAGTGGTAGCAGGTGTTCATTAGGGAATGACCTTTAGTAAACTGTTTAAGTTTGGTAATAATAAGGCAGTGTTACACTTTTTATATTGGTATAACAGAATTCATTAACAGTGTTTTCATTTTTTATTTTAGAAATACTCTGTTCTTTACCGGGGGGCAGTTTACAGACAGTCTGTCTTTCACACTCATATGAGTGTTAAGTTGATTCTTTGTGTTATCACTTTAACTGGTAAGTTTACAAATATTATTTTCCTTTGGAAGTAATCAGTCTTAATTGACTGAGTGAAATAATTTGTTGCAGTCAGGCTTTCTCAGTTTTCAGACTACACCTGTAAAACTTTTATCTTCATATCAAGAGGCCTTCCTTCTGTGTTTATTAACTTGCTGTTGAATGGTTTTGTGAAGGCTGATATGTCCCTCTCTGTATCAGCTTATTCTTGGATATGGCTATTTCTGCATAAATGGAGGACCTTTTCTGTTTAATTTAAAATGGAGAGGCACGAGAATGATAATTGTTTTACAAGGGGGAGGTTGAAGGCTTTACAAGGGGAATTGTTTTACACAAGGAAGGCTTTTCTCATTTGAAGTTCTAATCAGAGAAAATCCCAAGAAATAGAGAATTTAGATGTGTTACAGCTGCTATGTGTAACAGTTTGTGCAGAAACCTATAGTAAACAGTTTATAGTTACCATCTATTATTTATTTATTTTAATCAAGCAGCTTTGTAAAGAATGAAATATTGGAACATACAATAGTTTAACAGATAAGACTTCTTTTAAAGTGGCCTTAAGCAACATAAACTCTCCTGACCCAAAGTTTCTGCCCTATTAGTCTTATCTAATTTCAGTATGGAAAATGGAATTCCACTTCACTTTAGTCTTGGAGATCATGAGAAATTGCTTCTTAAAGCAGTGAGGGCATGGACTGTGGATTACAGCATTAAACTGTTGAGAACATCAGACTTTTCAGGCACCATACTAATAACATACTTCTTCTGGTTATTTTGGAGTATGGGTGTTGATTTGGGGATTAAGCTTGATCTACTCATAATCGTTGTTCAGTACTCATAAAGAAACTATGTGATATGACTTCCCTTCCTGTGGTCTTGCCTTGGTAGCAGGGAGTATTGTGGGTCTTAGATGCATTATAGATTTGAGAAGTAAAAAGGTTGGATTTGTAAAAAGTATCGTTATATTTTTAAAGCCAAAATATTCTGTTTCTGATGTATCTTCATGCTTAATTTCCAGTGTTTAGGAAGTTGGGATTTTATTTTTTGTTTGTTTTTACCTGAAAGCCTCTGATTATATATATAGATTTATATATAATCTGATTGTATACATAGATTTAGTGTTCTCTTGGTAAACTTCGTGACTGTATCTATGAAAAAAAGGACTTCAGGTCATGGGAGGATGCTGTGAGGTGTAAATCTATTACAGCTGATATAATTGAAACCACATTCTGATTTTTGTCTCTGCTGCATAAAAAATGAGGTCACTTCATACAATGGGGGATGTGAGCAGTACACTGTTAAACTGTTCACTATTTTGGTTCACTGTTACCAAATTTAATATGACACTTTGTACTGTTTGCTTCTAGGTAAGGTGTAATAATTGTTCTTTGGCTCTGCTGTATTAGTGGAGAAAACAGGAGCTGAAGACTGAGGAGGCAAGAGGTCGTCCTCCTAAAGCCATGATCTAAATAACAGCTGATAAATAAGTGATGAAAACACTGTGCTGTCTACCTTTTAATTGTGTTCTAAAGTTTGTAGTAGACTTGGTAAGCCCTGATTAATATTTCTAAGCCAAACAGAATGCCATATTTGTCCAGTTCCAGTAACAGTTTTGGCTAACTGGAGTAGGAAATGCTAGAAGTATATTGACTATTGATCTCATTCTGACTAATAATGGTAAATACAATGGAAAATAATTCACATATTTAGTAGAAGAGTAGGCAATAGAATGAAGTGGGACCAGGACCGCCAAAACTGTGTCACTGCCTCAGGTTAGCTGAGAAAGATTTTCATTTATATCCATACAGCAATCGTGTGATGAATACATGTATATAACGTATGTATTTGTGGGTTATCCCAGGGTAACAAACCCTGGGAGTCTTCAAAATCTTAAAGTTGTAGATCATCAAATGATTTTGTGTGATCAAGACTGCAGCACTATAAACATTATGTCTAAAAATTTCCCATTTAATTATCTTTGCTTGTACTTTTGTTGCTACTTAAAATGTCACGTTGTCCAATGTAAACTGAGTTGTTAAAAAGAAGAGCTGATCCCTTGAACTTTTAAGTCAGACATTAATCTTTTAGTACTAGGCCTCTATTTTATTTCTAGTTAAAATAAACAGAATGGAGGAGATTAAATACTTCTAATAACTTTCAAAGTAAACCCAGTTGTTTGGGACAATTAAAGACATAGAATGCTTTGCCATGCTTTTTACAGGGAGGTTATATGATCATAAGTGAGAGGAGGCCAGAAAAGACATCCTTATTTTAGAAGAACTCTAAGCACTTAGCATGAATCGTATGAAGAAATCATGGTAAATAGCTACTACTTGGGTTTTACAGAATGTTGATTTTTTCACACATCTGTCACTTTCTACGTTTTTCTTTTGTCCACTAGCGGGTTAAATTGGACAAGTTTTAGAAACTAAAAATAACAAGTTGACTAGTTTCCATGGTAATTCAAGTTATTGTTTGCATTGTTAATATCTGAAAGTAGTTGTGTTGGTACAAGTTAACAGGCAACAATAGGTTTGTGAAAGATTTTCTGTGCTGTCTTGAGGTTATGAATAAGGACTGCTTAACAGCATCACCTACCTGTGTGCATTGAGTTGCAGTTCAGACATATTTGTTCTGATGTTTGCAAAATCTCTTATATTGAAGTTGCTAACAAGCCCTAATTATGCAACATGATTTTGAATTCATGTCAAATTAGTATTTAGTTAATTGTTGAATGTAATAATAATTGAAGTTCTGTCCTGTAGAAGTTTATTGCATTTTTAAAGGTTAAATATTAGTCTTTCGGTATTGAAATAGCATATTTTGCTAATCTCTGTAACAGTGTGTAGAAATAAAAAGAAGCAAAGTATATCTTTTTCAAGGAATTTCATTTTACAGAAATCATTCTCTGACGTTCAGTCATGCTTGTGAAGGAAGGTAGCATGTTTAACAGGAAACAGTCCTGCAGTTCCTTCCTCTTTGACTTGAATTGTAATGCTTTCCTTGCTTTGTTCAATTCAAAGGCTTGGATTACAGGCAATAAACAGAATAGCACCTGCAGCTTAATCATAAATGGGAACATCTTGAAGTAGCTAAGCAAACAAATGAAATCATGGAGTTGTTTAACCTTTTCTGAAATGCCTTGGAAGTTCTACCAACACTTGTTTTTAAAATTGAGCAACATTTTGGCTATAAAAAGACTCTGAACATGTTAAAGAGTTTGATCCAATTTATTGATAAGTGTTACTTTCTGAACTGTCAGAACTCTTCTTTTAAAAAGCTCTCTCAAATAAATGCACACTTCTAGGACAGGACATGACACTAAAATATCTAGCAATCATATGATGTGTTCATATATATTTGACCCTTACTCTGAACTTGAGCTATCAAGTGCTTTTATAATACCAAAATGAACATTTATGTTTTGATTTTTATAGGTTGTCAACTTTAGTTACATAAATACATTCTGCTAGCTACGCTATTTATGTTTCCTAGCCATGGAAAATCGTAGCTTTATCTTATTATCTTACATTATCTTATTTTTTTATCTTACCTTATTATTTATCTTACATTATCTTATTAAGTCCTTCCACAGAGTTCTGCCATAGTCCAGAGGAACTGAACTTGCTTTTTGGCAAGTAAATTGGAGTTGATCTTGCAGTTACATTTTCTTGCTGTGCTTAGATATTAAAAAAACTGACTTTGTGTAGTTTTCTAAGTTGAGTATAAATTTATTTGCTGCTTGCGTTAACACAGACATTTTAAATTTTGGTACAGTACTAAAGCAAATGCAAGGAAAATGGTGATCAACATTGATGTCTTAGACTGACAAATAGGAATGTCACATCTGGATTTCTCTGACCATTTACATAGGGCATATTTCCATCCCCTGTACTATCTATGTGTGTGCATCTGTGTGTCGTATCTAAACAAGATACTATTTCATGTTTTATCTGTCTACTTTAAGGTATTTTTATGAAGCTGATTATTTTTGTAGAACTAGTGAAGGTGTGCTATAACAGCCTTACATGTATTTATAAAGTTGATTCAGCTGAATGACTTAGCCAACAATGCCCATATTGAGACATTACTAAGCATATAAACAAAAATGATAAGATGAAATTGTCTGTTCATAAGATGATCAAAAGTAATAAACAAAATGTCAAAGACTGTATCTGGATGTCCTTTCCTAATGACAAGCCTTTAAAGTGTTGTTGCCGTAATTCTTGCTGGTACTGAATGCTTAGGTAGCAGTTGTTAGGAGGGATGGACTTACTAGTTGTAAATGAAATAACAAATCTTCATATCCTGATCTGGGGTGTTCAACATGAGTTAAATCTTCATGAACTTACTGGATTTCTGCTACAAATAGTACTGTACTAGAAGTTAAGCATAGTGTAGCTTCTAGTTATAAAGGACTGCCTCAGCAGAAGTTACATTAAAAGATGTTCTGGGTTATCAGAGCAGGTTAATAGATGCTAGGTGACCATATCTCCCTTTCACATGATAGATAGACTAGCAAAGCAGTTCACACCCTTCTTTGAAGAAAGTTGTTAACTGTACATGATCTTTGAGAGGCAGCTAATCCTAGACTCAGCTTTTTTGTTTGGTCTGTTAGACCATCTATTCATGGATTTTGGTGCACACTGCATTATTTTTGTAACTGTTTCTTGGAGGAGGTTCTGAAAAGTTCTATAGTCAGTAAGCAATTCAAACATAATTCCATTTTGAGGGATTAGTTTGGTTTCAGTCACGTGTATGTTACACATATTGAACCCTGTCTTGTTTTACTGGAAATATTTGTTAGAAGTTTAGCATCTTGGGAAAATTTTATTATTAATTACCATTTTAAAGTCCACTAACGGTAAACACAGATTTTTTTGGTAATATACCTAATTACTTAAAAAATTTAAAGAGACCTTGAGGTATTTAAATACTAAGCTTCACAATATTGCCATGAACTACATCCTTTCTGCTGAAGGTTTATGGGAGACCTAGAAGGTTCTACCCAATGATATTCAAATAGATGCGTTTTGAGGGGTCAATAATGTGAAAAATCATCTGTATTGCTCTACATGACAACTGGGTAAGCTACCAGCTTTGGGGTTTAGCGAAGCTTTGGGAGGCTGCCATTACAGCCTCAAGCTCTCTGCCTGATAATTAATTTACGCTTAGAGCAAGCCACATCTCCCATTACATACCAGGTGCCGCTGGTCTGGAGATAGTTTAGGGAGGAATGCATCACCCAGTGTTCTGTTGACTCATTCCCTGCTTATGTCCAGATACAAGTAATTTTCAGTTCCTTACACAGTTAGCTACTGTAGTACGTTGCTTTTCAGACTTCAATTGGTCATAATACTTAAGACTTTAGGATTTCCATAAAGAGAAACTCAATTTAGCATTGTCATTGTAATAGGAAAAGTGGTGAAGTTTCTGGAGGTCTTGTAGTGTCTGTTCAGTTGTATTCATATAGGTAGAGTAGACAGTTATAAAAAATTAATCTCAATAATTTCCCATCCACTATGGAATTATGTGAAACGAGGGATATAAAACTTAACAGATAACAGTGAGCATTGTTTTGCAACAGAGGCAAACTCAATTTGAAACGATGTTTTCTCTAATGAGTAAAAGTATGAATGTCAAAAATTAATTAGATGAATCAGTTGATTTACTGATAATGGTTATTAATACCAAGTACTTTCCATGTCTATGTTCATTTTGTACTCAGTCATGTATGTTCAGCTTTGCTGGTTCTAAAAGCTATTTCAGTAAGTGGATTTGAAACCTACAGGGAGAATGGGGGGCAACTTCTTTGTAACAGTTTATTGTTAGAATTATAGTGCCACATGCAAAAGGGTTTGTTGTTTTTTGCTGTTAGTTTTTATTGTTTGGTTGGTTTACATCTTCACTATTTTTAAAACACCAATATATTAGAATTTGTATAAAAGACGCAGGCTAGTGATTTCACAAAATAGGTCTAAGTCTCTTTTAGATACTTTATAAGTATTTCCAAAGGTTTTTTTTATTATTATTGTTTATCTTTTGATTTTGTAAGTCTTTAGAATTTGGGGAAAAAGTCTGTATATACATGCAGAAAAAGGTATTCAGAATAACTATAAAGGGAGGTCTAATAGCTTTTCATGTAGGAATTTAATATCTCAGAAGCATAATAGGATGTAAGCACAGCTGAAATAAAATTGTCCATAGAGGTGCTAATTTCTTCTAAATAGAACACATCATAGAACATTTTAGAGGTCACAATGAAATCATTATGTAGTAGCCTGAAGAGCAGTGCCATGTAAATGCATTATTTGTTTTGATAGTAGACACCAGGATCTTTTATTTCTTCAGAATCACAGAATTGTAGTGGTTGGAAGGGACCATGAGAGGTCATCGGGTCTAACCACCTGCCAAAGCAGGTTCCCTAGAGCAAATTGCACAGGTAAACTGACTTGAGATGGACTTCAGCAGCCCAGCCTTACTTGTTTCTTAATTTTCTTTTCGTAAGGGGTGCCTTGCTGATAAGGTAGCATGCCAAGAGGAGTCATTTTTTTTAAAAAACGTTGCATCTTTTACTCTCCTTGAAGTGGGTAGTTAATCCCCAGCTCTTTCTGGGAAATCACTCTTAGCTCACTGAACTCTATGGCAGACGTTAGCTACAAATACTTCTCTGTATTTTGAATATTTATGTCCAAGTGCTGTCTGTATTGATTCTGTGGAAGAAGGGAGGTACTGAGAACCTTCCAAGAGTCCGACTGCTGGGACTGAGCTAATTTGAAGATTAGAGAGGAAATATATTGTAGGCAGATCTACACACTTGATAGGGCCAGCTGCATTGTGAAAGCATTGTTCTTGCCTTTAATAGAGTGGAAAGAGGAACTGGCAAATTAGTCTCATATTGTGACTGAGTACATAATCACAGATACAGAATGATAATGCTTGCTGGACAAATTGAAATGATATTTGAAACTAGCTGTCCTCTAAATGCTTATTACCACTCTAGAATTAGAGACCATTGTCCCCAGTATGCAGATTTTTGATTCTTCTAAGGCACAGACAGGAGATCAAAGAGCTTAATGAAAATGACCTGTGTTGGCAGTTGTTACACCAACCTGCTGGATATGGTGCTTGAGCTTTTAAGAGTCTTTTTTAGTGTTTCCTGAAACACTGAAAAGCGAACAAAAAACCACACCCATTTGCAATTCTAGTATCTTTCCCACTGAAAATTCTGGTGTATTACAAACTGATAGCTGCACATTTAAATTTTCTTAAGTTCTATAAATGGAGAAACTGGAAGTGACCTAAGTTCCTTGCAGGTGTAAATGAGTGAAACTGTTAAAACCAGTCATTTGACTTAGCCAGTTAAAATGGACTGTGATTCTTGAGCTATTTTTACAGCCAATTTTGTATAACACAAGCTGACTTAACTACCTAATACCATCCACATTTCACAGGTTATGCTGAATAAAATACCAGCTCTGGTGTCCCAAGTGTCAGAGAAGTATGCATTTTCCCCCTTCTGAAGGTTTTTCTAAGGAAATATACTTTGTCTTTTTAAGATAAAATGTTTAAAAATAAAAGAAGCGTTTGTCTTCGGCAGTTAAGAAAGATAGCAACCACCTACTATCTGCGGAAACACTTACATAAGATGGGTACACTGTACAGCGGCTTCTTGCCAGCACTGGCACATTGCTTCTGTGTGGCTGTCAGATAAATGGGAACCGAAGCCTTTCTTGCAGGGTTGGTGCATATTCTATTTTGATAATCTATTCTGAAGGTTAAGTAGGAAAATAATTTTGTTCTAGTTTTCACTTTACTACTCTTACCCAATTTGCCTAATTCTGTGTAAAAATCCCCCGTCAGATTAGCCTTGTAGGAAAGGGTGCTTTCTCAGGTTGTGCAGAGTAGAATATTGAGACTTCCATTAACAGTCTGGATATTTCAAAGAAATAAAGTATTTTTTCATGTATTTTTTTTTTACTGTTGCATTTGAGCTTTAAGTTATTAATACGCTTTTGTTTCTAGGCCTGCTTAAACTCAGTGGTTACATAGATAATGGTTACCATCTGTAAATACAGACGGCAAATATTAAATACTTCTTCCAGACTGAGGAGGGTTCAAATAAACGAGAAAGGGGAGGCAAATATATTTTCTTTAACTGTAATGGTATTACAACTGTAATTGTATTATGGTATGGTACATTAAATTGTAAATCAGATATGAGTTTCTCACATCTGCACATGATGTCTGGATAGAATATTCATTGGTCAGGGCTTAATTTTAATCAAGATAAACTAATGTTTTCTCCTCCTGTTTTTGTGTTTCAGTTGCTGATCGCCAAGCAGTTGTATTAGAAGGGTTAGAAGCATTAGAATGTAGTTTGGCTTTTGCTCTAGTGTTAGAAGACCACTTGGGAACATACCTGGACTTAAAACAGCCAAAAAGTGAAAGGTCTTACAGCACCCTTACAGCACAAGTTGAAAGAGGAGCGTCTGCTTGTAACAGTGTGTTGTGACCTCACCCAGCTCTGTCGGCCAATGCAGACAGCAGCTTGAGGAAACAATAGGAATAGCTTCCTGCATCTGCCGCGGTACTTCAGGGGCGTTTGCTATTGCACGCTACAGCCTCTTTTGGTTTTCATAGAATCATAGAGTCCTGTTGCTGTGAAATTTTGTACTGTTAAAGGATGGTACATCAATAAATAGTTGATGTTTAGGCTTAGTGTTTATTTAATTATTATTTTTTTAATTTTACTTTTAGTGGTTATAATGGTGCACATTTTTAACTAAGGTTTTTCCAAAGTTTTTAAGACAAGGAACCTGCAGTATCTGAGGCTTTGCTTAACTTTCAAATTACAGTTAGAGTTCTGAATTGGAGAACTATGCTTTTAGAGGCTTCCTAATAACCTAACCGAGTATGGATACTGTATGAAACCATAGCAATAACTCAGATTTGAGATGCACAAACAGCAGTATCATCCTGTGTTACAGCAAAACAGCAAGACAGCAGTCATAGGTAGCAGCAGGAGAAGTTGTTTTCAAAGAGGGGGATGCAGAGGGAGAATTCTCGGTGAGGTTCCCTGAAGGTTTCATTTTCAGAACTTACCAAGACAAGATACTGAGCAGCTGGTAGCCCTGCTCTGGGGCAGAGGCTCATTAGGTGACATCCAAAAGGGCCATTCTCACCTGATTCAGTCAGATTCGAGCTGCTTTTTGTGTAAGAAGTCACTTTGAGTTGTAATGCAGTGCAATGAGGGATATAATGACATGGGTTGTAATTCAGGCCTGCCTTGTGCTCAGTTGAATCAGGATAACTGAGCCACATTTATACACAGTCCTGGAACTAAAATTAACGAATGGACATTTAAGATAATTTATCTGCATGTTGTAGAAATGATAAAAGTTATATTGGCTTAACTTAAAGCAAGATATTTAGTTATCTGTCATATGGAATAGAGTCAAAAGCTAACATGCAGCATATAACAGATGTTAAACCTTTCATACGAGGTGTTTTATTAATTTTCATATGGATTTAAATTAATGTATACAGCTAATGTGGTTTGATCTCTTTGAAAAGTGACTCCAATGTGTAACTCATAGCCAATACACTGTGGATAAAATGCCACGATTACAAGCAGGTAAGCAGCTAAATTTTCACTTAAATTCTGCTCTGAAAAAACTTGCTTGGTTAATAATGTACTTAATTTGTATGTGTGAGTGGGAGTTTGAGGAGAGTGTAATGTCAGTAAATCAAATGGGAGCTGGGTAAATTATTCTTCTAAAAGCTAAGAACAAAGTAAAAAATCTTGCTTAACAGTAAGTTAATGTGTCTTCATTTAATGTGAAAACACCAATTGGTAACTATGGAAAATAATGAAAAATATGCACTTAACCATCACAATTGTTCTACTGAAGTACATAATAAGAAGTACTGGTTATATTGCTTACTTTCAAATTGGTGCTTTCAGCAACAAGATTTTTACCCCTTTCTGTAGTGTAGACCATTCTTTTTGTCATCTTTAACTTTTTTTTAATGTCACTTGATATATTCTGGTTGTGGTCATTGAAACATGGATTGCATGTTAACAGCCTTTAAATGTACACCTGGACACATAAGGTATTTATATTGTGCAGACCTGAAGTTTGAAGTTTAAGGCTGAGTACGGGCAGCAGTGGTGATTCTGAAGAAAAATAACTATAACTAAACACTTTAACAATAGTAAGACATTTGGCTTTATGTATCCTCAAGAATTTTCCTTATTATGTATTGCTTATGTTTCCAAGAATCCAGGGATGGACTTTTTTGAAGTCCATAGTGATTTTAATGAAGCTTTAATGATTTGATAGAGTTCTGTGAGCTATGAAAAGCCTGTACCAGTAATATGTGCTTCTGTATTTTCTCACTGCCGACTAAGTACTACATGAATGATAGAAAGGAAATAAATAATAAATTAGGACACATATTCCAGTCTGCAGGTTATTTTACAATGAATGACTAGTATGAAGTACAATTAATTTGAAAATTTTCATGGCAACAACCCTTCCTTGTTAGACAGATTAAAGATTAACAAATCCTTATATGGCTCTTTGGTAGTATCAAGTCCTGAATTAATACCAAAGTTGGTTATTAAACTTAAAGAAAGTTGTGGAGTGTCTTCTGTAAAGCTGGCAGAGAAACTGTCCTGCTTCTCAGAACCAAATGACTGTTAAATTGCATGTAAATACGTTGCTTAACTGCGTTTTTGCAAACCTGTGATCTGTGTGGAAAAATTTTAGATAATTTACTTATCATTTTAAAGAAGAATTTTGTGTGCAGAGGAGCTGACCAGAAGCCAGCAGTAACATGTCTACATTATTTTTTTTCTTCATTAGGTTTCATCAACTGTAGCGTGATTGAGACCACTTGCTCTCCCTGTCTCCAGACCATTTTAACACAATGGATCACCTGGGGGCAGCGGATGCTGAGGATGACTCTGGCTCCCTAACCCGGCTTGCTCCTAGTCCTCACAGCGAAGCAGTTGCGCATGAGTTCAAGGAACTCTCCTTGCAGCCCAGTCAGTACTTACCTCCCCTCAACGAACGGAAGAATGGTGAGTGCAAAAGTGACTGTTCTCCTTTACTCTGGGGTGCTTAAATGTATGCAATGGGAATAATGCAGTTTGCTTTCTTCGAATAATGTTACTGACTGCCTTCACTTGCTTTTCCCAACCCACATGATGTAAAGTGCTACGGTGATTGCTTGCTATAAAATCTGTCCTGATCGGCTTCATCTATCATGACCTTAAAACTCCAACTGGAGTACTTCGCTGAGACATATAGAATAGAGAAGTTTATATTTTAAAATATTTTTTAAGCCACATATATTTTATATTAACGTATTAATGTTAATGTACGTATATTAATATACTAATAATATATTAATATATTAATTAATATTAATATATTAATATTATTATATATTAAGAATGTTATATTATATTATACTAATTAAAATATTAATATATTAATTAGTATAATTTAATATATTATTATATTAATATATTAATACGTATATTATTAATATATTAATATACGTATAAGACGTATTAACAGGATATTTTTGAAAAGAGTTGTGTTAATACCAAACAAAAAGGGAAAATTACCAAGAACAGATTTTTCTGCAAAAAATAGTACAGAATTTAAGTTTCACGTTGTATCCTAGAAAGTTTAATTCACCACATAGTTTGAGATTGAACAATGAAAGAAAAATAAGACTTACATTTCGGGAATCTTTCCAATATCTGTTCTCATTGTTGATGTTGGCATGGCAACATTGAAAAAAGGCATTTCCACTGTTACAGTAGGTATCGGGAAGAATTATCCAAATGTAGGCTCATTTTTATTGGGGAGAAGGCGGGAACCTTTTTTGCTGTGTTTGCTTTCTCAGACTAGTGTCTTATAATAACGAAGATGTGTTTTGTAATATTTATAGTAAGTACTGGGAACGTTGAAACATCTGTACGTGCAGTATTTTTTTATTAAATCACTTTAGCTACAGTAAGTTATTAATGAATTCAGTTGTAATGGTACAAGCATTAGTTCATAAAAAGGACAGCTATCTGAATATCCCCACTTTAAAGCAGAAAAAAATGGGATATGTGTTAGTGGGCTGCATGTGTATCAAATAACTAGGGCTGGGTCCAAGTCATGGTATTCTTCATTTCAGAAAGACACAGAATGGTCTGTGATCAAGATGCCTCTGATTGTGCAAGGCCCTGGTGCTTTTGTTGTCTTACTATTTGATGTCCAACTGATAAACTGTTTTTCTGTACCAAAACCTTGTTATAAGATGGCTCACAAGCTTTTACCATTTTGTCAAAGAAGCACCGCAAACACATACTTATAGAAAGTATTCCATAATGAGACTAAACATGTCAACACTTAATTCATAAACCTTACGAAGAAGAGAATGTAGTGGGTTTATGCATTCCCTGTGTGTAATTATACTCCTGGGAAATTTTGTTTAGTTTTTCAAATTGCTTGTAAAATTGAAATGGATGACTCAAAGTGACACACTGGGTGGACAAGGGAAAGGCTGTGGATGTGGTCTACCTTGACTTCAGTAAAGCTTTTGACACTGTTTTCCACAGCATTCTCCTCAAGAAACCGGCTGTTTTTTTCTTGGACTGGTGCACGCTTCGTTGGGTTAGAAACTGGCTGGGTAGCTGGGCCCAAAGAGTAGTGGTGAATGCAGTTAAATCCAGTTGGAGGCCAGTCACTAGTGGAGTCCCCCGGGGCTCAGTACTGGGGCCAGTCCATTTTAATCTCTTTATTGATGATCTGGATGAGGGAATTGAGTGCACCCTCAGTAAGTTCGCAGACAACAAACTCCAAGTTAGGTGTGTGTGTTGATCTGCTCGAGGGTAGGAAGGCTCTGCAGGAGGATCTGGATAGGCTGGACCAATGGGCTGAGGTCAACTGTATTAAGTTCAACAAGGCCAAGTTCTGGGTCCTGCACCTGGGGCACAACAACACCATGCAGAGCTACAGGTGGGAGATGAGTGGTTAGAAAGCTGCCTGGCATGGAAGGACCTGGGGGTATTGGTTGATAGTTGGCTGAATATGAGCCAGCAGTTTCCCCAGGTGGCCAAGAAAGCCAGCAGCATCCTGGCTTATTAAAGAAACAGTGTGGCCAGCAAGGCTAGGGAAGTGATTGTCCCCCTGTACTCCCTGTACTCGGCTCTGACAAGGCTGCACCTCAAGTTCTGTGTTCAGTTTTGGGCCCCTCACTACAAGAAGGACATCAAGGTGCTCGAGCGAGTCCAGAGAAGGGCGACGAAGCTGGTGAGGGGACTGGAGAGCAAGTTCTACGAGGAGAGGCTGAGGGAGCTGGGCTTGTTCAGCCCGGAGAAGAGGAGGCTCAGGGGCGACCTTATTGCACTCTACAGGTACCTTAAAGGAGGCTGTAGCGAGGTGGGGGTTGGTCTATTCTCCCACATGCCTGGTGACAGGATGAGGGGGAATGGGCTAAAGTTGTGCCGGGGATGTTTAGGTTGGATATTAGGAAGAACTTCTTTACTGAAAGGGTTGTTAGGCATTGGAATGGGCTGCCCAGGGAAATGGTTGGGTCACCATCCCTGGAGGTCTTTAAAAGACATTAGATGTAGAGCTTAGTGATGTGGTTTAGTGGAGGACTTGTTAGTGTTAGGTTGGAGGTTGGAGTCAGTGATCATGAAGGTTTCTTCCAACCTAGATGGTTCTGTGATTCTGTGACTCAGGTGTGTATATTGACTCTGAAGTCAAACCTTGCATTTTCTGAAGGCTAGTAATACAAGATTTCACTAAATTTAAAAGCAAAAACGCCTTCTCAGATGGTTAGCTTCTAAATTTCTTTAATGAGCAACCTTGCTATGAGTGTGTTAATTATATATTTACCCTGTTCACTTAATTATATTATTCTGTTACTTTTTGTTTTTAGGAATACAAATAAATTGTCAAACAAGCAGTAAAACGAGGTGTGCAGCATCAAATCCTAAACTTAACTATGTTTGCTGTTGAGTATTTCTAGTTCCTCCGTATCAGAGAGTTGTTTCCTTTCTTTCATGAATTAGTGAAATAATGTATAGGTAGGTTTTGTGTTGTCTTCAAATACAACCTGCTGATTGTTTATTTTCCAAAGAAATGGCAGCAGCAAGAGATTTTAATGCTTGGCTTGTGGAAATAAGAGCAGAGATTTTCATAAATAAAATGTACGGGGAGAGGATGAAGAATTTGAGAAGCTGCCTTTCATTCCTCTATGCCAGTTGACTTAAGAACAGCTAGCCATCGTTATTTATCACAATTCTTCTTATTACTTAGGATCCTTTTGGGCATTTGTCTTGAGTAGGTATCAGGCCACCCACAAAGATTTTAATGTCCTCTCTGACAAAGTTTAATTGTAGAAAGTTCATGTAATGGGCCATGGCCTCGTATCTAGGTCTTTTTAGGAGACTAAGTCATCTTGTTCAGAATTGTTTTCAAGACAGTTGTAAGCATAAGCCTATTGATTTTTAAAAAGGAAAAAGCTCAAGGAATAGAACTGCAGAAGAGACAGAATTCATAGTGTTGGAACTTTTTTTTTTTTTTGGAGGAATACAGTCTGGTAGACACAATAAACAAGTGTTTGATGGGCACCAGTGTAATTTCCTATCCTTTTTGAATTGTATGCATCTTTCTAATACTGTGTAAGCATCCTGCCATAGAGAATACTTTTTCAGTAAATTCTGAAGCGTACTTGGAGGAGCATCCCAGTACTTTTCCTGTCCTTATGGGGAAGAGCTGACTATATCTGACTTCATACTGGTTGTGTTCCTGGAAGAAATGTCTATTTTGTGTACAGATTATTTTCTTAAAAGAACAATCAGAGTTGTGGGCACTGTGATCCTCCAGAGCACCCAAACTGTTGCTCACCTGTAATTTCAAATTTAGTCATTTTGATTCACAGGAGAATCCAGACTAAAATTCGTTAGAAATGGTGAAAGTCAATAGAAAAATCATAGACATAAAATGTAAATTTGATGTATTCATACTAAAAGTAGCTTCAATACTTACTATCTGCTTTGACAAGAAGAAAATCCCAAACTGGATTTCTTCTGGAGTATTTTAACGTCAGTATTTTATAAAGTCTGTAAGTATATGAAAATTCAGTATGCAAAAATACAATGGCATTCAATAGAAAAATATGGAATATATAGTTTTTTGTTGTTGTTGAATAATTTTATGCAGGAAGCATTATAATTACTGTGTACTTCGGTAGTCATCCTTCAAACTTTGTTTACTTGAGGGAGACTTTTGGCAGTAGTCCAGTAGAAGCTTAATTTATTCTAGTATTGGTGTGCATAGTGTTAAGCTGACTTCGCCAAGTCAGTACAGAAACTGCATTTCAGGCTTTGTCATTGACACTACAAGTGTGTGAGGCTTATGGTTTGGTTTGGAGGCAATTATATCAGGGTAACAGAAACATGCAATGAAATTGCAGGCACATGTCTGGTGAGTTTGAGGTGTTACTACTTCATTCTTTTTTTACAGTTTACTTCCCTTCCCCTGCCCAGTCTGTCTCCAGCAATCAGTCATACAGCAAAACTAGCATTATGGTTCAGGTGAGCATAGCTCAGTAGTTTTTGGTTCAAAATCTCATGGTGCAGATTAACCTCCACTGGAACTGTTGTCCTTTGAGTTGTCGAAGAAACATTTACGTGCTCTGCCAGCTCTGTTGAAGAGGTTGTAACTGTGAGAGAGAGAAGAGCAGCAAAATATTCTTGTCCTCTCAAATTTAATTCATTCCATTACAAAAAGACTCTGAAAGAGAAATACTAACTGATTAACATTTCATATTTTAATTGTAAGGCAAGTAATAGGAGTTTTCAAGTTGATTTGCTAGATAAAGGTTTTATTGCAGGGCTGAAATACTTTAACGGAGTCATCACTAAAGAAAACATTTAGTTTAATTTTAGGGGATTGGAACAATAAACTGTTTATAAAACATGGTATGTATTGATGTGTAATAACTCAGTGTATGTGTTTGTATGTAATAACAAAGAATCATCTTTCTAGGGTGTTATATGGTGGTCTTCTATATTGTCACAATTTTAAAGTTTCCCTTTTATTTTGACTGTTTTCAGGCTGACAGCTGCGAGGAATACTGAATTGCTGCTTAAATTTGAGTTTCTCATTAGTCTGCATCTATTTCTGGATAATTAGTCAATACACACAACACATTGATTGTGTAAACTTGTACTCAGTTGATTGCAGTGAATTATCATGCCTGTTCTCTGGAAGCCAGTTCTTGTTCAACTTGTCAGAAAGCAGCAAAAGTTACCATTTCAGTGCTTCTGATTTTCATCCCTGGTGAGTGGACACTGAAGATGTATCTGTAATTCTGGCAGTCTTAACAGCAGCCACTGGTGTATAGTCCATGGCTGTGGCATAGTAGTTGGACTGCTCACGTAAATGGAGAATGGGAAGCAGGGTGTTGTAGTCTTAAGAGGCTCCTGGTTTGCATTCCTGCCTGCAGGATGCTTGATTGTGTACAGTTCACCTGTGCTTGAAGCTGGAAAGGCTCATCTGTGTCAGGCTGCTATGTCCTTAGGAAGGCCAGTGGCTGGGGGAGGAGAAAAGTGACACAGACGAGGCTCTTTGGGAGTGGGAGGAAGAAAATTGATGACTAGGTGTTGTGTAGCTGAACTGCAGTGGAGGAAGAATGACAAAAGTAGCAGGCAGCATGGCACAGCTGAAGTACTAGTCAGAACAATGTGCTGCCCACACGCTGTACCACGCTTTCACAAGCATCTGTCTGAGAGCCAGGAGGTGGCAGGGGGAGGGAAGGACAGGTTGTCTGCTGCTGACAGCAGGAGGGTGGATGGGGATGGTGCTGCATGCAGCCTTCCAACCTGCTGTTCCTGAACCAAAGGGTGGGAAGGGATTGCACATGTGGATACCATCAAAGAAAAGCAGCACTGCCAGAACAAAGCCTTCTGCATGCTGAATTAGTACTCTTCCAGCACTGGTGAGCATGCCCTTTGGGCTGGGAGAGGTAGGTGTGAAGGTCTTACTGTCAGGAGCTGTACAGTCAGAGTTGTTTGAAGGTTACCAGCAGAGTCAAAAGTTTCTAGCTTCTGCCTTTAATAGCAAACTCTTGGCTTTCCAGTGGCTTCATAACCTATCCCATTGTGCCAGAATTGCCTTCATGTGACAATGGCTACTGGTTTCTGAAAGAAAGACAGTAAATTACTTTTGTTCAGTCATTATCTGCAGATGAGTACTCAGGTATGTTCTTGTAAAATGGGTAATTGGTTGGATCCTATACAGGCCATTGACTGTCCTTTACCACTTTATCGGCCCACTTTAGCTCTTGGTCTTGGCTGTAAACAGATTGTGCACATGCTCTGTCCCTTGCATTGTGTGGCAAAAGAGTTCTGCGCCGTGTTGCTCATGGGTGTCTGCTTCGCGCTACATACAGGGTTGTATTTGGTTCTGTGTCGAATTGTCCAGTTTGTACTGGAGGAGGGTAGAAGAGCTTGTGATGTGCCTACCATGTCTGTCTGCTAGATCTTGTGCATTAATCTTTAATGGCCAGCAGCTAATTGAGCTACAGGAGAACTGAGCTAATTGAGAAGAGATAAGTATGTTGGATGGTTTGTCACAAAAAAACCTTGAGGGACATTGAACATCTTTACGTAAAAGGCAAGACTGGAAAAATCCCTAATAAAAGAAATTAGTCCTATGAAATCAGTGCCTTAGGCTGCATAAGAACAAGAGCATTCAGGAACCAAGACCTTAAGGTATTGAGTCACATGAGAATGACAGCTTCCTATAGGCCACTATAGCTCCAATAGGAATTGGGGGAACTGTAGTGAATTACTGTAAAGATAATAAAAAAAATCCAAGTGGTGTGTATTGCGTAGTCCTAAAAGATCAGTGGAGCCAGCTGTGATACAGACAGTTCTCAAAATAACTAAATTAAATCTATATTGCACTTAACCTAATGATATTGTTTGGATAAACTTGATGCACCAGGGGAAATTTTCTGGCATCCAAAATTGTTGTGGGCATACTGTTTTTCCTGTTATCTCTTATCTTTCACTCCCTCATTAAGTAGCACTGGTATCATACATTATTGGCATAGCTTTACAGCTTCTGAACAAATTCTTAATCCTTTCTGCACTTAATAGATTTCATTCTGCAAATTTGATGCTAGGGAATCAGGTCAAATTTGGGATATTCTCCTTGTGCTCATCTACGTCAGTTTTTCCCCCTTTAAGTTCTCTGATTAGGCATGTTTTCTTTCTCCTAATGGTATGTTGTAGACTACTCTGCATAGAAGTTACTTTCTTGAGACAGTTTGGAGAGACAAAAGTAGAGAAAAATGGATAGTGGGAACAACAAATGGAAAACTTAGTTCTGATTAAAGTAATAGAGTGGCACAGAAAATAATTGGAAATGTCACCTTAAATTAAAAGCTTCACAGTCACTAAGCTGTAAGCAATGAGATCTGGAAAACAGCATACAGATGTGATTAACAGCAAAGCCCTCCTGCAAAGAAAGTAAACAACAACAGAATGAAGTGTATTGTAAAAAGACAAACCTAGATAAAGAAGTATACGATTTATGAAAGTACACTCTAGAGGTGTATGTATGTAATACCGTAGGCTGTGTGTGCATACGTGTATGCTTCTGTATATAGTATGTACCAAATAGATGTATACAGTAAGTTATATATGAAGAATGATTGCCCAGGGAGGTTGTAGGATCCGTGAAGACCTGACTGTGCACAGGTCTGAGCAACCTGTTTCAGCTGACACTGCTAGAACATGGAGGTTGGATTGGTTGATCTCAGGACCTCAGCTGTTCTGTGATTTCTCTCTCCTTTAAGTTTTAATAGTCCATGGAACATCCAGTACAAATATTGTACTAAAGAATCTGTTGTAAGAACACACGATGTTGTAGTTAATATATATTTTTATGTTTCTTTTTTTTTTTTTTTTTTTTTTTTTTTTTTTTTAAGACAGGGTGTCAGCTGAAAGAACAAATGACTTTGTGAGGATTCTTTTGCCTCCCCCCTTCCCCCATAAAATTTGAATGTTGCCTTATCTGTTAGGAGAGAGCAAAATGAGTAGGTACTGATTTCCCAGTAAGTCTGTCTTTGTCATTGGTACTGCCAGTTCCCACAATCCTAGCATTCCCAGGGCATCAGTCAGTGTCTACAAGGAACAATTTTCAAATACTAAAGCATGTGAAAAGACATACAGGCCAAAACTCAGAGCTCCCTAGGGACTGTGATCTCTTAAATGGAATATATTCTGACATTTTCACAGGCTGCATGAAAGAATTCCAGCAGGGTCATTCCATTTGGTAAACTTCTAAACAAACATTCTGTCATTTTAGCTTGATTTACAGATTTTTATTTTAATTGTCTGCTTATTGTGAAGAGATTAAGATGGGAGACATGACCTGTGACTGACTCAATTTAAGGCATCTGGTATATATGAAAAAAATCCTGTTAGAGGGCTTGGCATTTGACTGATTACAGGAGATATGGAAAGTATGCTCTCTTTTAAAGAGATCTTTTGATCAAACTGACTTATTCTGACTTTTTTTCCCTGAAATTCCTTGTGGATAACTACATGCGTAGCTAGAAATGAATGTTAATTTTAAATTCTACTGTATAGTAGTAATTTAGAATTGCTAAAACTAAATCCTAGCTGCCTATGTTATCATTGAAATGTTAGCTTGTGATACAGCCACTACAAGATGGTAAGGTGGTTCAAACAAACTGGTATGTGATGTGCAGAATTAATTATATGAGTCGTTAGCAAATCATAGATGGCATAGTGGGTGACTGAATATTGGCCTTAAAAAGTTATGTTATGTATAATATACTTTTATATAGGTATATAAATTTATATGCTGTGAAATGTGTTTATGTGCAGTTAAAACTGCATATAAATGGCATTTATCTAAAAATATTTATATTTTTATGTATTTTTTACATATATACTTTTATATATGTATTTATCTAGATGCATATGCATGCGTGCAAAATGGTGGGGAATCTTTCATTTAGACAGTGAACATTGCCAACTTTTTTTTTTTGTCCACTTCAAAATCTCATGGTAGTGAAATAGCTTAAATGCCTACCTCTGCTCTTATTTATTTATCTATAGTTTAAATTCATCTGTAGCGGGTTTTCCATGTTAATGCAGAGGAATGAATTCCATATGACGTGACAATTTGGAATGTACTTTTAAAGCAGTTGGTGCTTAGTTATTTGTTTAACGAGGTTAAAGCTGTACACTGTTAGTGCTTGGCTCACTAGGCCACTTGATGCATGAAAAGGTACCAGGGCTATGCCAAGTGGCAGGCAGGCAGGCACTGTGGGGAGCCTGGTGTTAGCTGCATTGTTTCCTCATGTACCTTGTGATTTTGGAGAACCTCAGGCAGGCAATTCATCTTTCTAAATAATGCTTTTTCTATAGGCTGAAGGTTGGGAGGGCACTTGAAAGTCTGTGTTGCAGGAGGATGGGAAGAAACAATACCACTTTGCTTAGATTAAAAGCAAACAAGTGTGTATGAAAACACTATGCAATACGTTGTTATTAAATTAGATGTTGCTTGGTTTTCATTTAACTGACAGAGACGTTCCATTCTGAAGCCTTTATTCTTCATTTCACCCACTTACATGCAATCTATACAACTTAAATTGAAATTAAAAGGAGAGGTACTTCTACCCTCTGAATATAATGCAAATTGCTATGTATTTTATATCAAAACAAAAAGCACCTCATGTATCTTTTACTTCAGCTTCCATTTTTGGTCCACTGATGTTCTTTGTTACCCCAGTTTAAACCTGCAATTGATAGTTATAATACACGTGGCTTACAATTGTCTTTTAGCTGTAAGAGAGAGCTGTGTTTTGGTGTTTGATAGAAACTGGTGTTTTAGCCACAGTTTTGTTTCTAGCTTGTTATGGTTTTTGTATGATCCTCAGTGAGATCCAGCTGTTTGTACTCCTAAAAATATTTCTTTGGAAACAGGTACTTGTTTAGATCAGAGAGGTTATATGCTCAACGTTTACTTTGGAAATGAGTAGTTCTCTTTCAGATATTACAAATCATTCTATATTTAAGTACAGTCAGCAGCAGAAAGATGAGATGAAAATTTAGCTATTTGAAAAAAGGTTTTGGCTATTGAAATGTCAGTACGGAAGAAAATCTGTGGTAGTACTCATTTAGCTTGAAGCTACCTGTTACTAAAATCTGAGGATGGTCATTTGAAATGACACTTAAAAACAGTTGATAGTTCCACAAAAAGTGGAGGTCCCTAATCTTACCTTCTTCTCCATTCCTTATTTGTTCAGTGCATTTATTTTATTTATGTATACATCCTGTTACAGGATTAGCCAGTGCAACTGCTCAGTGGCATAATTTCCTTGCAAGAAAATGAATGTGGTTTTGTTTTTGTTTTTTGGCAGGCCAAGTATTTGAACTGGGTTACTGTGAGATTAGACCAGAGCCAGTACAAAGGAGGCGAGAGGACTGTGTGGTTAGAGCTGGGGGTGGACACGGACAGAGAGGAGGGAGAAGGAGAAATGGAGAGAAGTTGGAAACATCTGCTTTGGCAGTGGTAAAGGTGTAATTTGGCATTAGAATGAAACTACATTTTTGCATTATTCTTAAATGCTGGGTTACCACTTGCATATAGAACACAATAAATATTCCAAGTAGTAGTCACTTTAGGAGATGGCAATGTAATGATTTTTTTAAAAATAAAAATAAATGCCATCTGCAATGATTTAAAAATCAAAATGGGAAATGAAGGGAGTATCACACAGCAGTAACAGTTTGTGGTATGTCCTTCTTGTAGATGAGCAGTAGGTTGTTTTTGGGACACAATCCACTCTCCACAGTCCTAAAAGAGCTAAAGACTCATATGTACTCAAGAAGTTGGATATTGCCCTAGGTTATAATACAATATACAAAATAATAAGGTTGAGCTGGACCTGTGGAAATCATCTAATTAGACTCTCTAACGTACATGAACACAAATCAATTTGATGCACATTAAAACAGCGATTTTTTTTTTTTTACTTAAAATACAGCATGTACAGGGAATAGTAGTAGTTCTTCCAAGCAAAACTGCTTTGGTTTTTTTTTTTGTTGTTGTTATTGCTCATATGAGATTCCCTGAGATACAAAGGTATCATGAAGTGTCTAGTTACCTTTTTCCTTCCAGTCATTCTTTCCCCTTCACTCTTTTCTATTGGTAGCAGATTATTCTTCTTTTCCCCCTTTAACATTTGTTCCCTCTAGTCCGCTCAAGCTTTCAGTTTCTATTGTGCTATATAAAACACAACACAAATGTTGTGTATCCATGTAGATGTTCTTCAGAGATGATCTGTGCATCTTTGCACTGTACTGTACCATGGAGATCCAGCCTGTGAATCTTTTTTTATTTTATTTACTCAGATTTCTTATTTACTTAGCCTCAAGGTTTCTCTATCTCTCTGTAAGATCTGGGGTTAGACTATAGCCATAGGAATAGATTTTTTTTTTTAATGTATTGCTACTGTGTGAATCTGCAGTCTACTGGCATATCCTCCAAAATGTCTTCCTCTGCAGTTGTGCAGGTTGAGTCTTCCGAATAGAATGAATTGGAAACCTCTATCACCTTAATCACTTCTTAAATGTTCTTTGGTATATAGTAGGACTAAATGACATTGGCAATTTTAAACAGATATATTTCATTTGGTAGTTGTGTTATTCAGTGAATATTTAATAAAACAGCCTAATTATGTTTCCTTTTTGTAACTTCTCATTCGTAAGACTTGTAAGTCTATTTTGTAAGAAAGAGGTGATATTGGAAAATAAACACTGACGTTACAAAGAGATAGTGGGTGAATCCTGCATTATCTGAACTCTGAAATTTACTAGGATTTCAACAAAAGTATTATTATAAAGTGTCACAGTCCTATATATATATTTATTTTATTTTTAATATGACCAACCTGTTTCAGATAGAACTTATTTAAATTTGTGGATTCCGTTCATTTGTTCTGCTTATTTTTTTTCCTCTGCTGTTTGAGGATGTTCTTCTCCTATATAAGATAACTCTCCTGAAATCTTTAGCAGCTGTGGTATTGATACTTCTTACATAACGGATTCTACCGCAAAGTCTTGAGGTGATAGGTACTCTCTTAAAATTGCAGAAGACACTTAAATAGTTCTTCAAATGCTGTTCAACTGGGAAAATCCAGTTTAAAAACAACAACAACAACAAAATCCTTCAACAAAATCCTTAGATTGTATTGTTTCTTTTCTCGAGAGCAGTGTGACTCACTCCTCTCAGGTAACATGGTATTACTAAAAATAACAAAACACAGTTGTGGTAGAGAAGCAGGATGACTCCATTTCTGCTTGTGAAGTCTGTGCTTGGACGTTGAATAAAATTTTAAATCCTGGAGTAAAGTGCCATTCAATATGAATAAGAATGGTAGGAAAGGGTTTTAAGTTAAGACGTTTGTTTATCAGCTCAACTGTTTTCCAAGTCAGATTCCAGTGGATCTGTGTCCAGCTTTACTTGCAGTAGTGTAGGGTCTTTCCTTCATTAACATAATGCAAGAGAAACATTTTTCAAGTACTGGGCTTGGGTGATAGCACTGTGGAATATCCTGCTCTTAAAGAAATCTTTTAGTTTTGGATTGGATGAAAAGTGATTTCCTTTAATATTTTTTAAAATTCAGTTTTTACTCAACTATTACTGAGGGCTGGCAATCTTTTTTTTTCTAAGGGAAAAACAAAACAACAAAGTACTTATTTGCATTCTAGAAAGAAACCTTTAGATTAACTAGACTGTTATATTTACAGCTACAAAATTGCAGCAGATTTAATTTAAATATTACAATTTCATTTAAATGTGCATAAACACAAAAGTGCTGTGAACAATCTTTACAATATGCCTAATGATTTAAGTCCTAAATGTAGAATTCAAAGAAAATCTGCATACCTACTACACTTTTTAACTACTGGCCATTAAGATACTTCTGTTTCAATTTTTCTTAGTTTGTAATTTTCAGTATTGGAAAATGACAAACTCTTTGTTAATGTGACACTAAGAAAAGATGCGACTGTCAATCTAGTATAATAATACAAATTGTGTGGAATGTGAAAGATGGCACTTTAACTCCCATACTTCTGTAGCTTTGAAGAGTAACTATGAATAAAGCCATTAGCTGTTGCATATTTTCATTTGAAACCAGTATTTTGTGTGCCTGAGAAAGGCAATTATTAGCCTTTGCCTCATGGTCACCTTACTCACCATACCATTGCCAGCCATTTGTCAGCTGCTTTCTTGAATCTTTATCTTACACTCGCTTTTGCATGTAGTATTTTCTTTCCTCTTGTCCACAAAAATTTTGCATTAAAACCAACTTACATGTTGAGAATCCAGTACAAGAATTTGAAAATAAAAAAATGACCAAAACCTGAACCCTAATTTTATATTTTGCTTGGAATTTATTTTCTGGATATGTGGAGTTTCTCAACAGTAGTTTTGTTTCTTATGGTTAATATTTGGCTGGAGGCAGTGAGGAAGTTCATTTGATTTATGATGAGTTCTTCCACAGTAATTATTCTTCTTGTGTTTAAGAAAAATCACTGCAAAAACAGATGTATGGGAATCATCTATAATTAGTGTTTAAGCAAACTGTAATTTAAGCTGATAAATTTTAAATACGCAATGTGCAAACAATAAATCTTTAGGCTGGGAAAGCTGCCTCAAATCATTTATGCTGCATGATTTTTTCTTTTGCCGGTAAGCTCACACCTCCTTCCCATCTGCAGATGGGAGCAGTTCTGGCATTCCTCCTCCCAGCGGCAGGAAGACAGTGGAAGAGAAACTTTCAAATGGTGCTACTTGTTGTGCAGCCCCACCACAAGTGCCTGGGAGTTCGCTGTTCAGGCAAAGAACCTTTGCACTTTTCTGTGTTGAATGATGCTAGTCTTGCAGAAAGATCCAAAGAGGCAAAATTATTTTTCTCTAATCTCCAGTTCTCCAGTTCTGAATCAGGAGTTTGTTGTTGCAGGTAGATCTGTTCAAATCTGATGCTGTAAGAGTGAAACGTGTTTTCTGAGTGGAGATGTCCTTCATAATTTCATGCTGAAGAATTTAAAATATAAAGTAGGGATATGGAAAGTCTGTATAATTATGTTTTTAGGCCAAAGGGAAGGGAAAATGCATCTGCTGTAGTTAATTTTGACATACTGTAACTATTTAAAATGATGTATAGTTTATTTGCTCTAGGTAGGTGAAATGTGAGTTAGTCTTCTGTTCCTGTATGTCTCATGCCAGGTAATTTGAGGGAGAGATCCCTTTCTCCAAACCTTCCTGATTGACATTGAAATTGATGACTCATGTGAGATGAGTGTAAAATGCTGGAGAGAATGGCAGATCAGAAGCTGTGTGAGGAAATACTCCTAAAATTGCTGGGCACAATGAGAAGTGTAACTGTAATACAGAAAAGAAAATAATAAAATACTTGTTTTTTCAGTATTTACAAAAAGGAATAGAATCTCTCTTAGATTGCAAGGAATCATTAATGGCTTTTCCCACTTAGGTCTGCTAGATAAATCTCTGAAACAAGGCCCGGGGGTGGCAGGGAGGAGGTTCCTCAACATAATTTTTTCAAATGCTATTAGGCAGCTTTGTTTACTGATGAAACTTAATAAGTAATGAATGTGCTAGTTAGGCAAAGATCAAGTATTTTTGCTGCCTGCAGCAGTGTGCAGAGCAGCGGGGGAAGGGAAAGAGTCCACAGAACTAGTTTGTCTTAGGTATCAGCAAATGCTGCTCCTTCAGCAACTGCTGGATTTATTTTTAACTGCTTGACTCATTCTTTGTCAGATGATTGACCATCAAGCTGCGTATTGAAACACGAATGTGCAGAGGAAGCAAGCGTAACTAAAGGAAAAGGGGGAGTGGTTTTCTGGGAAGAGAGGTGGGGATCTGGGAGTTGTGCTTCACATGCTCTGTGCCTGGTGTGTGAGGGAGTTACAGGCTCCAAAGCAGACCGAGCGAATTGCAGGTCAACCTCGAAAGTGAAGGATGATGGCTGTTTCTGCCTGTGTGAAGATGCAATTGCTCATTTGTTAGGAGAAAGAAACTTGAAGCAGCGTTTGGGGCGGTAGTGTACTGCTTGGTGACTTATTAGTATTTTTTCCTATGCTGGATGTTGCCATTCTAAAGGATTCTCATCATGATTGATAGCTCCAAGAAGCAGCAACAGGGCTTTTCTGAGATTTTACCTGCAGGAGATGTTAAGCCACTGAAGGAGAAGGAATGCCTTGAGGTGAACAGCCAGAAAAGTCTCAAGGAAGGTTAGTCACTTGCTGCTTCGGGACGGGAAATGCAGAAGTACTGTGCATATTCAGTTCAAGTGTTTGAGGTATCATAATGTATGTCAAAAAGTATTTTTGTTCATCAAATTAGGTATTGTTCACCCTCAAAAAGCTAAGTTTAGAAATTACCTGAGACTGTTAAAATAATGATGGTAATAGCTTGATAGAAATTGTTTGAAGAAAAATGAGTGATTACTCTCTTCAGAGTAAAATGTAGTACTAAATTCGTGAAGGACTCTTAAATTTTCTGTAAATATTACATAAAATGCTTCAAAATGGCACTGTTGAAAAAAATACAATGAAACAATGATCATAAAATATAACACTACTAAAAATAAAGCCCCACTGCCATTAGTTTTAGACATATATTGCTATCTTATTGTCAACGCTGCACTGCTTTTCTCAGCTACTGTCTTTTGAAGAATACCCTCCTCCACCTGACATGTTAGATTTGAGCCTGCTTTCCAAATACCTGCTTATCAAATTAATTTGTCTCCTTATATGATTGCTTTTAGATTGTGCATGAAATTGACACAATCCACAAGTATTAGTTTGCAAAATGTCAATAGTTTGAGGATACTTGGAGCTTTATTAAAAGCTGACAAACATACATTTAAAGTATTTGATAGGCTTTGCCCATAATAATGCTGAGACATGGAAGTTGTCTCATTCCTTCTTGCTCGAGGTATTCATCTAGCTGCCCTGTGTTAAGGGGGAGACGAAAGAGACCTCTGGAAGTCAGCTGCCAGCCCTGCAGAGGACACTTTGTTAGCTGGTGCATGTAAACATACCAGGCTCTTTGCAGATTAAGACTCAAACTCCAACTTTGTAATGAGCCAAAACCAAGCTGTATTTTGTAGCAGACAAAATTCCTTCACCCCTTTTCCAGCACTCTGCCTTGGCTTTTGTTCCAGATACCATTGAGTTGTCTGGTGATGCAGAAATTTTTCCTCATTCTTCCGACAAGACTGCTTTTCCCCCCCTACCCCTGCTATGCAGGATGCCTTTCTCAGTATTTCATTGCTGGGTTTGGTTTTGTTTTTAATTTGGAAATTAATAACAATTAATTCCATACAGAATTTAGTAACTGACTGTTTAAACAGGAAAAAAAAAGTGTTAGCTTTTAAGTTAGGGCTGATCAAAAAGATAGAGAATGAGTACAGCAGTGATGCATGTAACTGTCTGTGGCTGAGAGCATAACAGTTCTGCTTCCCTTACAGCACGAAGGTGCTGCCTGAGAGACAGTGATTGAGAGAAAGGGCCAAAAGTGGCTTCTTTTTCATGGTGGATGCCTTTTCGACCCCAAGCAGATTCACTCAAACCTGCTGCTGCTGTCTCTGAAGCTGTGTGGGGCAGCAGCAACAAAGAAAGACAAGGAAGTTTAGAGAGGGACAGAGGAATAAGCATACAATTCTGGGAAAAAAATGTAGGGAAAATGCTAGCAAATGCAAACTACCAAGAAAAAAGGGGAGAAATAAGTAAAATAAAAATCACTAGCATGATGTATAGTGTAGGTGGGCTGTAACCACATGAATTTTTGTCTTCAGTCTTTTTTGAGTATGTCAGTTACATAGCAAGTGGCTGAAAGAATGTACATTACAATAATGATGGTCTGTCAGAGTAGGAAAAAAACTACAATTAGGGGACACTCGTACAGTCTAAATTCATGACTGTTCTGGAGTTTATCCAGTGCATAAAAGAACATGTGATTGTTTTCCACAATCACTATTTTTGCTTCAATTTCTCTATTTTATTACCTATTCGCTGCTTTCACTTTTCACAAGAGAATATTCCAAATTCTTTTATCTTTCCTGAATTTTGCAACCTAATAATTAAAATAATGAACCTCTTTCTGAGAGTATGAATGGACTACAGGATCTCCTATTCCAGCCTTTCTTCTTTCTACAGCTAAGCAAAACCAAGCATTTTCTTTATTGTACAATGAATTATTGAAGGCATAGCAAATGTGACAGGTTTTAAGCAAGAGACGCTAAAACAGACCTTCACCTTTTCAGTTTGTAATGTACATATGTAGTTCACATATTTTGCAGATTTAGAAAAATTCAATTGCAGTTAATTTTAATAAATTATTTAAATAACAGCATAAATAGTTTAAAAACACTTATCATTTTGCAGAATATATTAAATTAACTCATGGTGGGATTCTTTCTCTTTTTTTAAAAAAAAATCAAATTAAGTTGTGACTGTTTTAAGCACCTGAATAATCATCCCTTTCTTGTTCTGAAACAATGATACATATGAATACCATCTGTATGGTTAAAATTAAAAAAATAAAAATAAAAATTGGGGGGGGAGTCCTGGATGAAATATGTACAGGTCTGTGTAATTCAGAAGGTGGCATAACCTTTGCTTCCTAATCTGTTTTGCACAGATTTAATAAATATAAAAATCCTGAGATGATAGTTTGCTTATTTCAGCAGTTAGTATTGTTAGGTGCAGCCCTTTTTTTTTGCTTGGTATTTCTTTATAGGGAAGAAGAGTTTTTGTGGAAACACAAATCCCAACTTTGACTTCAGCAAATTCATACTAAATGCATTGGAAGGTTACCTTGCAAAGATGATTTTTTTTCTTTGCTTATTCTAATGACATCTCTCTCGCTCTTTCTCTCTCCTAAAGTACCTGATAGCATTGGAAGAAATCCTCTTACTTATCCTACTTTCTTGTAAAAAAAAAAAAAAAAAAAAAGATAAAAATAAAAAATATTACATATTGTCTTTTTTGTGAAAACAGAATTTCTTAATAAGATTTCTTATCAAAATTACCTTTTGCATGAGCAAGGAATAAAAAAGACTTCCTCTCTAAGGCTTACTATACAATGATAGCTAAATAACTCTCTTAGAAATTCCTAAAGCATGGCTGCTCACTTAACATTAGAAGTCAATAATATTTAGAAAATTCGGGTGAAAAGAAAAGCTTTGGATGAAATCGGGACATCTTTGTGCATACTGTTAGTAAGAAAGAGGTAGTGATCAATAATGCGTCTATTAGGAATACGTTTTGGCTACAGATTAGGTTTCTAACTGAGGAGTGAAGTGAATGTTGGCAATTTTACCTTGTACCCTAAATTGTTTTGATACAGAGATTGCTGAGCTCATGCAAGAGCATATGAACATGCAGAAAAATTGTTGAAGAGACTATAAAATTGATGGAACAAATTAGTATGGTCCTATCTTTCATATATTAATCTGAGCTTCAGAGTTACTAGTTGCCTGCAGGTTACTGTAAGGAAAAAAAACTAGCCAGGAAGGATTTTTCTTTTTCCACCTTAAAGCATAATTTATTTCCTGTATTTGTATTCTTTTTTCATTTTATGGCCTTAGGAGGAACTGGTGACTGGTAAGTGCTAGAAACAGGATACAGGATAAAATGAGTGAAGTACAGGGGCTTCTCAGGTGCTTGCTGGAAATATCTTCATGCTATCTGGTTAACAGATTACCACATTTAGGCAGGAGTGGTTTCTTCCCTTCCTCCCCTTCAAACAAATCAATAATAAATGAGAATTGTTTTTTAACAGATTTCCTGATATTGATGGCATGTTGTGTATTGGTGGTACTCTTGACCTCTACTGCTCGCCTGCGGTATTACATAATACTTAAGGATTTTGCTGGTATTAAAAAAAAAAAAAGCTCTAATTTTCTTTTTTTTTTTTTTGAGGTGTTTTATGTCCTCGCTCATCAGTCGCATTCTACCAGATGTATTTCTCAAGACACAGATGAGTAAAATGCTGAAAAAATAGTATGCCTGTTGACTTAGTAAAGGAAGCACTATAAATGCAAATATCCTGATCCTGTGAGGCTGTATCGAAATTCTTATCTTTATCTACCATAAACAGTTTCTTTGACAATGGGAGAATTGTATGTCTTACAAGTAAATCAATGCTTATTCCACTTTTCTTCAGTATAACACTTGAACAGACAATAAGTATATGGTAGTGCTATTATCATAGATACTTGCTTAAATACTTTAATAAATCAAGGTCACAGTGTATTAGTTTGATTTTGTACGTAATCTATATACAATTAGAGTATATGAGGGATAACCAGGAATTGTAAGGAAACTTGCTATGGCAATTCCAGTCATTCGAAGATTTATTAAAGCTTTCACAGAATTTAGGCCTAAAACTGCTGCTGCCAAAAGTGGGCATAGTCTCATCCATCTGTGCCAGCCTCTTCCTTACGTTGGTATTAGTGACTATGCAACCCTGAAGTGAGCTGGATCGGTGAGTAGGTATCACTGAAGACTGTTTATTTCTGTAGTCTTAGATTTCATCCAGATTGCTCTGACCTGGCAGCCTGCATCTTTGCCAGTATTGATGCAAGAGGAGCAGCTGTGGTTGTAGAGAGGAAAAGACCATTCATTGTATTTTCATCAGCATTCTGGTCTTAGATCACGTTAAGTTATGAAACTATACTCTGAAACCACTGTCTGTTTTGTTGCTGCGCTGGAGGGTTTTTTCTTTACTTTCACAACGCATCCAACAATGCATGTATACACCTCAGCCTTTTTAATGCAACGTTCTTCTTAATGTAGTGACTTCACTGTTACAGCAAGCAATCTGAGTCATCCACAGAGCAGGCATCCACAGAAATTGGATGTTGCCTACATAGTAGAGTTGACACAATGCCATAGCTTAGAATCGGGCACTTAAGTGTGAACCCACCTTCTTCATTGTTTTAAATGGATGTGTAATCTTGTGACCTGGATGATCTATTTGGGTATGTGTTTTGTTTGCTGGCTCTTCTGTGCCTCAGAAGAGCCTGGAAAATGGAAGTAGCACCTTCTCTCAAGAGGGCTTGCCTGGAAATCATCTGACATCATTCAAAGTAATATGCTCCAAACTATCACAGAGCAAGTCTGTATTAGATGTAGAATTTGAACCCAACTTTCATGAGTCCTTTGACATACGTTTCTTGGCTGACAGCAGTATTAGAGGAAATGTCAAATAAGTTTTAAAAAAATAATATCAGAAGCCTCTACTAAGCAGAGGAATATTGCGGGTTTAGAATATGTACTTATTGTTAATATACTGAATAATTGCAATTTTATGAAGTGCTTGAAATGAAAGCTTCAGTTTATTTAGACTTTCTACCCAAGATGGTAGTGATTTTTTTCATTTTTAAAGATTTGTGAAAACAGAGGTTTTGCTTTTTAGATCTATATACATCTATATATATGTATATATTCATCCCAGCAGACCTTCCAGTAATTTGTTTGGAGGCTTTTGCATGTTCTGACTTGTTTCTAAGCAACATATTCCATAGCAATAAGATATGATACAGATTGTTCTGTTTCCTAGTCATTTAAGCTTCTCAACTGATGATAATAAGTTATGCTTCGTATTTTTGTTTTAAATGTTAAGTTTACATCTAGCTATCTTTCCCATCTAGCTTTTTGTTTTCTACATTCAGTCTGATAATGTTACTTCTAGAAACAGTTATTTGTACAATATTACTGGCTCACAAACAAAGCTTAAATCACTGCGGTATAGTTTAAAAGATTTGGAGGCCCTGCAGGATTTCCCTCCAAAGCTGTGATGAGATTATCTGAAACAGCCCTCAGTAGTTTCACTGCTATAATTTATATGCCGAAATGAAGTATGACTGAGTAACTGCTTATAATGAATATGAACAAGAGACAGTTTTACTTTTCTTAAATTATGTTGGATATAGCCTTAGCAGAAATTCACATATAAAAAATAGAAAAAAAAAAAACCATTAAAATATGAAGGAGTAAGGATTTTTTTTGTAAATATAAACAGAAGAGACTTTTGTTTTTTAAATGGTTCTTTGGCATACAAGAGGATTCTGAAGGTTTTTGAACCTGAGTAACACATTCACAGGTTTAGGTAATGTCAGATTTCTTTGGCTTATTTATTTAAAATTATTTAACATTAAATTATCTTCAGGTTGGTGGGAGGTGAGTACAAAAAAATTAATGTATTCTGTGTACAATTTTAATGCATTTGTGTTTAATGCTGTACAACTTAGAATCACTTCCAACAAATTACAGGTAGCAAATATTTTCATAGCTTTTCCCTCACCTTTCTTCCTTTTTTGACATGCCATACAAATGAAAAGAACATTACATAATCAAATTTTGGGGTTTGGACACGTACAAAATGAGTAATACTGGGTGCAAACTAGTTACCATACTTTATAACCTTCCTTGAATGTGTACACTGTATAACCTGTTCTTTATGTTACTTAGTGTATAAAACATTCAGTTTATTACATTTTCAGTTTTATTCACAGAACAATTAAAATTAGTTGAAAGGTTTAACTGTTTTTGTCTCAATTAAGCATTTAATGAGTTATTTAATAAAAACATAGCACAACACCATATAGAGTTCAGAGAGAAACATTTATGACTTAGGAGAATGCAAAATATTTGCCTCTACAAAATTAAATTAGTGTAAATTACGTTCTGTTTGGAAAATGCCATGTAAACTTGAAAGTGTGAGCAGATGCTGTTTGGGGTTGCAAGGGTAGAGAGTTGTGTAGTTACACAGTTGATGCTTGATTTTAGTAATTCTGTAATCTGTTGTGAGGTCAGTCCAGAATTCTAATACAAATCTGATGCTTTAATTGCTTGTGTAGTCTACCTGCCATCTGATAAAATACTCTCTCCTACTGTACTGCCACCCTGCCACTCCTATACTTGTATTAATCTTACAGTTCTGGTGCCAAATAACTAGTTATAAATAACTTCTGATTGAGGATTGTATTTTACAATATACACAGTACAATAGATAGAATTATCTTTTGCAGCAGTCCTTCACTGCAACTAGAACATCTGTTAAGATCTATTGCTCTGTGCTTCAAGCCCAACATATTAGAGACTTTGGCTGCATAAAAGCTGTTCTAAGCTGGCAAAAAGAAATCGAGGCTTTCTGTGTAACAGATTTTAATTTAAAGGAAATGACCCTGTTTCCAGCACTGTCTGTTTCCATGGCAGCCAGCCTAGCAGCCCGCACTGGAGTTCCTACCACTCTTGGAAATTTCCAAGGGAGTATACAGGAATGTTGGGGATGGCATTTTCCCATTTTTACTTGCAGTTTTAAGTACTTAAATAGCTCATATTGGCTGGATTTTAACTTTGAAAGAAATAATGAGTTGATTGCATAAAGAACATTTTTGAAAAGTCAGTACGTGATTTTTCTTCTTGCTGTCATTTGAAAGAACTGTACACTGTCTAATGAACACCTCAGTGATTTGGTCTTTCATCTCTAATGGTTAAATGTCAACAATTATTTCAATGCTTTCACAGTACCTCTGTAAAAAAAAAAAAAAAAGACAATTTAAATTTGATTAGAAATTAATAGGATACATTTTTTTTGTGGAATTAGGGCTAGAATTTCTGCACACAGTATAAGTTCTGCTATTTTTTCAAGACAAGAAGCTGTGGTGAAAGCTTGCCAGTCAGTGTAGATAGTGTTGTTCCTGCTGGACAGCTATCAATTTATTTTTGGCCTCTACATTCCAGTGCTTTTGATTATATAGTACTACTTTGTGACACCTTTTCAATAGGATACAAATTAGAGATTTGTAACAGAGTGATGCCTGCAGTTCATATGCAAACTTTGTTTGCTCTTTAGTAATACACTTAATTTTCCTTTATTCTGCTGTTCACACTGAGTAAGACCTGACTGGGCTATTCTAAATTTCTACTTTCTTCAGAGGATCTTTTACAGAATGGGACATATACTTAATTAAGTGCGTATTTATTTGGGTTTTCTTGAATTGAAACCAGCATAGCAAGGTGTTGAGGATCTGCTTGGTTTGCCCCTTTAGGCCTTAGTATTTGTGAACTTGAACAGTAGTCAGTGTTTGAAAACAGAGGCCATTGACTTGGTAAAATTTACTACTGTATGAAAATATGTTTCAAGATGAGACTTTTCCTTTTCGTACCATCCTCTCCATTCCCATGGGTATAGAACTGGTGGTTCCCTGGTACGCTAACATGGGAAGAAATGGTAAGCCTCTGGCACTTGTGGTTTTTCAGATGGTGAAAAACCTATAGCTCCCATGAAGTCAGAAGACTTATACTGACTTTGTGAGTCAGATAACCTGGTCTCATTACTCTGAGGAAAGATTATGCATGATCTTGCTGTCATTAAGTAATAAATAAACTATGTACGTTTGAATGATAATTGCAGTGCCCAGAGAAAACATATAGACATTTTGGAATCTCTTGGCTTGGTGCTAGTGTTAATCTTGAAATCATACACTGACTTGAAAATAAAACAAAATGCTCTCCTTTCCCTGACAAAACAGGAGTTTGGCTGACCTCCCTGTGCATGGTTTTTATTCAGAAGTGGTTCAAAGACAATTCTGTAGCATGGCAGTGGTGTGAAAGGACGTTCCTGTCAGATAATGTAAAGTGCAAAATATTTGTTCTTTTAGTAACTATATTTGCCCAGTGGTGTTAACATACCCCTTCTTTTGCACATGCATTTTAAAAATGAGGAATGGTATTACTATTTAAATACCATATTTAAACCTTTGTCAATTCTGGGCCTTTATTTTGGAGATCTGTCTATGATTTTAGATGTTATGTAGGTAACTGATTTTAAAAGTGTGAAAGTGAGAAGCAATCGATCAGGCAACAAGCTGAATGGGTGCAGCCAGATAAGAATAATTTGTTAAATACTATGTCTGAGTAAGAAGCACCCCAGGGGGACTTTGTTTTATAATACCTTGTGTCTTTTGAATTCTCCCTTCCCCAGATGTCACTGTTTTGTCTGTAAATGCTTATTAAAAAAATAATAATAAATTGAAAATGAATTAAAAATACTGTATAATAACTTTGTCTAATGCCTCAATAGGTTTTACATTATTTGGAAGCTCTATTCTCCTGTCTCAATCATCGTTATTGGATTTACCTTGTTATGTGCTACTGACTGTTGTAGAAATCCATACAGCAAAAGATTTCTATATCTCTATATAGTAAGCAAGGTCTGTATTAGATTTAATTATGTTAGATTTAAACCAACCTGCAATCTATTGTACAGAGAGTTTCTCACTGAAATTCATCAGCAATTCGTTGCCAAAATTGCAAAGCTGAGCTCCATTCTCACATCTTTCATTCATCTTTGAATATAATTTCATCACATTTTCCATATTAAAAACTTGTGATTTAGTTTACATGGCTGCCTTCTTCCATACAGTTCTGGCTGTTATTTCAGCTGCTTTGTGGGTTCCCATTTCCTTTCTAGCTTTTTCACAAACTTAATTCTTAGTTCCCTTCCTTTATACCTGTTACCGTTATGATGGAGATGAGCCTGTACTAGTCTGTCTAAAATGTGTCTGCTCAGTTGTAGGGCTCAGTGTGTATAACTACAATGACAATATAAAGGTCATTACTACCTGTTCCCTGACCATCTGCTTTGGCACTCAGACCTAAGTCAAATATCCTCTTTGACTGGACTTTTGTCTAGATGTAGTTATTCAACTGTAAAGATACTGCCACTTCTTCCTTAGAAACATCTCTGCTTCCTGATTTTTGTCTCCATGTGTCTAAAGTTATTTTAGTTCTTTACATCTTATTGAAGTATGAATACTAGTTTTTTTCCTGGTTTGCTTGCTTTGGAAAAGTAAATTCCATGAACCACAAATACAAATAATGCATCCACTGTGTATGTTTTTGCTGTGTTGATGCTTCTGTGGTGTAGGGCCACGTGCAGTTGCATGTAAGAAGGAGTCAGAGCCTTTCCCTGTTCCTGACTCCCACCATGCAGAAAGCAGAAACAGGAAGCTGCAGGAACTGCAGCACACGTAACAAATCACAACAGCCCACAACAGTAGGCTTACAGCATTCTAAGTGTGTTCCTCCTTGACAATGTGCTGCCATGTGGTACCTTCGTACAGCTTGCACATTCCTAGTGCTGGTTCAAAACAGCACTTTGATACAGAGACTTTGGTACCCTGCGTGTTTTTTTGATATTTTTTTTCCCCAGAGAAATCTCAGCAGCTGAATGCATGTCAGGCAAACATTTAAAAATATGTTTCAAACAAATACAAGGAAGTACGTATTGAAGCACTCAAGTAGTTAATTAGCTTAATTGTATTGGCAGTCTGCAGTGTGAGGCCTTTTCAACTTGCTAGTGAAAAATTAAAATGTAATAACTACTAAATGCTGACATGGTAGGATGTGTTTAGACTGTGCAATGCAATCACATGACACAGTGGTAAGCATCTGTGTTAGTGCAGTAGAATGCCAAATAGAAATCTGATCCTTTTCATATGAAACATGGAAAAGCATTAGTGTGAGAGTCATGTCGATATCTGGATCTGGGGCAGGCAGGTCTAGGATTAATAAATAAAAACAAAATACTGATAAATCTCCACTTCTCTATATGCAATTTAACAGTTAAGCTAATTTATTAGAAAAAAAAAATCTGTCAAGCTAAGTAAAAAGCATTCCACATACCACAAATGTTTTTTTTTCTTAATAAATGTCTTTCCTATTATGTATTGGTAGGTGACTCACATCAATGATAGTATTCCCATAGTATGCTGGTTGTAATTCTGCTTGCATTTGCTACTTGACTCACTGCATTGTAGGTAATGGAATTGTTCAAAGAAACACTAGTTGATTTACTTGCTGTGTCTGATGAGGTGTATCAGCTCCACCCTGAACACAATTGATGGTAGAGGAGATAATTTTGTGTGAAGACCTTGAGCCTGCAATAAAGAAGCATGTGTTTCAAAATTACCTTGTAACTAACTAGGTAAAAGGTTTAGTAGATGATCTGGGTTTGTAGTATGTTTAAGTGTTCCAGGAAAGTTAAATCTAAGTATGGTGTAAATGTGGACTAAATACAGCTGCATAGCGTGAATGTGATTCCTGCCCAGAGCAGGACATGCTTTTCTGCTCCTTTTCACTGCTTCATAGTAGTATAAGAGAAAGCATAGCCATAAGCAAAGAGAGAAGAAACTCAAGTTTTAGTCTACTCAAGACCACAAATATTGGGTCTGAAATAATACAGTAGTCTTGGCATGCTGGTTATAAATTGTCTCGTGTCATTTGGATAGGTAAAACTTATTTAAGGTTTTAAAGGGATTGCCCATCTAGTCTTAAGACTAGCTCTCAGTTTCAAGCAGGAGAATCCAAATCAAGAGTGTACCAAAGTGTTTTGTTTCCCTGTAAATACTACAACTGCTAGTGAATTTCTCAGTGCTTTGTGATAATGCAGTACGAAAATGCTAGAGAACTAGCCCTGGGGATTGAAGTGTGACATTGCAACATTACACTGCCTGCTTAAAATGCATTTCAATTGAAATGTGCATTTCTTGCAGTTTTCTCTGATAATGTGCTCAGATGTACATTATTTTTCTTAATTCACATGTATAAAATTTGTGGACTTTTAAAGTTGAGCATACAGTTGCATAAGAATGTGTTTGCACATTATTATACTCTGTTTGTTTTTTTTGGGTCAGATTAGACTTTTCTAAAAAAAAAAAAAAAAAAAAAAGGCAGCTCTTCCTGCAGAAAGATGTGAAGAAAGATGCTGCCAAGCCCAACCTAAGAAGTAGCCTTGGAAGGAGTGTGCTACCAGTACCATTTGAGTACTTTAGTTGGTTCAAGACTACAGGCAGCACAAGTTTGCTTCTCCTAATAAAAGACACCATCTGAAGAGGTCACAATTTACATGGAGCCACATGAACTAAGGAAGACCAAAAATAAATCTATCAATCTATTATAAATAATTCTGCAGTTAACTTATTATAGCCGTTTAATATTAACTTGGAAAATACAAAAACTTAAAGCAGATATTTTTAAGTTTCCACAGGAATGCAGGAAATTTTGAATAACTTTCCATCAATTTACTTTGTACTGCTGTTGCTTTCATATTCTCTCATTTCTGTCCTTTGCAATTCTTGTGTAACAATATTGTGAACTCTGAACACAACTGCTGTGGCACAGCCCTGAAATGTTTGTATTTAAATTCTCAATGTTTGTGTCACATAAGAAAATAATTCCCCTGTTTTCAGGATTTGCCTTGCTATTCCTGGTAGTAACACTTAAGGCAGAGGAGTATCCTTCCTGTACTGCAGAACAGGAAATAAGCTGGTTCCTTTCAACTTCTGAAAACAATGAAGTTTGTTCTTAGCCTAATTTTTTAGAAATTGCATTCATTTTGATGTTCTGGACAATGCATTAGTTTGTTTTGCTTCCTTGTGAAGTACAAAGGAAACAGCATGCCATAATCTGACACCATCCATAATAAATTATCAAGGCAACATTTGAGAATGTAAATATTGCATATTCCATGTATTTTTTTCTTGACCAAGCATCTTGACCATCTCTTGAACGAGAAATGAAATTTCACGTTAGGGTAACAGCTATACATGAATTCCTGTGTAAATCAATACAACCACAAGGGGAAGTGAACAGTAGAATAAACTTTTTTGTATTATTTTCTGGGAAGATTTACAACAATATGCCACAGTTTTGGAAAGTGTGGGGCCTTTATGTCTAAGCAATGTCATAGAGTGGTTTGGCTTGGAAGGGACCTTAAAGGTCATCTAATTCCAACCCCTCTGCCATGGACACGGACACTTCCCCTGCCCAGGCTGCCCAAATCCCATCCAGCTTGGCCTTGGGCACTGTCAGGGATGGGGCACCCTTGGCTCCTCTGGGCAGCCTGGGCCTTTTTAAAGATTTTTTTCTTTATAACTAATCTAAACCTACCCTCTTTAAGTTTAAAGCCATTCCTCCTAGTCCTATCCCTACACCCCCTGCCACAGAGGCCCTCCACAGCTTTCCTGCAGACCCCTT
The DNA here is from genome assembly GCA_011075105.1 of Heteronetta atricapilla. Taxonomy (NCBI): domain Eukaryota; kingdom Metazoa; phylum Chordata; class Aves; order Anseriformes; family Anatidae; genus Heteronetta; species Heteronetta atricapilla. The sequence continues at coordinate 17,492,523 of CM021744.1, read as the reverse complement.
TAGGCACTGGCAGTCCACTGCGAGGTCTCCCCGGAGCCTTCTCTTCTTCAGACTGAACAACCCCAACTCCCTCAGCCTGCCTTCACTTCGATCATTTTCGTGGCCCTCTTCTGGACCCATTCTACTAACTCATCCTTTACTACAGTGATGGCTTGCTTAAAGATACAGTGTTGTAAGGCATCACTCGCTTCAATTGCACTATAGAATGAGTGGTATTAATTTAGACCCTTGTTGAGTACTCTTTTTTAGTGAATGTACAGAACTTGGAAATGGCTTTAGTTATACATGGTTATCATGGTAAATTCAAGTACATAACAAAGAAACAAAATACTTTAAATGTTTCAGTGGTTCACGTGCACAGAAATGCCTAATTCTTTGGGCTTGTCAAATGTGAGACCCTGTTCATCTCAAACTGTACTTGTCTCTGAAGCAGGGATAATTAAAGGCAAAATAAGCAATGCCCCAAGTAAGAGTTGGTGATATCCTGGAGGAGGCTACTGAGGTGCAATAGCTGGAAGGGTTCAGTTTGCACTCCTGTTATTTCTGTGTTCAGTTAGGAGGAGCTCTTCCTATTTACATAGCTAAAAATAGGTATTGTCAGACACAAAAAATGCACCGTGTGTTATTAACTTCTGATGATGTTACCATCAGGAAAAGAAGAGGAATAATATTTTTAACAAAAATATTTTTTTCAGATTTACTGATCTTTTACTGAAAATTTTTGTCTTCTAGATTATGGTGTGGTTTTCACCCTAAATAGTTGAAATTATGTAGCTCAAGTGGAGACACTTACTAATCAGCAAAGTCTCAGTCTGTTTCCCTTTCTTGTCTGTGGCATGTACAATTCATAATTATTTACACTAAGAGGCTTTAACCAGACTTGTTTTGAATAAGGTACAACATGAAGTGACACTTCATCTAAGCCTTAACCCCAGGATTTGTATTCTCTAAAAGCAAAACACAGTATAATAGTTTCTAAGATTATGTCTATGACTAGTTATGTTATTTTAAATTTATTTTATTTTTTTTAATGGGCAGCTTTCAGTATTTAACATTTTAAATGTCAAAATTCATACTATCTACTGAACTAAGAGTCTGAATCAGTTTAGATCTATTTGTCTCATTTGAAACATTTAAAATCATTTCAACTGGTCAAGCTAAGTTTTGAGCCACTCCTGCCCTTCCCCACAGTTTTTGTGTGGTTCTTAGTCTAGTATTTAATGTGTATTGTGTTGGTCATTCTTAGAGTAGCAATGACAATGTTTGTACATTTTATTAAATGTAACAAACATAAATTATCTCTGAAAGTGTAACCTGTTTTTCCACATTTGACAATATTGGGTTTATTTGGTCCTTAAATCGTTATGATAACAACATGTCTCTGAATCAGGAAAACAACATTTTCTGATGTTTAGAGAGAAGATAAGGACTCTTCCTGATTGTATCACCTTTTTTTTTTAAAAAAAAAAAAATCTAGCTTTAGATCCTTGCATTTCAGCAAGATTGATTTACATGTACGATAAGCCTTCCTTTTTAAAAATAAAATCTGTAAGGATCAACTAAACGTATACAGCTTTTCTTTTTTAAATCCCTGCAAACATCATCTCTATCTCAGCATAGTGCAGTCATGTAGGATTGGTTTAAAGCTCTATAATCATTGCACGTTGCAGTTTATGGTATGAACTCTTTATACCTCACTATGTTTTCTGGAATCTATTATCTAATAATAGTGTTACAAAGAAAAAGATCTAATACTTAATACCTGTTATGAGACCTAAGTGATAGGAGGAGTGGATGTATGTATGAAAAAGTCCCTTTATCAGATGTGACTAAAAAGTAGCAAAAGCCATTATAAATAGGGATTGGAAGCAGTTGTTCCAAATTATGTTAATAGCAGTTGATCCTTAATGATAGTTGACTTAGAAGTACTATCAGGTTACTGAATGTATATAGCAAAAATATTTCTGAAGTTGAAATACTTGGCATCTTTTGAAATTTAGTTTTACACTTTACGAGGTATGCTTACATACAAATGTTGTCTTTTTTTCAGTACTTCAGCTGAGGCTACAACAAAGACGGACACGAGAACAGCTGGTGGACCAGGGCATCATGCCACGTAAGACTTGCTTTATGTATAGTAATTTTATTGCTATACTGTATTAATTATGAACTCAGTATATAAAATAACAGAGGTTAGCACTTCCCTGAGAATCATTAAAAATAGCTTTATCATTTGAAAGGACCAGTGGTAATCTAAATGAGTGTGCAGTTAAAACAGCCATTGTGATGAAAATTTAAGGATTTGCAGAAATCTCATTTTATTTTCTCTTTTCAAATTGTGACTAATCTTACTGAAATAAGTTGAATTTTATGAATGAGTAGACATCAATATCAAAGCCAGCAGTCTTTTAGTTGTGGGATGGCAAGGGTTCCAAAACAAAAACAAAGGACACACAGAAGTTACGACTCGCATGCCAACGAACATCTTCTGTGTTAAAACTTGTATGGCCATAGATGTGATGCTACAGGACATGAGGCAGTGACTGCATCTGGGTATCGTACTCTGGATCATATGACCTAATGCAGAAGATGCTATGCATCAACCTTTTTAGCCTTCACCTTTCTTGCTGTCACTGAGTATGAATACAATTCCAGGGTTTTTTTTAGAAGATCATTTTAGAACATTCTTTCCAGTAGCCAAAAGTTCATGGTCTATTTTCCACATCTGGCAAACCATCTAAGTTGGTTTAACAGTTTGGTACTCTTCTCTTCCAAAACAAATTATGTACTGGTAGACATTCAATGAGTACCTTTAGATGCCATCTTTGAAAAGTTAAGATGCTGCTGATCACTTTTAGGGTGAAGTGTCTTGCTAAGGCAGCAACATCACGAAGTTCATAAATACAGCTGGATTGCTGTCAGGGTTCTGTAATGCTGAGCTCCTGACTCTTTGACCTGGCTACCTGCCATCCTTGACAATTGTACAAGAACTTAGCAGTTATTCAGTAAACCATTTTTCTCTCTCAGTTCCACCATTTGAATTTAACTGCAGCTTATAGTACTTTGGCAAGCAAATAATGTTTGTCAATCTGGATATTTGTTACATTTGGATGTCTGAACTCACAGCACTTGTGTTTTGAAAGTAATTGGTATGCTTCATGTAATTGCAATTTATTGTCGGAATCTATATACTCACTTATTGCTTTCAGTCTGCTAGAGATGGTGGTTGTTTCAGCAGCACTATGATACCTAAAATCAATTTAGGAATCATAAGAGGGTCCTCCTGAATAAAGAAAACCAGTAGCCTAGAAGTCAACTGCATTTAACCCTTCCCTTAGATATCTTTTGGTGTTTCTCTACTTGGGATCCCAGTGACTATGCTGATTGTTTTGTATGATGTCTTCTAAGTTGTTTTGGAGAGCAGCCTGGCCTCAGAATGAGAGGTGCACAGAGAACATTGAGAATCCATCAGTGGACATTGGGGGATGAAACTGGGCTCCAGATAACAGATCCAAGTGTAGAAAACATTCAGCTGCGCAAAGTGATTTTTCTTGTTTAAAATATATTTAATTATAAATAGCTCAGTGTGAACTGGTGAATTCTAGCTTGAAAGTATAGTATCTTAAAGCTAATCTCATGTTGAATGTTTCTGTGTACTCAGAAGGCTTCAGATTGCTTTGCTAAAGCATCTTCACCTTCTCAGGTCTGTAGTGGTGATTATCTTCAGGAACTGAATAAGTTTCATTCAAAAAGTGGGTGCCCTCCTACTGGTCTTGCTTCAGCTTCACCTGAAGAATTACCAGGCTTTGTTCTCCAGTTAAAAGTTCAAGTCATGGCTTTTTCATTTTTTTCCCAAATAACAGCCTCTGTTGTACCCTACAGTTAATGAAGACTCCATCAGAGTATATGCCCTTGTGGGACATAGATCTGTGGTGAGACTTGAATCCCATGATATGGACTCTAATGGGTACTCCTGGCCTCCTGTTCACTTTTGTCCTTGATGGTAGTAGCTCTTCTGGTTGCTTTCAATTCTGCTCCAAGAGAAGGAGAAATGTATATATTTATGAATCATTCCCCATAATGTCCTCCAGACCCTATTGTAAGATAATGTTGGTGTTACACTGTAACCAGAAAATAAGCCTGCCATCTTTCTTCTCTAAGCCTCATGTTTTTAAGGCAGACTCCATACTTCACACTCAGTGTAAGGATGGCTTTCTAAATCTTTGACTGGCCCAGATTCTTTTTGAGCTGTTTGTATCCACCACCAAGAAATGCAGGATCTGGGCTTTTTGCATGCAGCTGCTGTTAAAGCAGATAGGGAGCTGTAGGCAGACCATCTGCACAGAGCACAGTCTGCCAGAGCTGAGGAGCTTTCAGTTGCTATGGCAGGGCTGCTGCTGTTTGTGGCCACCTGTACTCTCAGCTGTACCAGCACAGAAGATGCAGAGGGTGCCAAGGGTTGGTGCAGTGTCCCACTGACCAGTACCAATCACTATTTGCAGAAAGGACACTGAAATATTCCTCCTAGCTGGAGAGGTTTATTGATTATTTACCTTTCACCACTTGCTATAACGTGCTTACCCACTTGGAAAAAGATTATTTGCTGTAACTGATATTCCACACCTCACAAAGGTTCTCCTTTCCCTCATAGTTCCTCAAGATACAGCCCTATGGGTGAGAGCAGTTAAATAGCACCATCTGCACTCCAACTTCTTTGCTAAGCATCAAGAAGAGAGTTTGTCCTCTGTGGATAATGTTCTAATCTCCTGTAGTAAATCACAGATACACTTACTGTTGGACTGTACACATGGGATGTTTATCATAGAAATCACCACTTACTGTTAAGTAAGCTTGCTTCATTTCTGAGGTAGATGTCTGTGCTGCAAAGAAGCAGTGGATTTCAATCATAGCAAGGAGGAGTCAAACTGTGCAACGCAGCCATATATTCCTTGGAAATGTCTCTGCAAGTTTTGAAAGACGATACAGATGGCTGTCAGTCAGCAGTGTCTGCCAGAGTGGGTTGTGTGTCTGGGACAGAGAAGAGCTAGGTGATTCCTTGAGGTCCTTTCCAGCTGTACTGTTCCAGCGATAGTTACCTGTCTTCTTATTTCAGAAGTACACTTTTTTTTTTTTGTAGTACAAAGGCTTTCTGCTGCTATTGCATGATTTTCATAGTAGGGGAACAGCTTTCTGAATACAAACTGTCTTCTTGAATATTGGTTTGAAATTATATATGATGTAAGATCATCCTGTTTTCAAATCTGAATATTTAAGGCTTCTACAAAATTATTTTTAAAAAAAATCAGCAGAAATAGTTCTTAAAGGACAATTCATCTCTCCCTTAGCAACAGGGAGGATGAGGTATAGACAAATAGTAATACAGTGGAATAAATGAAATACTGTTGGCACTCTAAACCCCACCTCATACGATTTCTGCTGTGGAACCATTTTGGTAAGCAGACCCCAATACATAGTGAAAAAGTTAACTGTTATATGATGATTTCTGTTAAAATCATATATTCCGTGTGTTCTGTATAGGAGTGATACTCTCCTCTGTTAAACATAATTGAATATAATTGTCATGAATTGAATGTATGCCTGGTCAGATGCAAACACAGATCTGAGATGGTGTTAAACAGCCATGCAATCCTACTGACTACAGTATTTCTTTTGGAAATCACTTCCTGATAACTTAACCTTTACTTTCCCTTCACAGCTTTGAAAAGTCCAGCTGCATTCCATGAGCAGATAAAGAGCCTGGAGCGAGCCAGGGTAAACCACTTTCTGTAAACTTGCTACTAACATCTGAAAACGGATGGTCTACAGGATATTAATTCTCAAATTGCTTGAAAAAAATAAATCCTACCATTACAGTAATAATATGTGCTTGTATCTTAGAAGAATCTGTTAACATCCTGGTGACAAATCTCAGGGGAAGTTTCTTAATCCTTCACAGATTAAGCAGGCGTGCAGGATAAACTATGGTCAAATTGTAACATGTATTACCTGTAGTCTAAGGAAAGGATCCTTGGGTTAAATTGTGCTTGTCTTGTATTTCTGTAGCAAATGTCAGTTCTATAGCATTGCAATTTAGTGTCAGGGGGTAAGGGATCAAATCCGGAAGTGTTCCCAACTTGTTTTGGAAAGATTCATTAACACTGTTTGACGGAGAAACAAAAACATAGCAAAGCAAAATCCTCTCTAGTATCCCTGTTCTAACAGTGGTGTCCACCTATCTGACTGCAACTGCAAATATTCACTGTTGGACATCAGTGAATTATAAATGTACCAACTTCTTTGTGCTTTTTCTGATAAATACTAGTAACATTTTTTCATTACTTTGAAGACTGAAAATTTTTTGAAGCACAAGATTCGCAGCAGACCAGACCGGTCTGAGCTGGTCAGAATGCACATCCTCGAAGGTACGTACCCAGATGTATGTCCGTTTTCAGCTGCTATTAGAAGGAACTTCTGCTAGACACTCAGCTTTCTAACTGAATTAGGCTTTGATTTGAATTATTGCTAAATGTTGATATGCTCTGTTTCTCTGCTTTTACAGTGTCTGTTGTAAACTGTATTCTCTATCAGTATAATAGATGTAACTGTGGCAGTGAAAGTATTCTCAACTGTATATTTGTTGGCAAGCGCATATTGTTCTTATTCTGTAATGGTAATTATACCATTGTGTATGTACATACATATATTGCTTCAAGTTCTACTCATTACCCTAAAATAACCTGGCAGTTTCATACATTAAAAAAAAAGAAAAAGCCACCACTCAATAAACATGACTTTTTGCTTGCCTTGTTATTTTTCTTGCTGCTCAGGTCATTAGAAACAATAGTCTCTTTTATGAATGGGGCTGGATTACTGCTTCACAATAATCTCACCAAATACAGGCATTACCAAATAACCATAATCCAAGTCAGTTTAATGTCCATTAGTTTTCAAAACATGCATTTGAATGCTAAACCCAGAGAGGAATCTCCATATGGACAGACTATCTCCATATATTCATGAAATGCAATTTTGAAGATTCTCTAATTGAAAAGTCAGTTATCAGTTAAACCTTTACCATAGCTCACACTGGTAAACATTAGAGCAGTAAATGCTATCTTCAGATTATAATTAGCATTCGCTATTTTATATTCTCTGCTTTACACTTGGACATGTTTACCAAAAGTATTACCACTTCTAAAGAAGAGGCTATATTTATTTTTTTAAAAAAGGCATGATAATGTGGTGGAAAACATCTATTCATAATATATATCTATAATCTTGCTATTAGTTTGAGAATTTTTAATATAATTATTGAATGCTTTTAATACAAGTACAATGGTTGTAACAAAGATAGATAAAGATAGGTACAAGTAGAAGGGTTATTGCAAAGATGAGACAATGCTGGTTGTCTTGAAACTGGAGAAGAGATGGAACAGAGTATTTAAATCAACATATCTTTTAGAGACCTTTGCAGAGCCTTCGCTACAAGCCACTCAGATGAAACTGAAAAGAGCTCGTTTGGCAGATGATCTGAATGAGAAGATTGCTCAGAGGCCTGGTCCTATGGAGCTGGTAGAAAAAAACATTCTGCCTGTAGATTCCAGTGTTAAAGAAGCAATTATAGGCAAGTAGAAGAGATGCAGCTTACGTTAACTCTTGAGAGTAAAGTTCAGTAGAAGAAAACATACTTAAAAGTTTACTAGTTCTTATTTCTCTGTAAGGAATGATGACTGCCATCATTTAATTGAGTATAGTTTTTTTTATTCAAAACTAAGTTAGAAATACATAGAGTATAATACTCTAAAAATACTTAATAAAAATTCTAACAATAATGAAATAAACATGGCCATTAATCTGTCATAGCTGTGTGCACTGCAAATATGTTGAACATACCTTTTTGTCTCTTACTAAAGGGAACTTCTGCTATGCATTCGGTTTTATCGATTCTTTTAATATGATTTATATGGCTGTAATTATTATTAAAAATACAATTAATACTTAAATACATTATGCTCAGACTGTCCTGAAAACTGATCTGGAACTAGCTAATTCTGCCACCAATGTCTAAATTTAATTTGTATAAGTAAAAAAAAAAATGTTTTGCTTGTTTCTTTGTAAACATTATAGCAGTTGGACAAGAGAATTATGCTCAAGGTTTGGATGATTATTCATTTGATGAAGACAGCAGTGATGCTTTATCACCAGATCAGCCAGCCAGCCAAGAATCCCAGGGTTCTGCTGCATCCCCTGGTGAGCCAAAAACAAGTGACACACCATCACCAGTAACACAAAATGCCACTACTTCAACACAGGTACAGTTTTAAAATATTGAAGCAAAATCTTTATATTTTATTGGTCTGGCACTATAGATATGGGGCATAGTTTCATATGAAATGAATACCTCTGTTGTTGCAAAGGAGTGTTTGGGACTCCATTTTTCTGTTAAGCATTTATAAACTAGTGTCCTGGTTTGGTTGTTGGCAGTGATGAAATTCCCATTCCATAAATTCACTGAAATTCAGTATGGCTAGTAGGACATCTATAGCTTTCCCAGCAATTGCATAAAAGGTCATATCCATGATTTACTCCAGCTGTTATTGATTACTTAATGTTTGTCTTCATTCTGGACAAGGTCTTGAACTTACTTTAGAAGTATACTTAGCTGAAACAACAACAGTTGATGTCAATTCCATTATCTCCAGACAGTCCATAAATAAAATTTCCCGTATTATTTACATATTCTCTCCTGTAGATGTTCTATACTTATTAAGGAATTTAATATTTAACAAATGAAAGTAACCTTCATGTTGTTTTTTCAAAGAGGTTTTTAGTATTTTCTTACAAGCAAAGGAAAGTAACTTACAAGCAAAGGAAAGTAAATGTTCCATGACATATGAAATGTTGTCTTTATAGTAGAGCATTTAAATGTTTAAGGCTTTAAAGAACAGTACATTCATGGAATCTAAGTTTGATTTAGTGTTTTAAAAGTTAAATTTACTGTCCACTGAACAGGGAGAGAGATCTTGAGTTGAACAACACTTGACTGTTTTTAACAAGAGTTCCAAAAATAAGTTTTGAAAGAGAACTATTCTAACCAAATTTAATTTTGTGATCTGAATTGGTCATTAATATTGCCTACTCTACCTTAAACACATTATAAAAATACATAATTTGCTAAAACAGTAATTAAACAAACATCTTGCTACAAATGAATTTCTTTAATGTTCTGTTAACTACTGAAAGCACATGGTTATGCATGTAGTCAGTTACCTGCATGCTTTCTTGAATATCTTGCAAGGCACTTGCCACGCGTATCTTTGTCTTCACCTTTGAGCAAATCACTAAATTTATTCATTAATAAAGAGATGGATGTATCTATTTACAGGGTAATGTTTAGCTTAAGAAGATGAAGCTTGTGCTGTTTTCTGTCGTGCCTCAGCTAATAATTTTAAATTCACTGACTAACTTAAGCCCGGTTTGAAAGAGGTGAAGTCTTTGCTTTTAACTAGATTTCTGCAACTTTCATGAAATGTTTGTCTGGATAAAGAGATGCAAATTAAGACTTCAGAGGGGGGGAAGGTAGCAAAGCTGTTAGATGTTGTCCAATAGCATCTAGCACTTGCCTCTTATGGATGACATGGAGCAACTAAACCAAAGTAAACTTCCAGTTGACTTGTGACTGAATCTGTTTTCTAATGAATTCACACCTTCCCTCCTTCTATATTTCACCTGAGTTTTTTTGAATTTTTAGTTCCCCTCTTTTGCATCTTACTAACACATAAAGCATTCAATTCATTGTCTTGCTATCTGTGTGTGTTATTCTTACAATAATTATTACGTATGGTAAATATGCATTGAATAGTAACTGACATTAAGAATCTATGGATGTGTATACTCATCCTGTCCTTTTTGAAGTGCTTGAAGATATTTTTAGAGACTACTATTTTTTATTGCCAGTTCTACTTTTCTTAGGATTGTTACTTTAGATGATGATAGAGATTCCTCCAGAAGTGTGGATTTTCTAGGTGCAATCTTCTGTAAGGCACTCTTAAGACTTCCCTGAGCTAGATGCACATAGGAAGATTCAACAGCATTCATCTCTGCTCATTTGTTTATTTGCTTTTTATTTGAAACTGACAGCTGAACAACCAACAAATTTATATTTTGAGTTCTACTTGCCTAGAGGAACCACAAGTTTATATATATGTGCTGACATTAATAGTAACAAAAATTTTGCTTTGTATCAATGTGTAATTAGTTACTGAATCAAATACACATCTGCTGAGCAATTGCGTACGCTAGAAAAAATTCCTTGATCCTGAACTACTGTTTCTCCCAGTAAGTCCATCTTTCTGTTATGCATTAAAAAAGCAGCTACAATATCACAGAATTATTATTTATATTTTAGATTGATGTGTTTTACTATATTTACACTTTGGTAATTTCCATGATGGAAAAACTTAAGTTTTCATAACCTAAGTGATTTCTTAAATGAAGAAGTGATTTATAAGCACTTGGTGAAGTGATTTTTAAATGAGATCAGTTTAATAATATTGCAGTCAGCTTTGTGTACTTGATTTCAATGTGCCACACGGTGTATATACAAGTACAGAAATTTTAGTAATGTTGTAAATTTTGTTTAATTAGCAAAAATGTTTTCCATTAAATATAGTAGTATTTTTTTAATAGAAAGTGTGAATAGAATGGAAATTCAAAACCTTTAGCACTTAAGCTTGCTTCATTTTATGCACATCTGTACCCAGTAAAAACAAGTTGGTTTAGCTTGTGAAGCACAAATACTAAATTTTATTTTGAAAAATTTAAGAATGTATCACAATTTGACCAATAGATGAATGGTACATCTTCTTAGGTTACTGCTGATGAACTATAATCTGTACTGGATTTTTTTCAGGGGGGACTTCCTAAGAGGGTTCCTTCATCACTTTCTTAATTGCGTGAAGGAGAAAAGAAGCATAATTTTGTACTTCATGTTATTTTCATGCTTGTCCTTTTAATAAGCATGCTTTTGGAAAATGTGCTTATGTATTTAAACTGCCAGAGGATTTGTAGCAAAGCCAGGGCTCTGCATAGGGAACTATGCTGCAATTTTTAAAATAAGACAAAAACAAAAGATAAGATAGAACTAAATATTGAGTTCTTACTGTACTAAGTAAATTAAACAGCTATATATGAAATAGATACTGTCTGTCCTCCAAGGACGTTATCGTGCAATTGTTTTAATGGCCATGGACAATTCAGTACTCTCTCCTTGTTTTTCTTACTACTGCAGTAATTCAAAAAGTACTGCAAAATTCATATTCAAAAACAATGCTGGACACAAAGTATGTTCTATTTCATTGTTCTCTAACATACAAATTAAGACATGAATCGAGTTTCATGTCAAGAATCAATTCTCATGTCAAGAGAATGTAATTTGTGTTGAATAAACTGAAAACAAACTACATGAAATTAGATTCCTAAATAAAGAGTTGGGTTCCTAATGGAGAGTTAAATAAAAATAGTCAAAGCAATAGATGCCAAAAACTTTTCAAGTAGGAAGCACAAGATAGATACGCGATTGCACCAGAGTAACAGAGTACTTGAAGCTGATTGGAAAAGCACTTCAAATAGAAGTGCAATCCTCTGCTTATGGATTTGATAACACATTGCAGCCACTTCTGTGTACAGATCTAAAACACAAAGCTGTTCCTCTGCAGAATAAGGCAGATGCTTACCTTACTGTTCCTTTTCAAATAAAGAATAAGAACACAGCATGTCTCTACAGGAGATGAGTCTGGGAAGTTGATCCTTCATTCTTTTAATTTCCTCTGACAAATTTTACATTTTATTGCAACAAAAAGTACAAAGAATGTTTTGAAAATAGCGGAGTGCAGCTAGTGTTCTTTTAAAAGCTTCCTCCTCCACACATTTCCAGTCCTCAGAGAACGTAACATAACTTTGAGAACCTTCAGGTTGAAGGTCATTGACTGATGACCCAAAACTTGCTTTCACCTGATGTATTTGCATCTGGTAAGGATTAGGTGCTTAATCACACCACTCTAAACAGATCCGATTTTTGTGTTCACAATTCTGAAGACTTTAAACAGTTATCTTCAAAACAGTTATCTTTAAAACAGCTGAAAAATTTTGCTTGATGAGAAACAATGTAGTAATTGATTAACGATTTTTGTAATAGATTCACTGCTAAATGACTGCAGTATATTGACCTGCAAACTGCTTGTTTGCAGTTAGAAGAAAATGTCTAGAAATAATATAATTGTTAATTGGAAATAGAAGATCTGTTCATAAGAAGTAATCTTTACCTTACTTTATGATGTTAATTTTTTTTAAACTAAGATTTAAAATACAAGTAAATGATATGCATGGTTCATTGCTTTATCTGGCACTTGCAGTAAAATGGGGAAGTCTGTAAAAAGCTTTGAGTTTCATGTAGTCAATAATTCTTTGTACTTTAAGATAACAATGTAGGGAAAAAGTAATTTACTCTGTGGCAATGAGATTGTTTAACACCATGAGTTTCAAGCAATAGAATTTAAGAGATTGTTTTTAGAAAGATACCAACTTTGCCATTTAAAAGGTTTTATTGTGTTTTTATTGTATTATCATTATGCAGTTGTTCTTGTAGGCTATTCTCCTGCTTAGGGTAATCTGGTATGTGATGTTTTGATTCAAAGACCAACTAGGTGTTTTTTTTTAAACATTACTGCTATAATTTCAATAGGCCTTTAAAAATTGATGCCAACAGGGATTATAATATGTTAGAATACGGCATCCACACACCTTTTTTAAAGGGTAAGTTCCTCTAAAGTCCCCTGCCAATTCTTATGCAAGTCCATCAAATAACAGATACTGTGTAGATAAGGGATGCTTTTCAGAGCAAACACTTTGAAAGTTGGTTATAAAAATAGAGGCATTTATATCTTTAGCCTGACACCAGAAACTGACATGGCAGCAAGATAGGCATGTGTGCAATGTTTCAGTGACTAGGCATGGCATACTGAATCTTGCAGTTCAGTAAAACAGTATCAGAAGTCCTCTGGATGGCTGAGCTCCATTTTGCTTTTTCACCTAGTGTTAAGAGACAGAGTTTCTTGCAAATACACTGTACTGCATATGCAACTGTCTGTGCTTCAGTCACATAAGTTTTGAAATCACAGACATCTCACAGACACTGCTGTTAAGAAAGTGGGAAAAATATTACCAGAAATAAAGTTCTGTCTTACGGACAAAGTGAAAATTGCCAGGAGTTTAGCTGATTGAGACTTTGGAAAATATTTAGCTAAAAAAAATGGAAAGAAGAATCAAAAGCATGATATAGTTTAGATAGGTTAAGACAAGATAGATATAGCTGACTGCAGCTGGCAGTTGGAGTTTCTTAACCAAGGGAAATTAACTATGTCATCTGTCTGGATAAACGCAGTATAATATTGAACACTAGCAGAACTGTTAATAGAACAGAAGAATAGAAGTGTTAATAATATTAAACACTGGAGAAGATAGAGATTAGAAGAAATAAGACAGAAAGAGGAACTACTGGGATGAAAGGAGGCTGATGATAGCAATCTGCAGGAGTTGATTTTGGGACAGGCTGATTTCATATTACCATTACCAGTTCTGACGTTACTTTTAAGGATGGGCCACATAGCAGAAGTTGGAAGGCTTGTTCAGCAGATAGTTGGATTGTTATGCAGAAAAAAACATTTGATTTATTTTTTAGGGGTAATAGAAATGGAGTAATCTTTTAAAAAGAATGTATACCACATTTCTTTCCCATGAAAAAGAAATGTGGAAACCTGGGGACTCTGACTTAAAGAAGACTGAGGAGGAAATTAGGGGGCAGCGGAGTGACTGTGAGCTACAGTGTCCATCCTCTGTAAAAATGCAAGTGCATTGGAAGAGAGGATCCCAGTAGATGTTTTAATCCCACTGTGCCAGGATCCAGTGAGACTTAATGTGGAATATTCTGTATGTTTCCAGTTACTAATGTCCAAGAGAGACTAAGGAAAACTGTAACAAACAGAACAGGATGAACAGAGAATGGAAAATCTTTTTTATGAGAAAATAATAAAACTAAGCTAGAAAAACAAGGTCTGAGATCTGCTTAAGATTCTATATTCCGTCTAATGGATATTCACTACCCAGGGAAATAGGTTTTAAATTAGAAAAATATTTCAGCACAGAATGAATAGATATGACAAAGGGAAGCTCATTGAAACTTTATTATTATGTAAAACGTGGGAATTTTCTGGCAGGAGCAGTGGTGCCAGGAGAATAAAAATTAAAAAAAAAAATTGTAAGCCTATATGGAATTCAGTGAGTTTACAGAAGAAATTATATGTTTAATGCTTGTAACAGCAAGGGAACAAACTCAGTAAAGTCCAGGCTACTGGGTTATACCTGCATAGTAGCATAATATTGTTGGAAGTCAAATACAAAAGAAATGCACCTCCTGCCACAGTCAGAACTGTAGTTGCTGTGAAACTACTATAGAACAGTATCCCTTCAAATTTACGTGTCTGCTTAGCTGCTGTGTTATCATTCTGAACTAATAAGTTCATTTTCTTGTGTTGATGTTTGACCTTCATGAAAGATTTTCCTGAGAATAGCTAGAGCGAGAAGATTCTCTTTGCTTGCACATAATTCTGACTTTACAGATTGAAAACTGTGAAAGCCTCAACTGTGCAAGTACTAAAGTAGTGTTTTTCTAAATACTGTTTTTTCTTTAACTTCAGTAGGCACCTTCACTCTAAGTGCAGTGTGTAAGTGTACCCAGGGTCAAATTTTAATGTTGTATTATAAATGCTGCTTCAAGCAGAGTATTAACAAATGATAGTAGCTCTGGTCACAATAAGTAACAATGCATTCCATTCTTCCTTCTGTTATCTTTAACTTTTCTCTCTCTTCTTATACTAGTAAAATTGTATAATTAATAGAATTCCGTACACAGTTCTGTATAAAACAATAGGAACTTTTTACATCCTTAAAGTCTGTAATTCTCTGGTTGTAGAAACCTTCATATACAAGTGTTCAGTACCAATACTAAGGAAAGAAATGTACAGCTTTTCCTGTAACTCTGACAAAGTTAAAGACATGATTTCTTCTTTTATCATTATCTTCTTTTATCATTACAATGCTAGGAACAAAAGTACTTCAGTGATAGCTGTCAGTTCTTGAAGAATTTTGCAATTACAAAATTAAGAAGTAGCATCAATTTGTTGATTTAATTCTGGGGCTACCCCACCAGTGACAAATATATGGTAGGAGTAGTTTTGGCAAAATGTTCCTGACTTAAATGGATGAGGTTACTTCTGAAGGTCCTTCTAGCTCTTTTTTTATGAATGTGTAAGAGAGACAGGGTAGTAATTTTTTTACTAAAATAAAATTTTCTTGTGATGTTTCCTTTCTGTTTATTTGTTTTTCATCTATGTTAAGAGAAGAAAAAGCAAAGCAAACAACAATGTATAGGTTATGAAAAAGCCTTTTTGGAGGGATTTTTTGGTTTTATAAATCCTTTTGGGTTATCATGCTTTTTATTTTTAAAAAATATCACTAATTAAGAAAAAATGTTTGTTGTAAAATATTATGATATACTATAAAAATTGGTATTAAAATCAATTACTATTTTGCTTTGGTGAGACAAGAAGTAAATCCTGTATTAGTAAAAGCAGATTTTGGATACCTTTAAGATGCAACAGTTAGAATGCAAATAAGAAGTAAAGGTAAGAAAATAGTTTCTTACTTGCTGTATTTGAAATGTGACAAAAAATGCACACTTGTGTACATATATATACATGAAAAAGTCCTATTTCTGCCAGTCCTGCTAAAATTATTATTCAAATTTGATGTGATAGTAAATTGTATTAACCTTTTCACATTTTTTTGATTGTTCAGATGGTGGATGTTTTTAATGTTTCTCTTTTTCCTTATATTTTTTTTAATACTAGTATCCACCTTTAACCTCTCCAGTTCCTGAATTCCTCAAAACTCCCCCTACCATCGAACAACAGGTTACCCGGTCTACTGCTACAACCACCATAACCACAAATTCTGTATCTGCAGCAAAGCCTGGGCCAACATTAGTGAAGGTACATATCTAATAGAATGGCATCTGAAGACTTTTCTTAATTTGTTTTGTTTTCTAATGCTATATTTAATGAAAAAAGTGAATAATGTTACAGTGCCTATAACCAGCAACAACTGCTATCAGTGTTCGGGAGAGCATACTGTGCCTTTGACTGAAAGATTTGGTATGCTAAGATCAGCTATTAACCACGTGTAAGGACTGGTTCATTATTTCAGGAGGTCTTACAGTACAGTTGACCAAAATTATCAAGCAGAATTATGTACTACATAACTACTGAAGTTTTTGAAAACGCATAGAGAGATACAAAGAATAGATTTTTGCAATGTTGATTTTCTATTGGAGATACTCATATTCTAATCTAGTTTTGTACAGGGAATACTTTTAACAGGAACAGAGGCAACTACACTGATAATCTATGTGTAGTCAAACTAGTGAACAGCATTGTTCCTTTTCCACAACTATTTTCATAGTTCATTTACTGTATGAGCATAAAGCCCCATTAAGTTACTGTATCCTTGTATTTGAAGATCAGAAAAGTGCACTTTATTCTTTCTTTTGAACTGATTTAGCTAGCAGCATGGAAAACTTTTTCAAATACAGTTAGAAAATGGTTTATGTTGAAAAATGTCTGTATTTCAATCCAGCAACTTTGCCAAAGGTCTTCAGCTCTGTAGTGATTATATATATGTAGACTTCTACCTAACTACATGAAACTAATTCTCAGTTAAATTTACGAGGATGACTTGTAATAGGCAATTTGTAGTATAAATTTGGAGTTACCTAGTGGAATCTTTGGATTTATCTAAGCTTTTACCAGTTTACATAATTGCAGGATCTTAATGACAAATTTAGATATCACCAAAACAGGCTACCTGTGTAATAACTGTGCATGGATCAACGCAGGATTTCTGCTTTATGATGCCTTCTGTATGACTAGGTAACTTTTAACTTTTCACTCAAACTAATTTCAAAGAGCTTTAAAGGAAGAGGGTTTTACCACATGTGCAGGTATTGCTGATAAAAGGGTGCTGGAAGTTCCGTTAAAGTAATACTGCAATATTTAGGACTGTCTGTGCTTTTAATCTAGACCTGTAGGTACTGACCTGCAATCCTGTTTGCAGGTGGAGTCTAAGGTAGTAGCTTTTACATGTATGAAGTGCTAAGTGGCTTTGGACTTAGATCTTTAAGAAGAATGTCTCTTTATAATGACAGGTCATGATTAGCAGAATCCCTTAGCTTCATTTGTGCCATCTATTAACAGAATGTTCACATATTATGATAACTATATTTAGAACACGTCCAATTATTATCATATTTCATATATTAGAACAACTGTAATTTCTGATGGCCCCCTTCTTGTGCACACAGTATAAAACAGCTCAAGTACATTAACTCTTCAAGGTTTGTGAGAAATGCTTTTGAGTGGGGTTGCACATGTGTTTGGCAACTCCCTTGGAAACAAACACGTTGCTGTATACTTTGTATCTTGAATAACTGCTTGCTGCTGTGATAGTAGTTTCAATCTTTTCCATCCATAAATAGCAAAGCCACCCAAAGAACCCAAATGATAAGCATCGGAGCAAGAAATGTAAGGAACCTAAGCCAAGGGTGAAAAAATTGAAGTATCATCAATATATTCCACCTGATCAGAAAGGTGAGAAGAATGAGCCACAGATGGACTCCAACTATGCTCGTTTGCTACAACAGCAGCAACTGTTTTTGCAGCTGCAGATCCTGAGCCAACAACAACAACACTACAACTACCAGGCAATTCTACCTGCACCGCTGAAGTATGTGAAGCTCTGTTTGTATTTTCTAAGTGTCCTTTAATGAAGATAAATAGTAGTTGCTGACTTTTTGCCTTAAAAGTAGATGTGTTTTGCAACTGTTAATAGACAGTTGGAATCCAAGAAACTTAAATGGCATCAGTGTGGTTGTTATTTAACCTCATTTAACAGCAAAGTGATGAGGTAGTTCTCTTCTTAAAATACTCTTGAAGTCTGATAAGACTATAACTAACTGGTCCTAGTTATTTTTAGTTTGATGTGGAAATCAAACCTCGTACCTGTCAGATGCATGTTTTCCAACCAGAGGCATATATGAAAGAAGCTCAAAG
The DNA here is from genome assembly GCA_011075105.1 of Heteronetta atricapilla. Classification (NCBI taxonomy): domain Eukaryota; kingdom Metazoa; phylum Chordata; class Aves; order Anseriformes; family Anatidae; genus Heteronetta; species Heteronetta atricapilla. The sequence continues at coordinate 17,474,302 of CM021744.1, read as the reverse complement.
GCATTTATGTGAAAGCCAGAAAAATTTGTCACAATTTTCATTCAAATTTGATAGAGGTATGCAGAGCAGAAGAGAAACATATAGATAGTGGCTTTTACAAAGACACGTACTATTTTGGTGTTTTTATTGTCTTTTTACATCAATTGCATAGGCCACCTTTGCTGTTTTCAAGTAAAAAGAGTCTTTAAATTAGGTGAAATTGCCTATTCTCTATAGCCTCATCGCTACTGCTTATATGAACTCTGTCAGTGTTGATCTTCAGCACTTTCAACGCTGAGAAGTGTACTCTCTTATTTATAGCTATAAGCAGTCAGAAAAATAATTCTTAGCAAAAGAGAAGCTGACTGTCTGCAGAGTTTCATTCTTGCCATCTAAGACCAGCATTTTTTTTTCCTATAAGTGCTCCTAGTGTAACATGCCACAGTTAGTCACAACCTTAAATTCAAGTGGTTTCAACTTTTTTTAAATTGAGTTCTTGCTGAGTTATTTTTTGTCAGCAAGCGAGTCTAGAAAAGTAGAAGATACCATCTGTGGTTATATTTATAATTACCATGTATCCTAACATTTGGATTAGAGATGTTTGTGCCTGCTTACCCACGCTTCTTATGTTCCGTTTACTGACATTTCAGAAACGTTTCCTCATAAATCACTTAAAAGAAATAAAGAGTTGATTTATGGTATCCAATGTAAATGGTGGCATTTTAAATTTTTTTACAATTATTTTGAGATCCTTGTACGACATTCTTTTTATGGGAGTACAGCTGACTCAAAACACATCATCTTCAGAGGAAACTGCCTTCACATTGGTCCTTATTCTGTCTCTGTGGACACTGGACCTGTATGTAGAGTTGATCCATACAGTTCAAACTTTTTTTTTTTTTTAACTGACATAAAAAAAGTAACTGTTTGCCCTACTTGATGATGATTTTGTATAAACTAATCTTGCAGTCCATGGTATCCTTCAGGGATACTGTGATAATAGTAAGAACTATGAAGCTTAAATTTGTATGTTTAACTACAAATAAAATATCAACGTAATATTCTCTATATGTTTTCTCTGTGCTGTTCTATTAAAAATGTTTTATGTTAGCCATGTTAAATGTGTGTTTATGAATAATATTTAATATGTAATAAATATGTATTTTATATATTAAGTTGATAGATGCTAGATTCAGAATCACAGCTTCTTGATTGAAAACAATATATAAATAAATATATATATGTAATATATATTTATCACTACCATTATTGTCCCCATTTTTCTTATCACTTGAAGGCCACTGAATGACAAACAGAATAACAATGGGAATACGCCACTGAATACTTTGAACAACAATACACAAATATCAGCTGCCAGCTCACCAAGACAAAACAGTAATATTCCTAGCAGGAAACCAGGACCTCTACCATCAAGCTTGGATGACTTGAAGGTAAAAATAAATAAATAAATAAATAAAAATTGTCTATTCTTAAACATCAGTAGAGGTCATTTCATGGAAATTGTTACTGTAAAGAATAAGCCTGGATATTATTTAACAAGGAAAAGTGTATTTTTCTCTTAACTGTTTAGAATAGAGCTGTGAAGTTTCCATACACACCTCTTCTGGACTTAAAATATTTGTTTTGATTTAGCCTCCTCACAAGCGCATGCTCTGACAATGACATCTCTTTCCCAAAGAATTAGAAGAGGACAAAGAATTTTCAGACACTGTATAAGTATGTAATTTGATGGTAGCTTTGTTTAACTGTGAGGTGTACTTCATGTCAAATTTCCCTCTGGCGGATTTTAACACTGGGATAGTAATTTTAGTATATCAGTGAAGGGGTTTAGTTAAGCAATAAAATTGAAAAGATGTCCTAATACATATTCAGAGGGGTTACTGGTATAAAGTCTATGTGCAAATAGCACTACTAAGAGAGAATAGAAAATAGAGATTTTCTTATCAGAGTTCAGCACATCATCTGAAAATGAATACTAAATTTCAGAAAAGCTTGAGTTAAAATAACTGTAGACGCTTTTTAAATTCTAGTATGAATGTACCACATATAATTCTTCCTTCCGAAAAACTTTAACAAGGATTAATACTGTGAGGGACCTACTGAAAATGAATCTGAAGAAAATTGGGGGCAGGAGTGAGATTAGATTCAGATACCTTCAATAGCAAGTACTTGTATGAGCTAAACTTGAGGAGTAGGGACATCTAGTGGGCAGTTCATTTCTTATTTCCTTTACCAAGGCGGATTATTGAGAGGTGGTTATTTTTTAAAAACTTGAAGGAATAAAAGATGAGGTTTCTGAAGAAGAGATTCTCAGGACACTAATGCATTGTTATAAGATAAAGCTAATAATTCCATATTAAATAAGTCTACAAGATGCAATTCAAACTACAGTGTTTGAAAGACACTTCAAGTTACTAACTATTAAGATATTAAGTCATATCAGTTAATGCTTGGATTTTTTCTTTGCAGAGATTAAAGTTCTTGTCTCACCATTTCTGCATAATTTATTGGTATTCCTGCTAATGTGATAACAGTAACCTAAGCAATACCTGCTGCTGGTGGTGTTTTTAATACTGACTCATCTAAATCAGTTCTGATAATTTAGAATTTAGAATTGCACTGCAGAAAAATTGAAAAGTTAGAATGCTATCTCAAGCAAGTCTGTAGCGAATACTAGATGGGGGCAGCCCAGAGGGAAGTTGATTATCATTCTTAGGTGGACAGATACTTAATATAAAATTGATGTGGTTCTTAGAAACTTGTTATGCACAGATATTTCCATGACTTTATTTCATTTCGTAATCATGAAGATCTATACTTCAAAATTATGGACCAGCAAAGCACTGAAAGATTACTGAGATTACTCTACCTTAATTTCTTTTAGAGATAGGTGTTTATAACATAATTTGAAGAACAGGATTAATTTACACTCAACACATTTGCGCTCTACGTTGTCTGTAAGGATTGAAGATGTATTTGTATCAGAAATTAGATTAATTTTGACTGCTTCTGCTTTTTATATCTGCGAAAGAAACCCATCTAATTGCTAATTAGAAAGAAAGCCTTTTGTGTTTGATATGTCTACTGGAGCATGCAAATGACCAGATAAATTACAGGTAAAACACATCTACCTGTCTTGGTAGTGTGATAAAAGGGTTCAGCATGCTAGTAGTCAGAGCTTTTATTTGTACTGCTGCCACCTTCTGCAGCTTTTCTTCAGAAGTTTATAGCCCACAATTGAAGTTGTGCTTTCATTTTCAAATTTGTAATAGGTATGAAAATTCAGCATAACTCTGCAACTATTCATTGTACAGCAACTGAACACTACTAAGGTTTTGGCCAGGTAATGATGGAAAGTAAGTTGCTGGTTGTGGAAATGTGCTCATGATCATGCACACTGTCAGAACCCAGAGGTGGAATAACTAGTGAATATGCTGAAAAATACATTTTCTTACTAAAATGTAATAAGGTAAAATATATATAAATACATTTTATTTATTTTACTAACAAACTTTATTTTATCTCAGGTAGCAGAGCTTAAAATGGAGTTGAAATTGAGGGGATTACCAGTGTCTGGAACAAAAACAGATCTTATTGAGCGTCTGAAACCATATCAAGATCTTAATAACAATGGAGTCACTACTACTAGCTCTGTTACAGTAACTACTACTACTGGGGCCACAGGTAACACTGGGGAAGTGGCTGTAGCATTTCCTGTTGCAACACTAAATAAAACAGTGGCTAACACAGTATCCAGCTTTCCTTCAGAAAAAACAACTACTGGACCTGGCTGCAAAGTAGTAAATACTGAAAACATTAGTTCTCCTTTGCCTATATCTCCCTCTCCTTCAGAACAATCTAGTCTAAGCACAGATGATACAAGTATGGCAGATACTTTCACAGAAGCGATGACCATGATGTCTCCATCCCAGTTCTTAAGTACTTCACCACTAAGAGCAAATACAAGTGATGATAATCAGAATCGCAGCAGTGGAAGCATCTCAAGCGTGGAGTTTGATGTAGCAGAAAAGGACCGCAAGCTTCAAGAGAAAGAAAAACAGATTGAAGAGCTCAAAAGGAAACTGGAACAAGAGCAAAAACTTGTGGAGGTACTGAAAATGCAACTTGAGGTTGAAAAGAGGGGACAACAGCAACACTCTCAGACTTCTGGTAACTCAGCTGCTTTGGAACAGATGCAATTCAGTGCTGCTGTCAAGGATGAAAATGCTCTTACTGACTGCTTGAGCACAAGCCAATCTGTATCTGCAGCTAGTCATTCTTTAGGACAATCAGTATACACTACTGGCCAGAATCCAATTTCCAAAAAGTCAGTTATCAAGCAGGAGATGCCTATGGCTAAAGCTGAACCTCAGAATGCCATTTCTCAATTTTATGTTAATCCCCAGAGGCAGCCACAAACTGCAGCTTTACTGACTACCCAAGGAACTGCACAGCTGCTCCTTCCACTATCTATCCAGGGACCGAATTCTACCACTTCAGTGCAGCTACCGGTTGGAAATATAAAGTTACAGGTATGGGTGTTTTCATTTTTCATCCTGCAAACTACATGTCAATATTTGCTTAATTTAATATAGATAGATAAATGTGCTGTTTGTAAGATTCACTGGTAAAAATTAGTCTTGTTTTTGCTTTAGATAAAAGCTTAGTAACATTTATTAGCCAACCTTCTAGTACTTGCTTTCTTTGTAATCTTGCAAAGAGTTTAGGCTTCTCAGACTCTTTTTCTTGAATAGTATTTGTCTTACTGCATACTGCTACTGCCTCTGTGCATGTGGTTTTAGATTTATACTTCCAAATTCCACCACTTTACCTCCAAAAGAAACAGCTTAAAAATCAGCATTTTATTTTGAGATTTATTTTCAAAATGTACTTAAACTTCCTTGTGTGGTGAGGGCTCATTACATTTAAAAATGGGAATGCTAGATTATAGCGCTCCAGTGGAGTTATAAAAAGAAACCATGGTTACACAAATATTATTAGTAGGCTGATTATAAGGTAGTATCACTGTGAATAAACACAGCATAAACCCAAATAGGATATAAATGCAGAGCTGTAAGATATCTGTCCAGGTTGAAAGTTTAACATCGTGACCTGTGGGAGAATGAAGGATATACCTCCTTGTGGCACTGCTATTGCCTGCTAGCCAGATGAAATCCCCTGCAGTCCTCATTGTTATTGTGCCAGCAGAGCACTTCTTCAGTGCCAGCGTGTGCTTGCTGTTTTGGCATGTTGAGAGTCAGGGATTTGTGTTAGCATGTGTGCCATCACATTTAGCAACACATGTGAGGGCTGTAAAGTTCTGATGGGGCTGGACCCTACCATCTACAGTGTAAGAGCTACTCCTGGTAACTGGCCACCCAGACATATCTTTGTCTAAATTGTTCTAGAATCCTGCTAGAATTCTCTAACAGCCTTAAGCAGCTTGTTCTGGTATTTCATTTCACTGCTATTGCAGAAAGTTTTCCTAGCTTCCAACTCAAATGCTCTTTCTTAAAGTCAGACACGTCTTGCCTTTAAAAAGAGCAGTGGTCACTAAAAGTACAATGATCTTCTTAAAACAACTTTTATATGTGATGGAAGTCTTGTCATGTTGCATCATCGGTTTTGTCTTTCAGGTTACTGAAACACAGTTAATTCTTACTGGTTGTGCTCTCTGCATCTCCAGCTATTTTGATTGCTCTCTGCTGGACCCTCTCCAGTTTGTCTTCATCTTTTTTAAACTCTGGTACCAAAATAAACACTACTCTCTAGCTGGGAACTCCCAAGGACCAGACAGAATAAAAACATTTTGTCTCCTGTACATCATTCTCATTGATACCTCTTAGAATAAGTGCTACATATATTCTGCATAACCTATAGAATAGCTTTTTACATCATGTAATTTACTGTGAGATACAAATAATGCAAATATATTATCTTCGCCCTTTAGGCTCAATCACAAGCTGGAATACAGACCCCATCACAAATACCTGCTCCTATTCTTTCCTCTGGCCTGGGCCAGACAGCACCTCAGATGCATACTCCACAATCAAAACCAAACACCATCACGCAGCATGCACTTGGTCAGACCCAACAAATCAGAAAGGTTTGTGGATAGCAATAAGCATTAAGCCATGTACTGTTGTGTATTCTAATTCTAAGCAGTGTTTTTACAGTCTTTTTTGTCATGTGTGTCACAAAGATCAAGTCACTTAACATCTCTGTACCATGTTTTTCTTGTGGTAACATGGGCTAATAACTCATTCTCTTTCCAGAATTTCAGTCCTTGTAGGACTGCATTTTCAGCTGCAAATAAATATACAAGGCTAAAGACTTTTTTTGTTGTTTTTGGTCTTAATGGTACTCTTATGGCACACGCTCACTTTGTTCTTCCTTACGCTCGGCACAAGCAATATACTAGCTATTCCAGTCAGTTTCTCCTATTTGCCACCAGCTCAAAATGGAAGATTCTGGTAGGCAGCTCTTCAGAGGAAGCTTTTATCTGTAACTACGATCTTCGTTCATTTCTAGGAGTTCCTTTTAGTGCTCCTCCTTTCCTTGTTGATTTCATCCTTACTGATGAAGAAAGCTATGGACTCAGATACTAGGGACAGCAAGTCCAGTGCGTCAAAAACCCACTATACCTAGGATACTTCTCTTAGAGAAATGCAGGGAACAATGCAGAGAGAGATCCTGCTCTTCCTCTATATCCAAAACTATCAGCCCTGAAAGTTCCCATTCCAAAATGGATGTTTATCAGCACTAGATGCACAGATCTGAGTGTCAACCCAGTCACGTTCATATGGTAACTGATACCAGCACCAATCACCACAAAAGAAATAGCTTTCTCTTCATTTGAGCCACATCCAGAAACCAAGAGATTGGTTTGGCTTCCTTATCAGTGCTGCGGTCTCTATGGCTTCTATGACTTCAGAGAACAAGGTTTTCCAGTCTGCCTCAAAGAAAGACAATTTAGAAATTATTAAAATTTCAAAATGAAGAGGGTAATTTTGATGGTAATTTATATAACTGCCACTCTTCAGACAGCTTGCTAGTAACGGGGAACACAGACAGCTAAATGAGCATCATCATTCTCCAGGCTGCCGGGTAAAGCTGTTTAATGGGCAATGAGGTTACCCTACTGAAGTCAAAACTGACTGACACGCATCCAGAAAGCAGATTTCCTCCAGCCTGTCTGGGATTTGGTAAGGGGCTAACCTTATTTTGGTAATTTGACAATTCACCTATAGAAATTTTTCAGTCATCCTCAGGCATATACTTGTGCCAGACTGGCAGTTTGCTTCCCTTGCTATGAAGTACTTTGTGGAAGTGATTGCAGGAGATACCCAGGAGTTGTACCCTCTGGTCTTTCCCCGTTCAGCACAGTTGCCGTGGAGAACACCGTGCTGGATTGCTCCAGCAGGCTTCAGCCTGCATCTGGTGGTGCTGGAGCTGAGCAGCCGGCCTGTCCTGCTGGTCTGCTCACATCTACTGCAGTTCCTTACACAGGAAATCAGACAGTGTAACTGCATGATTTTTTACATCAGAATGGAAAACACCAATGCAGTACAATAGATCAAGACAGTTGTAATATGCATTCAGCATTAGTTCTACCTGGTTGCTGTTTGCGTTCCTGAGCCTTAGGTGTTTCAACAAGCAGACTGGGCCATTCCAGCTAACGAACTGTGAGTAATGCTGTTTGTTAATTTAACATTTTTTAGTGAAGTTAGTCTTCCTGATAACAATCACTTCCATAAACAGTTGTTTTCTAGAATTAATTTCCCTCAAATTCCTCCAGACTTTCTCAGGCAGCTCGGATTTTTATGCAAGCCAGCTGATTATTCCACTTGGTTGCTGCTACATACTTGTGGTGTCTCTCCACATTCTAGCTACCAACTAGCCCTGGTTCCTGGGTTAATTCAGGAATAAGGAGATCTTTCCACAGTTTTCACACAGGTGATCCACATGGCCAACAAACTGCATTAATCCCTCTCAGACCAGACCTCATTTGGTATTCAGGCTGCATTCCACAGAGCTTTTCCTAACCTTATCTCCATCCCTGATATCAGATTTGTCACACCTTTGTCACAAAGGTATCTGGGAGTGAAAATGAATTAAAACAGTCTTATGCACTCAGATTGCCTCATACAAAAGGACTGAAGGCATGTTCTGTGAGGAGAGAAGGCGCATAGGTTGCCCGGTCAGGAGCAGCAGAAGCTGAGCAGTGGCTTCATGGCTCCACAGCTCTCTGAGGAGGGGAAGTGCAGAGGGAGGTGTTGGTCTCTTCTGGGAACCAGCAATGAGGCACAGGGCATGGCTCAGACCTGTGCCTGGGGAGGGTCAGACTGGGCACCAGGAAATATTTCTTGCCTGGGAGGGTGGGCTTCCTAGAGGGTGGTTGGTGCCCGATAGCCATCAGTGGTCACGAGGCATGTGGATAATGCCCTTAAGAACATGCTTGAACCTTTGGTCAGCCCTCAAGTGCTCAGGCAGTTGGACTTGGTGATCTTTGTAGGTCTCTACCAACTGAACTACTCTATTCTCATTTTTATCGGGATAGAAGGTGGTTCGTTGTACTGACTACCCACTAGGTGGGGAAGTTACGCACACTGTATTAAACTGTTCCATACTCTTTTGAATGTATATCAGAAAAATTAAATTACGCTACATCATGCTTCCTGGAAGATCACAGGAGAATATTGTACTTATCAGGGATGACTAAAGTATGCCATGGCACAAAGTTTCGTTAAAAGAATAATAGCTCTAGATTTAGACATTAATCCACTGGAGGGAAGAACAGGTACAGATAACATCCCCTTAACAGGAAATTTAAGCAAGCATTAAAAAAAAAAAAGTCTTAAACTTCATTAAATGTTGTTTACCCAATATTATTAATTATTAAAAATACTAAGACTGATATATTAATCCTTTACAGGTTTTTCCACCTACCACATCCAATACAGTGTTTTCCTATCAGACTGCACCAGTTACAACACCTTCACAATCTTTTATTAATAAAACATCAAATTCTAACATTCACACTGGCAGCAGTCAGGCTCCGTCTGTGCAGAATGGACCTGCTACTCCTAGTAAGGTAAGATCAGTCCAGCTACACTCCACAAAGTTCACTTTTATATTAATGATCTTAAATAATGTGTGACTGTATACATTGCAGTTCTCTCAAGGAGGAATAACGTTTTGTATATTTTAATGATACATATGTTTATATATCATATGTGTGAGAAAGTAAAAACTTACTTTATCCCTCATATTATACTATTGTTGTTTGTAAATATTTAGATTGGTATGGCAGAATACTATAATCTGTATAACATGATATATCTCAATTTCATTAAAATGTATGTTTAGACTTTTTTTTTTTTTTTAATTTCATGCAGCCTGGCTCTCCTTCTCAAGCCCAGCCTTATATCGTTCAGCAATCTCTCTTCAACAACACAGTATCCAAGACAAAAGATCCCCCCCGTTATGAAGAGGCTATAAAACAGACCCGAAATATTCAGGCATCTCACCGTGAGGTAGTTATTTTTGCTTGTTTAGTTGATTAAAAGTATTTTGTTTCTTCAGAATTATCAAAGTCATTGTTTATTGCAGTTTTTTCTTTGGTGTCAAGATTTTCTAATGTACTCTTAAAATTCACATAACTGTATTTAACTGCAGGATTCATGTTTTTTTGATGAAATTAACAGACATGTAAATAAGTCTTAGGTTATCCAGCAGATTATAAATATAATTGGGATAACACTGCTATTGCTACTAAACAATAACTGACATTCAGTGGACTTGTTTCAAGGATGTATGATACCCAGATTTCAGACTTAGAAAGTACATTGAAAAGTACTTTCCCAAACTGAGGAACCTTGAGGAAAATGCGTGCATGAATGTGTTTGTACGCACATACAGAAACATATACACAGTTGAACACACATGCTTGCTTGAAAGGAGGCTTTATTTAGTGAGCTTGGTGAATAATTCTACACGGTGCTTTGTCAGTTTACTGTGATATCCTTCAGGTTGGCAGAAAGTTGCAAACAAATCTAATAAGCATCCCTAACATCATGCATTTCAGAATTATCCCAAAAGAGATAATTTCATATTGACTTAGTATTGTGTGCTGTTTTTGTGGTGGCAAGCACTCAGACAGAAGCATGAATATCTAATGTCATTTCATATGTTACTGGCATGTAAAAAAAAAAAACCAACAAACAACAGATACAAACTATATCGTATATGATGGTTATTCACAAGTTGTCTCTTAGAGAAAGCAGTTCAGGGTGTACCTCCATAGTCTAGTTGTTATTCTGAATATTTCTCTTCTGCAAAACAGGGCTAGCAATTCCCCTTCTCATCCCTAGTTCTCTGCATCTCTCTTTTAGGTTGCCTTCATGAAACTTTGTGTTGCTTTTCATTATTTTTTTTTTCCTATTCATTTGTACTGAAACCAACCAGAGGAATTGTACAAGTATCTCTCCAAACTCTTTCTCTATTATCTAGATTGACAATTTCATAAGAAGAATTTTGGACTTGATCATAGGTTAGTACGTAGGTACTACTTAGAGAGGCTAGATCAATCAGCTTAGAAAAGTACTACATGAAAAGAATAACCCTTTTCTCCTGCACTACAGATTTCCAGTGCACACAGTCAGCAGATGGATGATCTTTTTGATATTCTCATCAAGAGTGGAGGTAAGCCAAGTAACATCTGTGTGATAAAGAGATTTAATACCTCATAATAAAAACTCAGTACTGTAATCAACGGATTGAAAGGAAAGAATTCTGCCAGTGACAGGAGGTATCCAATCTGAATGAAGTGATTATTCCTGAAAGTTTGTGTTAATTACCTATAAACGAAAACATTTACTAAAACACAAACAGATTGAAACAACAAAAGATTGAAAAAGTTGCACAAGTCTATATTATACTGATATTATACCATAAAAACAATAAGGGAAGAACAAAAGCGTGTTGATACTACTTGTTTTCCAGTAGTCTATCTTTGATATTTAGAGCTGGTAACACAGGGTTATATTTAATGAAATGTTATGTATGAACTACAAAGAGACATTAATGAGCAACATCTTTCTATGTTAGTTGAAATAAGACAGCTATCAGAAAGGAAGTGAAATAACCAAAGCAATATATATAGTAGCTTTGCAGTTTATACAGGAGGCTTTTAGGCATAATTAGGCTTTGTAGACTAAGATGCCATTACAATACTGGGAAAAGTTCTGGTGCAAAGCAATTCAATTAACTTAATGTTTTGTACTACTGTCTTGTAAAGATCTTGACAGCAGTGAATGCCAGGACATAAGTGATTTGATTGTAGGCTATGAGAAGATTTTAGCCATATTCTAAACATCTAAGTATTTTTCTCTTTTTCAAAGCAAATTGCAAAGTCAGCTGAATAAAATGGAGTAGACAGTGACAGTGTAAAATAAATGACTTGCTCAGTGAGCAAGTCATACTAAGTTTACAAATGCTTTCAGTGCTCTTATTAAAACATTGCATCAGTAGTTCAAAGAAGCTGTACAGAGCTGAAATAGAGGATGTATGAAACATAAGCATGCTTATTTAAGTATTTGCTTCAAATACGACATTACTAAACCTATTTGATTTTAAGGTAACAACTGCTCTGTATTTGCCAAGTTGCCACAAAAAGCAAAAACATTTTCTGATTGTCCTTATGAAAAAGGAAATAAGTATTAGGGCTATTGCACTTACATTGCAAGTTCTACATTGAAAAATTTTTAGTTTATTAATGTACTTTAGGAGAGTGAGAAGGTTAATTTCCTAATGTTTTGCCTTTACTAAGCAATCATTTTATAGATGCTCTCACACAGATATAAATGTACATTTTCCCTGGAAAATGTACAAAATATATGGTCAAGTGCATTTTTGTTGGCAGAAACATCATCTGTGCTAGAGATGTGAAAATATTCACATATTTTTGTCTGTCAAACATTCTAGACCTAATCTTATGTTTGGACTCCATTCATATGTAAGAATTAATTGGAACTTACCGTGCTTTATTTCCTTTTACTGTTATTACCACTAAATTACTCTTCTTGACAGAAGAGTAGTTTTTCAAATTCTACAATCAGTTATGAAAACATCCTAATCACATTAAATGATCTCTTAGACTAATTCATCACAGTGGACACAGTATTAAACAGGCATGGAATTGAAAATTGGTTCAGATATTCTTTTCTATGTAGGGAAATAGATGGTTCTATAATTATCCTAGTTAGAAGAATTATAAACATGATGTAAAGCGGTCATCTAGAGAACTATTCCTTTTCTCATTGATACAAGTATTCTCATCAGCTGGAGTATTACTTGAAAGCAGAACTCCAAAATTGGTTTTAAAATATTTTGTTGTTCACAGAGTATCTGACATACTTTGATGTATATATAGTGTTTGTGCTATCAGAACAGCAAAATGAGTCTTACTCAATTCAGTTTACTGCAGGTACATCTCAGAAGGGGCAAAAGAGGTGTAGAAGTTGTAAAATACATGTCATTATCTTTTTTGAATTGTGGTTTGTTTGTTTTATTACAGAGATTTCCCTTCCAGTAAAGGAGGAACCATCTCCCATTTCTAAAATGAGACCAGTAACAGCCAACATCACTACAATGCCAGTGAACACAGTGATGGGGGGGGGGGGGGGGGGGGGGGCGGGGGGCCCCTCCTCCTGTGTCGTTAGAGCCAACAGCCAGCTTATCTATAAGTCTTGAAAATCAGCTTGAAGCCCTCTTGGATGGAACTTTAACTTCAGGTAATGAAATTCCTCAACTGACAAGCAGCAGTGAAGACAGAGAGTCATTTTCTTTAATTGAAGACCTCCAGAATGATCTGCTTAATCACTCCAGCATTTTAGATCACTCTCATTCACCCATGGAAACATCTGACCCACAGTTTACCGCTAATAATTCTTGTCTATCTCTTGACCTTCCTGATACAAATTTAGACAATATGGAATGGCTAGACATTACAATGCCCAGCTCCTCGTCTGGACTCACCCCTCTCAGTTCTACTGCTCCCAGCGTGTTTTCGACTGACTTTCTAGATCCACAAGACCTGCAGTTGCACTGGGATTAAGCTATAGCCAATGAGAATGTGACCTGCAAATCTCTTTACAGCAGAGGTCCATTATTACACTATTCTGATTGCAGTTAAGATAATTAAGATAGCAATGTTTGGAAGAACAAATGCTTGAAAGTAATTCCTTATTGATGTTCAATTTTACAACGGTGAATTACTTTATGTTCCTATCATTAATGCAGATCAGGGCCCTCTGAAAGCTGTATTTCACAAGTCAAGAAAGGATGATTGTGCTTACTGATTAGAAGTACCCCATGGGAAACGCATCACAAATATATATGAAAAGTTATGTCTCTGACTTCGTAATGCTTAAATGAACAACACAATGTGGATAATCTTAGAGAAGAAAAAGTGAGACTCAGGTGTCTGTATTGTCGTTTGAGGGAGGGTGAGGTATCGCTGCACTTCATTGTTCCTGTGGATAGCCTGAGCCAGGTTCAAAATGAATTGTGAGGGCAAAGGCAAGTAGAAGCACTGGCTGGATCAGTGAAATTTCATATCTCTAGTCTCTACATTTGTTCAAGTTTTTTTATATTTTGGTTTTGTGTTTTTTAAAAGTCTTCCCCCATTCTTTAATCATGAGGGAAGAATGTAACTGCATCCAAAGGGATATTAAGTGTAACTGCAAGAAATCCACTGTAACTAGGCCAGGTAATATTGAGAACACTGAATTTTCTATTGCAATGCTCTGGATTTAATAGCTAGGTTTTAATGTGTATATCAGACAGTTATTTGTATACTCTTTTAAACTTTGTATAGCTTATTTTTGTGAACAGAGGGGAACAGACTTACAGACGTAAGCAACAGATTACCATAATGAAAATAATAAATATCCTAATTTAATTTGTCATTGAGGATATTTGTTAGTTCATTGGATGCGGTATCTCAGCATATTAGAACATTTGGAGGAAGTAGAAAAGTTTAATTCATGCGGTAATGCTATATGATCCTGCAAACATCTGTGCAAGAACAGTGCTAATGCCCTCAGTGAAGGGTGTTTGTAGGATCAGGCCAACCTGCAGGACAGTACTGACAGGAAAACCATCATTTCTAACAGAATCTGTATCTATTGAATAGCCTTGTCTACCACTACATAGCATCAGGGAAGCTAAACAGAAGTTGCTCAGTAAGAATCCTAAATAGCACATACTTACAGGAAATTATAAAAGGCAAATAAGTAGTATCAAGAAATACTGTTTTGGGATGAGAAGGCATATTTCATACGTATAGACAACAGTGGAAATAAAGTTCTTACCTCATAGCACAGCACGTAGAAATACACTTTTAGGCCCTGAGCTGTTGTTTCTCAGTCTATTATGAAAGTAGTCGGGGGAAAAAAAAATAAAAAAATAATAAAAAAAAAAGCTAGTATAAGCAAAATACTTCAAAATTCCATAGTTGTGTCTCAGGTGATAGCTGTTAAATGTTGCCGTGGATGACGTAGGCTTATAATCAAATACAATCTGAATTATTCCATAAGGGAATTTCTAAATTAAGAGAAAAGGAAACAGTCCCCTATTTCATGAAAGGAAGTATGTATTCCAGTGTGAAAACTGATCTTATTTCAGAATGCCTCCCTCAACATCAAACTTCAAATGCCAAAGTTCTGTAGGAACAAAACTAGAAATGGTGTGAAGCTTTTGCTTCCTTCTTGGAGTAACAAAATGTATCAAACAGTACCAAAACAAAAAGTACCTTTTAACTGCTTAGTAATCTGTAACACATAAGAAAAAAAAAAAAATCATGTTAATATCAAAGTAAATACTTGTGTCATAAAATTTTGTGGAATTATCTGCAAGTTCCATGTCTCCAGATAACCAGTGCCGTCTGTTTTACCACTGTTAGAAAATTCCATTGACTTCAGATAAATTATTGAATTATATCAATGATTGAGGGTTTAAACTGGCATCCCATCAGCCACCTGCACTTTAAATACTCTAAATCATTATATATCTTCAGTAATTTTACTGGCCAGGATTTACTTTAAGGAACAAAAACAATCTATCAAGATTTTAACTACAAAAGCTGAAAGATATACATCCATTCTTGCTGTGCCTACTATACTTGAATACACGTGTGGACTGTCTGCCTTAAATTTTGATGCTATATGATTCTTTAATAACATTAGACATATAGATCCAACTTTTTGCATTCCTTTTCATCATATTATCTAGGGAGCTAATACTCTGAGATACTAAGTGCCCTCAGCTGTTAATAAAATAAGAATTAAAGACTCTTGGTCTGATAGGAACAACTCTGAATTAAATTTATATTGTTCTACAGTACCGTCAATGTATTATGTGTGACATCATACACGTATGTATGGTTAGAATGACCCCTTTTTGACCCTGCCTCCTGATTAAATAAGAGGCAAGTAAATTTATTGCTAGAGGATAAATTAACCTAGAGCAACTGTACAGTCATTTTTTAAGTGCATGTAAATATTGCTTAAAACTGGCAAAGTCATCTTGCTACAAAACTATCCTCACTTGGCAGTGTAGAATGTTAATTAATCCATAGGAATCTATGTGCAGAAATAAACTAAAACAGCTGAGATGTGTTGTTACCAGTACAGTATAGCTTTCTTACTCTAAAAGTCAATTTGCAAAAATAATAATAATAAAAAAAAGGGATCATTTTAGTTTTTAAAGTACAAATACTCTAGTGTAGGGAATGTGTGATTTTTTTTTTTTTTTGTATATTTCAGGGTTATGTATTAAAAACTTATATATAATGGTTTGCTTTAGACTTTGTTCTGGAATGTGATATATTTGCCATAGTTATATAAGCTGGTTATGACAGAAATAGATTTTGCTTAGATTTCTGTGTGCATGTTTTACATGATATTTTTTGTAACACAAATACAACACATCTTAGAAATGTAATCATGACTGTGCGGTTTGACTGTACAGAACTGAATATTTCTCATTAAGAGAACAGTTGCAAAGGAATGTACTGGCACTAAAATTGCCATAAAATGGCTGCAATATGCTAACAGAGGATGTAATATTAAACGTGCTGTTAGTAAATGCTTACAAAGTAATTAAGAATACTGTTTTATCAGTGTGAATTCAAAAGTTGGTGTTTACACTTTTAGACATGGAGAGAGCTTGGCCATGTTTTGCAGGGCTAATGTTAATCAAGAGGAGTAGCATTCTGCATTTAATACAGAAATGGTATTTTGTTACGCACTTTTAGTGCCATACAGAATTAGTTAAGGCAACTAAGTTTATAGTCAAAATTTTATTTAACGTTACAAATAGTTAAGGAATCGTTGACATAAATTTAGCAGTTGTATTTGAGAATTAAATCAGTTTATGCAGTTGTTCTTTACAGAAATTTAGGGTCTAATCCAACAGTTGGGCTTGCAGAATCATCCCATTAAAAAGATGAGGCCGCAGCTTTTAGAAGCAATCAATACTTAATACTGAAATTTCTTTTCAAGGTATTTTGCCAACAGGGTTTATTTGCAAGGATGCAGGTGATCAAAACAGAAGTTTCAGTGTTAAACTTTTCTGTTACATAATCTCAAACATTCAGTTGCCTGAAAAGTGTAGGCACCATAATTGGAAACCAAGCACAAGCTGTTGAACTGTTTTCAAGGCAGAGAAAATGCAATCATAGAATACAATTAACTGGAAGGGCATTATGTAATCAAAACACAATAAAGCTTACTGATGTATACAATTATTTGGATGGCATCTTCAGTATATTATAAACTTAGAGCAAATTCTATTAAAACTGGAAAAAAATATCTTCCACTTATCTCTAGTAAATGTTTTGTCGAATCTCTTTATTTTGTGGTCTCTTAATTGCCTTTTGATGATTTCTAGACCACACTACAGGTTTTTATTTTGCATGAGATACGTGGAATGGACATGCATATAGTATATACATGGCCAATAAAGAGTATCCTTTAAAACCTGAAATAATCTCAAATACTCCTTTTATTTGCTAAAAAGAATATATATATATAAAGTGTAAAAGAGAGACACCTACATCATTCTGTAGTGTCTAATAGTGAACATATAGACATTTAACTTAAAAGCACATTAATGCATTTTTAGAAATCTAGCCAAAAAAGCCATTCTAGCTATGAGAGCAAATTCTCACTAAGAGGCAGGGAATGGTTAACAACTATATAATCACACTATTTTTATATATATAAAAAAAACAGTTCAGATATTCAAAAGACGGTCTAAATTAAATTATACTAATATAAAAATTTAAATAGGAACCAAAGCATTGCCATTTATATTGCCAAAGGAGGCACTTTGTATTTTGAAGCATAGGAAAGTAAATCCCCGGAATTATTACCCATACATTTTTTAAATCAAGGATGTAGATATTTTCAAAGCTGTTTTTGATGTTTAACAGTACAGATTTGTTTTTGTTGTTTGAGAAATTTGTATTAAGTACTAGCACTGGCTTTTTTTCCAGATAGGATTTTCTTCACAGTACTGCTTGCAGTAGAAATAACGCTGACCCTAGTAGGTGTTTCTCTTCTTATTTTCATAGTCATAATTATGTCTTAGCATCTCATTTTGTGAAAAGAAGAAGATAGGTACCTGTTTCTAGGGCCATATTCACTTAAGCACTACTTTACTAAATGCAAATTATGGCAATCAGGGCATCAGTTTATGTATTGGCCTTTCTATAAGAAACCATGATGCCTTCATATTTGCTGTTTGCACCCCGAAAATCAATTCCATATGTTTGAATGCCATATGTTTTGCACATTGTACTGTATATATGTAATGCATACTGTATTTTTATATGTGTAGTACATTTATCAAATATTTTGTACATAGTGGCAATATTGTAGCTACTGAGGAAATGTTTGATATTTCAGCATTTTTGCTAAGTGTCTCAAATAAAAAATGAAAACTGTTTAGTTGTCTGTGCTTACTTACTAAAAGCAAAAAATGCCATTTTAATAATTACTGAAATTTTGATTCTTGTGAGTCAAAAACATTTTGACTATGCTTCCCAGTACCTTTCTCACAGAAAGGAATGAGAATGGAATCTGGACTTAGACAACAAACTCCAAAAGCCTTTAGAGTCAGACAAAATCTGTAAGAATAGAGATGTCTTGAACTTCCAAAGTTTTTGTTTATTTTCAAAAAGCAATACCAGTATGTTAACTCCTCCTCTGTTTTATTCTTGTCTCAATACAATGTAAGGTAAGAACCCTGATGCAGATACCTTGATTTATAGAGCTATTAACTACCTTCAAACAGATCAGGACAAAAGCAATAGGCAAAGCTTTCTTTTAACTTCAGTAAGTCTTTTATTCAGTATTTCTGTCATGAAAAAAAAAAATCCTAATTTATGTATGAGTTCCAAACTATCTTATGTAATGCATACATTGGACCTGTGCTATTCTTCAATATATTTGAAATGAAGTGGCTTCATAAAAATTAAAACAATTGTAAACAATGACCTTTTATACAGCTTGTGAGCCATACGGTCCTTACTGTCATCTCACTTTCATGATGTGCACCTGCTGAGGTTCACCATCCCCCAAACCTCATCTATTTACTAGTTCACTAAAAAATTACTTTTTCTTTGGCTCAATCCAGTCTTCAAAAAATAAGTTTTAAAAAAATATTCCAACATTTACACAGGAATTTTTAGAAAGTAAGTACAGTTTGGAACAGGTGACATTTCCTGGCCTATCCAAAGAGTAACCATTTGGTAATCGCTCTGACAGCACACTAACTGCAGATATATTGAGTATTTTGTATGTTTTCTGATTTGTTTTCCATTATGAGCCAAATAGCCTTCCATGTAAGTCCTCTGAAGTCTAGCACCAGAGCAGACTTTAAAATTACATAATGTATGCATTGACTGTTCGTGGGAGTACTAAAAAGATCACTGAAAAAGCACTAGTTTAAACACATCCCATAAAAAGAAAAATCCATCAAAACTCAGGAAGCTGTGGTAAGACTAGGAAAAAAGTAGAATGGGTAATGATTCTACTACATGTGTTTCTCAGCCACTGAGAGTCAAGTCTCTTGCAAAATTCTCTTGAAGATAATCTTGGATTAGTCCACATCCTTTTCTGGTAGAGAGGGAAACAATAGGCCATGCATCCTAAACCTGCCATGCACCTTAAACACATTTTAAATCTGACATTGAGTCAGGTTTAAAAGCTAGAGCAAAAGTGAGAAGATACTCTGATATTGCTCTGCCTCACAGTGCCCGGGTGAAAAAGGAAGAAGGAAAAACATACACCTTCTTCCTCCAAGTGAGGCTTTTCAGGGAAGAAAAAGGACAACTCAAGATACAGAACAAAGGAGGCATTATAACAGTGCCCACTCCTATTGTGAATGATTGCTGCCTCAGACATGTCACTGCCCTGGAGCAGAGGGATTGGTTCCAATGACCTGCTTAGATCAGGTCACAGCACTACGTCTCTTAGAAAGCTGTGCCAGTGAGACCGGACAAGCTTATGTACGTTCCCCAGGTAGGCTGCTGTGTGTGTTTGACTGTTAGTGTAACCTCAGTTGTTACTGCAACATTTTGCTCACATATGCAAATGAAACTTTAAGGCCTCATAGAATTAAGTCAAAAGCTGTTAAAATATAACTGCAGATTACTGGATTGTATGTCACCTGTAGCACAGACGTCTGCTCCCAACTGAGTCACTGTGTCACTCACAGAAATAATGCCCAAGTAAGTTTACAGGGGTGTTCTCATCAGCTGCAAGACACTTTATAGTACTAGTATTGGATTAAACAAGAACAGAATAGTGTTTGTGCAATTGTTCTAGTTAGGACCTACCTGTAATTCTTGAACAACGTAAAAGAATTTCTAAAGCCCAAGTAAGTACAAAGCATAAGTCTATCCTATGAGAAAATAAGGGATATTTCAAAACAGTAAGTCACAGAAAAGATTAGAAAGTGTTTTGTGATGTAGACAGGACTATACCAACTTTCATTCATGACTTTCCTAAATTGTTCCAAAGTTTTTGAGATGTGCTGGATTGTGGGATTTCATATTTGCATTTTGTATTCTGCTCAGCTTACGTTTTAGAACAAACAGCCCTAGAAAAAACAGCCCTATGCATTTATTCAGGAGAAAGTGCTATGAGCTTTTCAACTTGCACACAATTATTTTCATCAAGAAGCTGCTTCATTTTTAGCTATTGAATCACGGAAAAATGACTCCACAATCAGTGAGACTGTAAAGTAGGTATGTTTATTCAGTGCTGGACAGCACGGGGGGTAGGGGGTAGTCCCACCAAAGTCGTGTACAACAATTCGCTCACTTGCATTGTCTTTTATCCCCTAAAATATTACGTATGCATTAAGTTTTGCAACACACCTATGCATATTCATTTCCTAGCTCCACCTGGCCCTGTTTCATATGCTAATTATCTTATCAGTCCTGCGCTTGCATAGTGCTTTATGGTGGTTGTCCGGGTGGTCGTTGGGATGAAGTAAGATGTCTTCATCAGAGTTGAACTTTTCACCTTATCTTCTTGCGCATGCTGAGCCCTTGGTCTCAGTCCACACCGTAAGATTGGTTTGTCTCAGTTCCCAGAGTCCGAGGGCCCCCTGTTATCTAGGCACCTTGCAAAGGTGACCTTCTTTTAGTCCTCCTCCTTACTCCCTGTCATAAATATGTGCTGGTGGCTTGTAGTCCTCCTCCTTACTCCTCATCTGTGCATTCTCTCATGCTGTATTTGCATGTACATTTGTATTTTCCCAGCGCAGCACAAGCACAGTACATCGCAAATGTAACATTGTATTTTCCAAGCACAGCATATATTAAGCAATGAGTGTTGTCCACACATCCATTCTCAGTCACTCTCTAATTTCTAATCCCATGTTTCACTATGATATTTCCATGGGGCAATCTCCATAACAGATCACCCACCCTTTCCTTATTAAAGGCTGTTTGATGCTGATGACATTAGGATTTATTACACATCCACATCTACTATGAATATGGAAGTAATCCATAAAACTGAACAATATGCCCTCTAAGTTTTATAAAATACCTTTTATGTGTGAACTTAAATCACTCTAAAAGTTTTTAGGCTATATGTGCCACAAATTCACCTTCAGGTATCACACTCCAAACACAAACGTTGGAAAACAAGAGCAGCAGTTTTTCATTACGCCTTTGTGTATTGCAGAATTAGTAGTAAAATAGTTTGAGTGTATCAGTGATAAATCTCTTGTTGGGTCCCAACTGGCAATTTAATATTTTGATAATGTTACAGAGATCTGTAAACACATAACCCTGCCCCACAAACTGTACTCCTTTTAGTGTTACAGAGTAAACACCAGCATGGGGAGGGCTGATGAAGCTTGCGATCATGCTGAATTGACATCTTCCACAAGCTAAAGCCTGGCTTTCAATGTTAGAACTGAATATATTAGACCATGCTCTACAAATGGCTATCAACACAAGAACCTTTCCTCTGTACAACTTCAAATGCTATCTACTTCTGCCTATTAGCTGGTTGTGTGTTATAAAAATAGTGCTTAAAAATGATGGATTTCTTAGAACATTTGTACTGTCTCAAGTTGGGATTTGTCCTTGATAGCAAAGAAATCACACACGTTTCCCCATGCGCCACAATATAGTCTACAACCCCATTGAGAACATCCTAAAAGAGAATCAAAGAAATAAAGGGAAACATCTAAGCTGTAGCTTTTTCTTTTTTTTTTTTTCTTTTTTTCCCTTTAAGTGTTGCGTGAGCTCAGCAATGTTGTCATTCTAGAGCAAGACAGGAAACAAAACCATATTTAACCACAAATTACCTGGCAATGAGTCTCCAGCCTTCTCTGCAGAATTGGGACTGCCGGATTACTCTGCCATAGCACTTCATTGTTCTTAAATCCCTCCAAGACAACTGCTGTTGATTAAAAGTGAAAATAGTGTAAAGAAACATTCTTTTATAAAGCGAGGACAAAGTCTGACCTCCACTAATTGATAACTGAGGAGCATAGCAGCAACTCCCACAGCATATAAACACAGTTAGACAGTTGCACAAATACTGTGTGACTGTTGTCCCGTCTCCTTGGAACAGGGAGATTTTTCAGAAAGCCCTAGTCTTGTACAGTAAAATAGACAACAAAGATCTGTCCTAAAGCAACATCTTCATTTCATAAGAATGAGGCTTAGGAAGGATAAGGAAAAACAAACAAACAAACAAAACCTGCTGTTTTCTCTTTTTTTGGCAAAATCTCTGACATTATCCTTTCAGTGTCAGAGCCTTCTAAAGACTTTTAAAGACTTTCTTTTGGTAAATTTGGGTTGTGTTTTAAAGCAGCTTTTATCAGAACAGTAAGCGCCCCAAGGAGGATTCAGCTTAGATAGTAAGGGCTTTCAACACAGAGTTCAAACAAGGGTAATGACCAGCATAAATTACACTTTCAAATAGAAGTATACAGTGAGTCAGTCTTTTAACTTCTGTATTAAGGTAGCTGGAATTAAACAAAAATTAGATAATATCTGTCACTGAAGAGATCCTGTATCAAAATCCTGAGAAACACTACAATAGTGTGTTAGGCAAAACCCTCCAAAAAGTATAAATGAGACATGAGCAGAAGCCATTTACAAGAGAACTTTCCAAAATTAATCAAATATTCTCTATCCTAAAGATAGGATAGCCCAAGATAACAGAGAACAAAGACTGGAGTAAGTAGGCTATAATCGATCTGGTCCTCTGCCAATTATTCACCTCCAGTCCTTGTAGCTATAAATTGGAACACCAAAAACAGAAAAAAAAAAAAAAAAAAAAAAAAAAGAGGATGAGTCAGACAGAAACCATACATACAGCAGAATGACTGAAGAATCAGAAATCTCTTATCTGACAGATCCAAAGCACATGTGAGTCCTTTCCATTAATCTGTAATGTGAGCAGGTCTGTCTCAGCAAGCCCCCTGCCCTCGAAGGTAATTCTGAGAACATCATTCTAGGATGTCCCACTCTGTCCCTCTTGAAGGGGGTGAAGTCATGAAGCCACAGTGTCCAAGGAACCCAGAAGGTAAAGCACTGACACCGGAACGCTGTGTCAAATACTCTGGTCTCAAGGACTCTCCCAAAGAGAGATCTCACTCTCTCTTTCAGACATACTGGTTTTTGTTAAGGCATCACTATCCATGGGGGAGAAATACATGGCCTGTGTTTTGCTTAAGTCTACATCAACCCCCTGCAAAACTGCCAGGGTGAGCTCAGCAAAAGTTATTTCAGAGCCAGAGGGGAGAAAAACCCCACACCTGTATGTACTTCCTGCCACCTTTTGAAAGGTTGCCAATAGAGAAAGAGGCATGGGAATAATGTTAGCGATCTAGCTGAACCATATCAAAATTGCCATACAATCCCCCAGGTTCTTTTTAAAACTAAAGTGGGCTGGTTTTTTTTATTATTTTTTTATTATTTTTTTTTTGGTGGCTTTTCTGTGATTTGTTTTGTTGTGTTTTTTTGTTTGTTTGTTTGTTTGTTTGCTTGCTTGCTTGTTTTTCTTGTTTTTGGGGTGATGGTTTGCTTTTCTTAATTGATATTTAGGAGCTACCCAGACTACAACATAAAAACTTCATTTGGATTTAAAAATGTGTAATTGTTTGTGGTGTAACTCATAAACAATAAAAAAACTATTTAGAAACAATAAAAAACTATTGTTCCTAAAAATTGTCCTTAAGCAGCACTTTATTTAGATACTAACATTCTTCTTTCTAGAAGCACGAAGGAAGTTATGCTCATGAAGAACGGAAACTTTCTTTAAACCCAGTAAAGTATTTCTTCTTAGTCTACTGAAAAGATTATTATGATTTCTTCTTGAATGTCCCATCTCCCCATTTACCGTTTAATTATGCTAATGTTCGTATTTATGCTTATTTTCTCGGCGGAGGAACGTTTTAGTCCCGCTTTTTCTTCCTCCTCTCCAAGCTCCTCTATTCGGGCCGAGGACGACTACTGGCTTCTAAACTGACTAATACGAGAGTGCCATCTCACGGCAGAGGGAAATAATAATTAAATAAAATAATAAAAATAATAATAATAATAATAAAAAACGGTTGCAGCACGGCCCCGGCAGGTACGGCCGTCCCAGGAGCCCCCTCAGGTCCTCTTAGATCCCCTCAGTTCCCGCAGACCCTGGCTGTTCCCTCATGGCGCCTGAGGGCCCCTGCCGCGCGCACCCAGTCGTGCGACGCCCAACGGCCGCCAAGTGCCCGCGCCTGCGCACAGCCAAGGGAGCGGCGGCAGCGATAGAAAGGTGTCGGGTGGGCCTGGCCAACGCAGGCGCGGTGGCCAAGTGGTAAGGCGTCGGTCTCGTAAACCGAAGATCACGGGTTCGAACCCCGTCCGTGCCTCGGTGGGTCCGCGCCTCCCGAAGGCGATGTTTCGCTCTCCGCTCATTTTTGGGCGAAGGCGGCGGAGTCCCGGTCCTCGTCACAAAATGTCCCGCGCCGAGCGAATTGCGGTTAGTTCGGACGCTCCCGGAGCGGGCGAGGCGCTGAGAAACCGCCGCGGCCCCGGCGATGGCCGCCCAGCCCCGCAATGAACGGCGGGGGGGCCCAGCCTCGCCTCAGCCCCCCGGACGGCCGAGGCTCGCGCCCCAAACGCCTACCGGTGGAAAGGCAGCAGCCCCCCGTGAGGCGACCAGCTCCGTCTGGCGTTAGGCGAGAACATTAAATGCTGCTGAGCTCTGGTACCCCACCCAGCGTGACGGGGTTTTTTGCTGGTTTGGGTTTTTTCCTCAGGTATTCTGCAGCATTGCTGTCTGGGATTAAAATTGTACAGTTATGAACGAACGCAGATGTTTTGATAACTATTTACATGAGATTTTGTGAAATCTTTTACACTTGGTGAATTTTGTTAGGTCAAAATAATTCAGGTTGTATTTTGATTTAAGTAAGGGTGGTAACATTCATTGTTTCTCAGGCTTCTTTGGGTGGGCTTATTGTTAAGAAAACAATCAGACTATATTCATTACCTGTAATTAAAATTTAAAATTTTTACGCTTAGCATACTGCCAGTATTCGTGAGCCCACAAGCAAATGGGCCTCACATGGATGAAGCATCCACAAAGACAAAATCCTTGTGCACACTTTCCAGCTTGGTTTTGAACTTTTCTACATGTGCAACCAGTGACAACACTGCCCAGGCTCCCTGGAGAGAAGAAAAATGTAAATTATTAATTTTCAGCATTGACAGTTACAGCACACAGAACATGCAAAATTAAAACCCAGCATGTTCTAAATCAGTTTCTGTTTTCTCAGATATTTCTGCTCATGGATGTGAAGGACAGGGAGTGTCCCTGAAGCTGCTCTCATGGAAGGTTTTCAAATCCAGACAGGAAAATCAAACTCAAGGACAAAACACATATCTGATAAATGCTTTTTTGTGTTACTGCAGCCTCGGGGATAAGCTGGGAGCAGAGCCACACACACAATACTTGCTTATTTCTTTACATACATTTATGAGACTAAACCAGGTATGCACAAGAGCTGCAGCTGCATCTCTGCAGCACAATGGTTTGAGGCCTGTGGTTCTGCACTACAGGGCACCTGTGTAGAAATTAGGGGATACATTGTGTCAAGATGAGCTTCCTTTCAATATCTGTGGCTTCATTCAGTTCATTGACAACATCATCTCTGTTTCCAGATTGATCTGCAGTGTTTCTAACCTTAATAAACCCCCCAATTAAAAAAAAAAAAAAAAAAAATCCTAAAGATAGCCCTGGAGTCCCTCAGAAATGGTGTCCTTAGAGTCCAGGCAGGCTGATGAGGTGTGTTAATCTAGGGTGCATAGCAGTGGTGACAAGCCATGCCACACTGAAGCAATGTTGACCCTCCGGTGGGTCCAGGGGCATCAGCATGGGTTTGTGAGTCCTCTGGCTGCACTGTTGGCCTCTGCTCACTACTCTAGGCTTGTGGTGAACCAACAGGGAGAAGAGCACTGTTTCCATCCAGTGCGACTCACAGAAGGACACTGCCTGCAGCAAAGTGGGGAGTGGTATTATGTGTGCATCCCATCACACCATGGCGTGGGTGCCAACCACCCAAATTGGCACGCTCAGTCTCATCAGTGAACATGGAAGGCAAAGCAAATTCAGTGTCATTTCATCACCCGTGTTGTTTTAACAGTCTCGTGCTGCCTGTTAATTGAATTTACATGTGACAACCAGTATGACCAACAGAGGACAGCACATCCATTTCTTTCAGTAATCAAAGATCCCAAGCTTGAAGCTGCCATTCACTTTTTGCTCAGGAAATGAGAGTGACTGGCAGAGGAGATTTTGCCAGTAATAATGAAATTTAAGGAACAAAACCAAGAATTTTGCGTTGCTAAGGGGGATTTCATTACAGGAATTCAATTAACCTGTAAGAGTTGCATATGCTGAAATCCATTATCTTTCCCCAAAAGCTGGCTATTGTGTTTTATATAGTAACCTTTTCTATAAAGTTTGCTGAATAAATAATGCTTTATTAGAAATGCATTGACATATTTATATAATTAATAACATATGATTTTTTATGTTAGTGCTTTTGAAACATTAATTACATTTCTGCTTCCTATGAAATGTAAGAAATGGCTTTTTATTGAAATGATTGATCGGACTAAATAAGGACTGGGTGTTAGGCTCAAGCAGAAAGCAAATACAGAGCTTTAGGAGATATACAAGAAACAACGGAGGGTGGTGGACGGTATGCAGGTCTGCTGCAAGTACAATTCCACATTGTCACTCTTGGCCCAGTCCTGTGAATTGCTGAGCAAAATTAATTAACAGACTAAGACAGCAGCAAGACCATGGGGACTGACAGTGCTCAGCAGTTCTTGGTATCGGGACCTGTAAATAAAAGCCAGCCTACAAAAATTCTTGTTCATGCGATCAGTGATATCATACACATCTACTGCAATCACATGAATTATTCACACTGGTGTAGCTTGAAAGATGTAACCCACAAAGCCTGTTTAAAATAACACAGGAACATTAATTAGTGTTCCTGGGGCACATGGAGGCGTCATTTCCATTTGGCCCATTTTTAACTCATACCTGTGTTTCTTTTATTTTGCTGGGTGCACAGGGCTGATACGGGGACATGGGGGAAAGTAAATACAGGAGATATACATCTATAAACATTGGTCGAAAATGAGGAAAGGGGGTTACTGATTAGCTTTCTTCCCATATAAAGCTCCTAGATCTTATTGCAGAAATGCGAGTTAACTGTTTTACCTTTTTTTTTTTTTTTTTTTTTTTTTAAGCATTATCTGATCAGAGAAGCATGAAAAGCACTTTATTGCTCACTTGATTTTTTTCTCCCTGTGCTGGGAGCCCTCTGCAGGAAGTGAAGCTGAATTTCACAAATCTTCCCTTTCTGACGTCTCCCGAATTTCTAGGAATGCCCCTTCCCTCTTACTATATTTGGAGGTAGTTTCTAGGAAAAAAAAAAAAAAAAAAAAAAAGGCAATTTTCGGCCGGTGCCGGCCCTACCACCGCGGCTCGGGGAGCCCGGGCCCGGCGTGTTTGGGGAGCCCTCATCTGCTCGCCTTTGTGGTGGGGCTGCAGGAGCGAGCATGGGAGGGAGAGAAGGGGAGAGGTGTCTTTGTGGCAGCCAGGCGTGAACATCTCCACTTATTCCTTTGGTCTGCCTTTTTTTATTTTGTATCTCTTTCCCTGCACTTTTCTTTTTTTGAAAAAGGAAGAAGCGCTAGGGAGAAAAAAAAAAAAAAAAAAAATCTCCCTCAACCCCATCTTCTGGATTTCTTTTTTTAAATTATTTTTTTCCCTGTCTGCTTCTCCCCTTTCCCTCGCTGTGGCCTCTTGTTTAGCTCGTAGCGTGACCATGATGAAGAAATGTTTCTGGGCGCCTGGCAGAGGCGATCTTTTTATGTAATGAGTCAGGATTTTGCCAACGGAAGGAGTCAGCCGCCGACCGAAGGGCTGCTGCCTCCCTGCCGGGACCGGCACCCCGTCGGGCTGGGACCGGGGCCGCCCGCTCCCCCGGGACCCGCGGTAAGCTGCGCGCTCCGCCCGCGGGGCCCCGCTCTCCCCTCAGCCCTCAGGTGAGGTCGAGCCACCGGCGCCGCGCCCTGTCGCCGGCTTGGGGCCGCTCCCTGCCACCTGGGCCGCCGCTGGGGGCTGCAGCCCACCTGCCCCGGGCCGCCGGGGCCCGCCTCAGCTACAGGTGCCGGCGGCCCCGTTCCCGGCCTGAGGGGAGGCTGCTGCCCGCGCGGCGAGGCCCCGCCTCAGGGCAGCGGCGGGAGCGCGGCCGGGCTGCTCCTTCTCCTTCTCCTTTTCTTCTTCTTTTTCCTTTTCTTCCTCTTTCTCCTTTTCTTCCTCTTTCTCCTCTTCCTCCTCCTAATTCTTCTCCTCCCGTTCCCTCTCCGGCCCGTCAGCGCTGCCTTGTTCCCTCAGGAGGTGTCTCCGAGCACGCAGAGTCGGCAGGGACAGACGGCGTTCCTCGGGATTACCGAAAGCAGCACAAATGTAATAGTGTTTTTGTTGTTGTTCAAGCGCGGCGATTGGTTTCTTTTGACGTGAGTGACAGCATTTACCTGCCTCAGGTCTCCAAGTGGGTCTATAATGGGTAAAACTCTAGTTTATTTAGAAGTTCGCTTGGGATTGTAAAGGAAGGATTTAGCAGTGTGTTCCTTTTGGCTGCAGATCTCTGTTTTTTGTTTGTTTTCGTTTGTTTTTGTTTGTTTGTTTGTTTTTAAAAAAATGTTCTTAAAGCTGGCGATAGTCAGATTTGGGCACCCAGATGAATACGCTAAGCTGACATCATCAGTAGGAAGCGATCCATTTTGGGTAAATTGAAAGTACTGTAGTGTGCTATACAGATAGCAAAGATAGAATAATGTGACACATCTCTGTAATGTTTCAGCTTTACTCTGAAATATAGAGGAACAGACAAATGAGTTGATACTTTGAAAATATCTTAATCGATACTTTGAGTGCTAGGGCTAATAAATCCCTATGTTATTCTGGGTGAGTTCTGCGCCATTTTATAGCCACTTGCAGAAGGTGCTGTTTAGCTAAACAAACAAATCATAACATGGGAATAATAGCAAATAATAACTGCTAGCAACTCCTGCTGTCCAGTTAGTTGAAGGAGTGTATACCATCATGACTTGGCTACAATGTCCTCTTTTATCAGGCCAAAAATCAGTTTCTTTGTAAGCACTGATCCCCTCAGTTGATTGGGCATATCTTACAAAGATACTTTGCTTACAAATTGGATCTCAGAAGGTTGTGGTTCCAGAGTCGGGGTTTTGGGGGCGAGATGAGCTTATGTTTTATCCAACTGGCCCACAAAGTCCCGCTTTTGGTGGTCACTTTGTTCTGCAAAAGAAATCAGTGCATTATGGCTCTTACAGAGGATGCTAACCTTAGCACTAAACTACCGCTGTGCTCAGAAAACTACTCACTACTGCACGCTTTAAATAAGTAGCAATATCCTAACTTTATCGGCATCATCAGCAGTAAGAAGTGGACAGAAAATACTGGCATTCCCCAAAGTTAAACAGAAATAGAACAAATAGTTTTCTAACTGTTGTTTCTAACTGTAAAACTTTTTTTTTTTTTTTTTTTTTTTTCTCCTTAAAAACCCAGCAAAGGCAAAGAAAAAGTTATGTTTCAAAGGGTGGTTATTTGACATAAGTAAATTGGGAGAAAAAAGACTTTCCTAGGAAAGAGAGGCAGCTTAAACCTTGAAACCAACAGCAGTCCTTAGGAACATATGTGGTGTCAGTCTCATCCTCGGGTCTTTTGCTCACAAAGGCTGCAGTTTTGCTTCTCTCTCTTCAACTGGCTTTATTTCTTGTTTTGTTTTGTTTTCATTTTTGGTTTTTTTTTTTACTTGTGTGCCCACGTGCCTACATGTGCATGGTCTGTATCTATAAATCGATATAAAGATTACTAATTGTTGTGCTGAGAGGAGTCGTGCAATATATTTTTATGAGTAAGTCTGAGCTTGGTAAAGCTGTTCAATTCCATGCTACTATTTATTTTTTGCTATCGATAGCCTGAAGAATCTCAGCATAGTATTTACTTCTATATGATGTAGTTTTACTTTTTTATGGGATTCCAATGTTTACAGTTTATAGGTAAGCTGAGCTTTCCTGAGGCTCCAAATATAATGTACATATATTTAAGACAGAATGAAATACATGCTAAGTGATATTGTGTGAGAGAGTATAATGGCTCATATATAGAGCAAGCACACACAGGATAATCTTCTCAGTTGGTGTAAATGTGCCTGTCATAGCTTTGACATTTTATACTAGCTAATCACCTGCTTAAGTTACACGTGAATAACTAGACATAGTACGTTATGCTTGTGGTCAGGTTCATTTTAAGCACTCATCTACTCAAACTGATTTGATTTGATTACTTCAGAAAGGCCTGGATATTCAGCTGGAGTTCCACAGCAGTGCTCTGCTAAAAAAAAAGTTGTTATTGATATGTGATATCTCATGTGATTGTGTGCAGGATCTGTGTACTCAGGCAAATGGATGTTGTGCTGAATTATCAGTATTTTTCTATGGAATTCTGGCCTTTTACAATTTATAGCTATATAATCACTATACATAGGAAATAGGACATAACAAAACCTCAGTGCAACAAATTACTCACTTGTTTAAAGCTGCTGTCTACCCTGGGAGAGCTTAGGTCAGAACTGCGCTGCTAACATGCCTTTTAGCCACTATTCTGCATGAAATAATGCAGCTCAAAAGCAGCATTTATTAGAAGGTTAAGTTGTCAGGAACCAACTGAGCTACAAATTGAGCTACAAATTTAACTGTAGAAATATATATTTTTTAATTATAGTACTTAGGTTGTGAATACACTACAGATATATCTAGTACTACAGGCTGTCAGATTTGGACTGGTTTGACTCCTATGGCCTCTTTACTACTCTGCTGAGAATACTCTGCTCTGCTGCTTGTGAACCTTTTCTTTAAAGCTCTTAAATTGGAACATGTAATTATGTGCAGCTACCTTCAGTAAGAGGTGCTGGACACCCCATTAGCCAGCTGTGTTTAGAAATCTTTTCAAATAGGTTCTGTTTGATTCTTTATTGATGATACATAAAATTCACAGGTATTCATTATATAGACATGGAATTAACTATTTAAATGACTACTGAGTGTGAATGTGGTTATAGTTCTGCAGGCCTTTCTCATCCAAAATTTTTAGTTACATTCCTTCCCATTACTAAGGCTCAGAAAGAGTTCCTGTTTCTGTTTCGTTTGCTGTAAAATGGACTGTTTTCTGCTCGGATGCCACACATATCTCTCAGGCTTTAAATGTATATTCACCTTATGTGTGTTTACCAAATATTAATGATGATTGGACAAAATAGAGACTGATCCCCTACACACTTAGACTGAGTGTGTACACGGAAAAGAGTGTGATCTCTTTCCATCATGCTGGGTTTTCCCTCAAAATTTGCTTGCAGGATGGGGTGGTGGCCTCACAGCTATGACTCCTGGAGTGCACTGAGTACCCAGAGCATTAATAAATGATGCCTGGGATCAGTTTATTTGAAATGAAAAAAAAAATATATAGAAGATTAAAAAAAAAATATACAGTATGTTTGGAGTCAAGATTAATTTTCCTCAAGATAAAAACTGTCATGAATTATTGAAAAAATAATATTTTGAAAGATCAACTCCAATTATGTATTGTGTTCTTCATATATAAAATTTAAAGCCCTACTAGCTGTTTTCTGTTTAAAAATATAAATTTAAAATTATTTTAGAATGACTTTTCAGTATTTTAAAGCAAATTTTTTTTTTTTTTTTTTTTTTTTTTTAAGGTTATAAAACAGCTTATAAATACTGACTCAGCAGAGGATTATCAAGTGGCCTGATCTGTTTACTTTTGAAATGAGTGGACACATTTTACCAAAAGCAGTGAGATCAAGATCTCCACCAAAACGTGCTGGCATGTTTTTTGGGATTGCTCTGTGGTCTGAGTTTTCTGAAAGCAGGGCCTTAGCCTTTGACATTTCCTGAGCTTGTGTTACAACAGAAAAATTTTGTGACTCTTCTCTGACACAGCCATAGAAAAGGAGAGGGCAGTAGTGACCCTGAGGTTGGAAATTCATGACCTGCAACAACTTAAAAATTTGCCTCACTAAAGACTACAAGATCAGCTGTCCCTTCCTGTGAAGTTATCCAGATTTTTTCCAGGGCAAGAATACAGATGTCCGAGGTGTGATTCTTACATTGTGCCTTGTTCTTCCCTCCCAGTTAACATTGCACACCAGCAGTGCTGTGCCTGATGCCACACAGAAAATCAATGTGAACACATATTTAAAACATATCTTTCAAAGGTGTCATCCCCAAAGTCTTCCTTATTTGCCTTAAAAATCATATTTAACAGGTTAGGGAGGAAATATATATATTGCTATGACTTGAAAGCTGCACCTGTAGTGGAAGAATTGGTAGAAAAGTGGTTATATTACATGCATAAAGACACTTCAGACTATGCAGCTTGATAATACAAACCTCCTGGTGAAATTATTGACTTTAATTAATTTAAACACTTGCCCTGTCCACAGTGCAAATCAGTTAATAATTACACAGACCTCATTGCAACGTTGTATGCTTGTCTCTGTCAATATTAGGGAATGTGTTAAGGCACAAGCCTTTCAGGATGTTCCAGCATTGGCCCAAAAGGGTCAGTAAAAATAATGGAATGCAGTCATTTTACCGAAGGAGTATTGTTATTTCTTATTTATTGATATTGTTGAAAACATCTGACTTGAAGTCAGATGAATCTAGATATTTGCTTTGCTGTTGCTGCTGTTTGCATAAAAGCTTTCTTTTGTAACAAAAGGCCTGTCTCAAATCAAGCTGCACACACCTCTGACAGGAGGTGCCAGGATGCTGGTGGAAGTCAGTAATATCTCCACTGAAATTGCTGGAGCTGCATCAACAACAACAACAAAAATCAATCAAAGTCACAATAAAATTTCTGGAACCTGAGGAAATAACAGGGTTCATTTGCTGCACTGAAACAGGAGCAAACAAAGAGCAAATGCGTTACAAAGAACAACATATTAAATAATATATGAGGAATTGATTATTGTTTTTTCAAGAAAATTATATTTTGTGCGTTATGCTACAGGAATCCATTGAAGAATATGCCCGTTAGGTGGTATTAGTGTGGATTACTTGAAAAGGGTAACGTTTCATTAGGCGTATCAATTGTATAGGCATAACTAACAGCTCAAGGTGATAAATACGGAGTACTCAGTCTTTACTAAAGTGGCATTCCTCTTTGCTTTGTGCTTTGAGCAGTCTTTATGTATGGAACTCCACCCACATGGTTGTTTTTTGAAATGCTTTAAAATGAAACATAACAATGCTGTAGGATTTTATCATGTATTAGTTTTTTCCCCTAAACTTAACTTTGGTCTGTCACTGAAGTAAATCTTTAAAAACAAGAGATGCAGGTCAACTGCTAATGATGATTATCCTGCTTTATTTTGTACTTTTTTGGTAGCCAAAGGAACAAGAATTGCCCTGCATTGTCTGTGCTTTCTGCATAATGTTGTAGCTTCCCAGTACTAACAGTATTTCTAAGAGAGGAGCTTCACAATTCACTCTGGTGGATGGACAGAACCATTTAATACAGCCAAAGCATATGAGCTAGGGACTGCTTGGAAAACTGCAGTTTTCCTATGGACTGGACTCACAGGAAATTATGAAATCCTGAAGTATTGTTGGAAAAGTGCTCTGACTCAAAAAAAAAATTCTTTATAGTTCCATTCTTGATGTTCCACAGCATTCACCACTTCCTGCATGGCTCTTTACCGCAGGGAAAATGAGGGACTTTTGGGGGCAGATGTGTTTCCATTACACTATCATAATGCCCCTAAAAATCCTTATTGCTCTTGCAGTATTCTTCTGTGTTGCTGGGCCTGGTGTGAACTACTTGAAGACCTAGCTTATAAATACATCTTTTCTCTAAAAACACTTTAAAAAAGCCACGGAGTTTATTTTGTTTATCTTATTTTTAGTTGTGTTTACTGTTGCTTAAAATATAAATGGCAAGATATGCAACCACCTGTTGATAAACAAATGTCATAAGTCATAAATCCAAGGGACATGCTGATAACTGCATGGTACTTAGGAAAAGGAATATATTTTAGCATAGGGTGAGTGCTTTACTCTATTGGTATGATTAGCTTGTTTTTAACATAAGAATTCAGTGTGTATGTCTCTGAAGTCTGACTCATTTTGCAGCTAATTTGAATGACTTTGTTAGAGTGGACCTCACTTAGAATGTTAACTGCTTCTAAGAGCATACAGCAAGTTATTTATCAAATGGAAGATCTGCCCAATGTTTTTATGTAAATTAAATACACACACACAAAAAACTGTATGTTCATACAGTCCCTGAATAAAGAAAATTGAGATGAAACCTAGAAAAGACACTGTGGGTTCTCAGCTATTCTGTGCTTTTCCAATCAAAGGGTCTTTGTGTGGGCACGGCTCCTGCTGGGGCTTTTCAGGAAGGAGTCAGCAGAGTCTCCTGTGTGCTGCCTGGCTCCTCTTCCTCTGGGTAGGGAACCTTCAGGACTACAGTGTCCTCGCTCAGTTTCCCAGGCATGGTTTGTTCCTGCTAGGTGGCAGGTTACCCGAATTCTGCAGTTTTCCACAGGTTTTTGCAGGAAAAGACAGGACACCTATATGTAAACATTGTTTTTGTCTGGGCATCACAGCACAATATATCTTCATTTGACACGTGCAGTGCCAGTAGCATTTATTTCAGTAGCTGTATGTAGGACGCGCAGATCTGGTTTGTGTAAAATGCACTCTTGACTGCACTACCTAGCTTAAAAGAAATAATAAATATACTACATCACTTTGCCCCTCTGACAGGGTCAAGTATCTTCAAATAGCTTTCAAAATCCTTGGTG
This sequence comes from Heteronetta atricapilla, assembly GCA_011075105.1. Taxonomy (NCBI): domain Eukaryota; kingdom Metazoa; phylum Chordata; class Aves; order Anseriformes; family Anatidae; genus Heteronetta; species Heteronetta atricapilla. The sequence goes on along the minus strand of CM021744.1, from coordinate 17,439,280 downwards.
ACATAGAAAAGAAAGTAGCCAGGAGATTCACACACTACCCCCCATTTTATACTAACATTCTATCCCCAAGGAAATTCTCATCTTTCTCCTAAGGTAGTGTCTCTCACTTTTTCAGGCAGGAAAATCTTACAGGTTGTCAAGTCCTACGGGTCACAAAGGAAGCTTACTCTTATGACTGGAACCCAAAACTTTTGATGCCCAGATAAATACGGCAATAAGTCCATTAGACTCTTCTTAGGGATTTTGATTTCTTTGAGTTATAGGACCAAGAGTCATTTAACATGAACCAACAGCTTCATCATGTTGCTCTGAAAGCTAGAATGGTAGCAAGTAGGTAATATTTTTCAACTAGAACTTTCAGTGGAAAAAATATTAAATATTTGTTTTGTGCCAAGAAGTGAGTAATATGAGAATACTTTCATTCTTTCACAGAATGTATTTAACAGCATTACCAGCATTTTAGTTTTTATTTATATACGTAGTTTTTGTGATTACCAACAGCCTCATGAGATAAACAAAAAGAGCAGAAAAAGACATGCAATTATTAAATGGAGAGCCTAAACAAAGTAAAGCAATCATCTTATTTATTTATTGAAGCAGCCCGTTATTATCTCAGGTTTTGAACGGTACCTCAAGTGTTACGTGTACTGATTCTTTAAAATGGTATTCAGAATACAGTACTGGGCTCATCCATTTTCACAATATTTATTTACTATGTTATTGGACTTTGGATTTGTTAGGTCTGGTTTCTTACTGAATTATGACAGTATCAACTCTGCTTCAGCGAGTACCGAGTGGATACCAGTGCAGCACCCTATACTGCTACCTGGAGTGCATGTGGCTTCACAGGTAATCAAAGCAGAGTTTTAATATGGGAAGCAGGGCTGTACCTGTGTCACAAAACAGCTGCTCAGAAAAGTTCAGACATTTCATGTAGTTTCACACTGTGTTGGAGAAAGAAGTAGGAAATCTAAGAACTACAACAAACGGAGCAGCAAGTCAACTGCAAGAGATAAATCACTGCACAGACGCTCTAAGTAAGCCTATAGAAAGATCCATCTAGTTTTCCAAACAGGGAATGAGAATGTGGCTAGAAGTAAAAGTAAGGGTAGATGACTAGATTCGGTGTAAGTCTGCAATTTATCTTTCCCTTAAGTGGTTAACTATGGGAGCAGACATGTTTACAAAAATACACTCCATTAATAAATGATCACTACCGATTTTTCAATCACACTAAGCTGTTTCTAACTTTGTTATTTTTTTTTTTTTTTGCCACCGATGTCTGATTAAATGCGCAAATGGGTTTGTCTTCATTTTCCTTAAGTTTTAAATGCATATAAACATTTTTAGTCCCAGATTTACAGCACCGGTGCCAGCATTCTGACTGAAGTGGATTTTTATGGCTGTGTTATAAAAAAGAGCAAATGTAAGTCATGAAGTACAGTGCTGACAATCTCAATTATAGCTGGAGAAAGATTTGCCAGCATGTATACAGTGCAGAAATACAAGCAATCATTAATTGTTAATAAAGGTCATTAAAAGAAATCACACATTTCATAATCATGCTTTCATCAAGATAATATGACCTATTTTACACTTAAACAATTGAAATGGAAGCTGAAGTAGCTGGAGAAGATTAATTTATCCAGTAGTTAGACTTGAGAGGTGCTATTACCTGATAAATAATCTACTTGATTTTTTAAACAAAATGGTTTCTGGGTTTTGTTTGTTTGTTTAAAAAGCTACTTAAAAATTTCCTTTACCTTTCCAATGACAAATTGGATTTTGTATATTCCTTTGAAAGAGAAATCTGCATCCTTGCTATGACTACTGACTGAGGCTTCCGGATACTTCAATGGTGAGCACAGCATACATATCTAACTAGATTGCAGCAGGTTTATTTTGTAGCAGAGGAAGCACTACGTGAATATCTTAGCTTCATGTGCTTCACTGATCAGAGGGAGCAGTTACAGCCACAAACTCATTTCAGAATGCAGATTAATCTGGAATAGTGGGCCAACACAAGTCAGTTCTAGCCTTAAACATAGTATCTTCCTGTACCATCTTTATTCCTATCTCCTCCTTTGCATGCTATCCAATTAATAAACAGAAAGTTCTAAGAAGTAAAAAAAAAAAAAAAAAAAAAAGGAAAAAAAAAAAAAAAGGTAATTGTTTCAAGACACTCCTGCCAGAAAGTAAAGACTATGCCACAGCTGCAATTTCCTGATAATGCACCTCATGCTAACATCTCAGTGTGGTGTATAAGTGGAAAAAATACACCAATTAGCCAGTCCAAGCCTCTCAATTTTCTTGTAAAGCAGGACACTGAGTGCATCATTGTCCTGGATGCAGGTGTGCATCTAGCATGGAGGGCTGGCAGCCAGAAGCCTGAATTTGCAGGGGCTGTGCAGCGCCGTGGCTTGCCTGGCAGGTAGTGAAAGGATCTGGGGAATGTGCACAGTGGAGGCTCACACTCCTCCATCACTTTGAAGGATCTGGCTTTGTTGGCTTTTTCTTGGCTGTGACCTGCAAGCTAGCAAGAAATGGAGAGCTGCTCTAGAGAGAGCTTTGCCTCGCCCTACTGCCTAAGAAAATTTCCTTTATCACTGTTTATATGGTATTGAAAACCAGCCCAGGACCCTGATCTTTCATGACAGACAAACATTTTAGTTGTAGCTGTAATTGATTTCACTAGGGGGTAACATGAGCAGAGCAGTATACTAAATGCCTTTTATCTGTACCACAGAGAACTTGAAAATGTACTTTCCTGTTCTATCTACAAAACATTTAAAAAACCTTAAGTATCTCACACTAACACCTCAGAATACAGCAGTATTAGAACAGTAAGATGGAACATATCTGGGGGAACAGGGACCTGGTTTCCAGTCTGTGATTCCACATCTCCTAGTCCTAATCTATGTGTTTGGTAATAAGTTTGTTACAAAAACTGGAAAGAATAAATAACAATTTGTTACAAAAACTGGAAAGAATAAATAATAATTTTTAGATAATGTATTTTTATTTTATTATTTTATTTTATTTTGGTACTTTATGCTGTAACTACTAATTACCAATCTTTAGCATCAGAGTGTAAAAAAAAGGCATAGGAATGAAAAATAAAACATTGCAAACCAAAGTCCCTCTTGACTGCAGGCCACTTGCCAGCTGCTTCTCACAGGAACTTTCAGTTCTGCTGCTTGCTTTGAGTGTAGCAAAAAGATAAACATTTTCGTGTTGCAAGTTAAGAAACACTGCCATGCGTGACAAGTTGATAAGCAATATCAAGAGTTGTATCACGAGTTTATTAGTACACTTGAACAAGATGGAAATACATTGAAAAATTTTCTGGAGCTGAAAAATGAAAAATAATTAGTTAGTGCCCAAATTGTCCTGCTGAAGAAAACATTTTTATTCTTAGTAACTGGAGCTTTCTCTGCTGTAGACAACTTTTTTTTTTCTTTTTTCTTTTTTTTCACTACATCATGGTTAAGTACTTTCAGCTGGTACAGATATAGGAGTTTGAATTCTACACTGATGAGCATAAGCAACTACACTAAATAAAAGTTGTGATAAACAGAATTTGACTAGTGACTTCATTAGATTAAAAATAAGCATTTCCTGCTTATCTTTTCACTTTAACTGTAGGTATTGGGGTCCAGTTTCCACGTTTCTGCCTATTGGAGTTACTGTAAATTAGACTGTACTTAGATATGGTATAAAATAGGTGCTGTGATGCACACCTCCATGTAGCACACCTTCAGTTCCTTCCTGATTGTTTCTGTGATACAAGCATACCTGCCTTAAAACAAACAGATTGTGATCAACTTGATATTGCCACTGTATTTGAACTAAAATTTGCCAAAGAAAATATTATTAGAAACCTTTCCATACATATCCCAAATATCACTATTATTTACCTTTTTGTAATATAAGGTACATGATATAAACAGGGAGAAACAAAAGGGATTACACACAAAGAAGTATTATCTGGGCTACTGGTAAAAATTTGAGGTGAGTACATTAATTACAAATGATAAAAGCATAAAGAAAACAAGGTTTCTTCCTGTGTTGCAGGAGAGACTTTTATCCTACACCCTAATTAAATTTTGGCATATTTTATTGAACAGTTATTCTAGAAAAGTTTGTTTCTTTTTTTCCTTGCAAAAGAATCCATACTATTTTTATAGTCCTTTTCCCCACCAAGACAGGCTTTTAAGTGTCATTGACATTTGTGGTATTCCACATTATGGCTGTAGAGAAATAATACAATGGAGAAAATTGTGACACATTTTGCCTGGAAAATGTTGTTACACTCTGTCAAAGAAGTATGATGCACTTGTTTTAATATCCTGTCTCACAATATGGGGTAAAGGGAAAAGAAAATCAGGATGGATAGATGAAATATATACTTTAGCAAGATAATCAGTAACCAGAGGTCTAATATTCTAAATTATTTGCAAGACTTCAACGATTCCCAGATGCCTGAAGTAGGGCAAGAATGAGGACCAGGAATTTCTTCTGGATTTGATGGTTGCTTGGCACTGTGGAATGTGGATACCTTTGCCCATTTCTATGTGAATTGTGTCCTTTGCCTTGGTTTCCCACTGGGAGCTCACAAGCAAATACATAGGAAGTCTTTCAGGACTTCCTTCCTCCTTTATTTACTGCACACACATGGGAGACATATACAGGATGTTTATTGTAAGGAATAAAAATCTTACTCTTCCAGCAAATTAATGCTCCTGAAAGACAGCATCATACATGTATGGCTATTTGGTAAAAGTAAACATGCTCCTGTCTGTCGCCAAAGAGAAATAGCAAAGGCTTTTTTCCCTCTGTGTTCTCAAACACAGAATAACATTCTGCTGTAAGGCAGAAGTTTGTGTGCAGATGCTTGGCTTCCTTAAAAACATAAATAGTTTTTTTTGGTGTCATATTTATTCACCATATTAATATTATATAATTATATAATATTAGTCTACTAGAGGTAATTATTTTTTAAACTAGAGTACTCTCAGGCTAATAGAACAGAAGTATTGCTATTGGCATGGTAAATATTTTCAATTAATTAATATGTTCCATAACTTAATATATTAGTAAATTCCAATTAGTTATTTATTAAGTTCATTTCTTTAATCGCTTTTCCTGTTTTTTCTTTTTTTTTCTGATTCACAAATTTAGAGTATTAGAATTTAAGTGACAGATCAGACACTGAACTTTTACAGCAATTCCTGTGGTGTCTCTATAGTAAACCCTAACAAGTTGGGATTTTCCTCTGGTACAGAGATCTACACATGTAAATTCAGGTACAGGATATGGCCTTCAGAAGACAACACACTGAAATTAGATGTCTCGTGATATAGGAGAACGCTTCACAAGTAAGCAACTGGTGCTAAGCATAGCTCAGATTCAGAACGCAAGCAATCTAGTAAGAGGGCCAATAAGATGTACATATCAGTTTGTTTTCTATGAGGTCAATAGATTCTTGCACTGCAATGTGATTCCTCCAGAGTGCCTGTCATTTCATGGCAGCAGACTTCTGTATTGTGCAAATAAGCAGATAGTCTGTTTTCTGACATTCTATATTGTGATAACCAGCAGATAGACCACATCTTGAAACTCCTGTATCTTGACTGTAGCACAAAGGAAGGAGGATGTGAATGGGTCACCATTCCTCAGGGTTTTTAGCTCTGGAGCAATAGAACTCATGTAGGCCTGTGTATAAATAAAGAGTGAAAGTGCAGAAGCAAGGAGGAAGGCACCAGTTTAGCTGACTGGTTGCCTACAGGAGCCATGCACTGCTGAAAGCCTAGATTGCCTTTCACCTTAGCACCAGCACTTTTGCTGCATATATTTCATAGACAAATCTATCACATGTGGCAAGCACAGCCACAGATGGCATTGCTCTTCTGAGGTCTAAGAATGTATTTCCTTAGTTTGTGCAAAGTACAAATATCTGTGAGGAGTTTATAACTCATCTTTCATGAGGAAGACTGTTTCAGACACAAAATTTGACCTGAATAATCTTAAATGTCTTGTTCAATTTTAGAGTAATGAAATGAAATCTTAATGGGGAACCTGTTACTCATGCTGTTACACTGATTTATCAAGTCTAGAGTAAAAAATTAGAATCAGACATTGGCTGATATACATCAGCATTGAGTCAAGTGATATTATGCCAGTTTATATCAATGGAAGTTTTGGCTCAGATTGTCTTGGACCCTGGAAAATACCTTAGCACAATTTAGAAGCAAATATCTCTTCCAAAGAAATGTATCAAACAAGCCAATTCTGGAATATCTGGTATATCTAATAAATCTGGTATATCTGATAAATCTAAATCTGTTTGAACCTTTTCCAGAAATAGTAAAAAGGAATGGGCACACAGACTTGTATGTGCTTGTTAGCTTTATGTTGAAATACACGGCTGCAGGAATGTAGCTAGAAAGTATTTTACAGCTTTTAAATAAGAAGTATTTAGATTTAGCCAAATATATAATGTTTGAACACAAAATTTATTTAAAACTAAGATGACTTTCTCTGAAAATAGTACAGTTAGTGAATGTTTGCTAAGGGTTCTTCCTTACCTAAGAATTTACATACACTGTTCCCAATGCTGGCATGGTTTGTAGTTATTATCATTTATTTTAAAACAAGTTTCAGTCTTTTAAAATATTTGAGGTGTATTACAGGCAGGTTCCTTGGTCTCATTAAGTCTAAATTGTGCAATTATATCCAAGTCTTTTTACACAATAGTGTAAATTTAGTATTAAGAGTGATTAACTAAATATTCAGAAAAAGAAAAAAAAAGACAATAAAAAAAACACAGCTAAAGCAAAACAATAAAAACATTTATTTACCTCCCTTTAATATTTGATATAATTCTGAAAAGTTATAAACAATGATTATAATGCATTTAAGACAACATGCTCTTTTCTTATTTTCATTTCATCATCTGATTTAGTATTTTATAATAACTACCAGGTCAAGCACCTGCCATTGTTAAAGGTGACCACAGAAGGTTGGAGAGGGAGAGAAGACAGTGACTAACTGGCTGGAATGACAAAGTTTTTCAGGAAACCACTCTTGCTCAGTAAACTGTTAGCAAAGTAGGAATTAAGTACCTATTCCTAAAGGATCTGCTTCTTTTAAAATAATTAAATAAATACACGAATGAAATAAAATCAGAACTATTTTATCTGTAAAGGTATAAATGAATAAATGGAAAAGTTTGCCTTCACACATTTTTCTATTTCTAAATACAGTCAAATGCATAATTCTTCTATAGTCAACTCTTCCTTTTGTTTTGTGGATTCTCTCATGGTAACAGAAAAGACATACAACAATAGCAAAATAGCAGTAGGGATTTGCATAGTGTTTTGTTGAGGTACGCCAAGTACATTGCATCTCAATGTACAACAAGATTTGTATTAAAATTAATACATTGATTTTAATTAATGTATTAAAATAACATAAATTAATACATATAGTACAAGGGATTGTATTGAAAATTGCAGTATACAATTTTAGTGTCCAGAAGATTCCTAATTGTTCATAGGTTTGCATACACAAATTATTTTCAGATACCATAAAATATCCTCTCCATAATGGATGAACACAGAATCATCAGAGAGTCATGGAAAGGACCTTAAAAATCATCCAGTTCCAACCCTCTGCCCTGGGCAAGTACACCTTCATACATTTAAAATTCGCACTGCAAACTCTTGCCCTTTTCCACACACCTGTAATCCAAATACTTTACAAAACTTATTGCAAACTTAATTTTTGAGAAAGAAGGCTGTGCAACTGCTCAGGGAGGTAAGAAGAGAAAACAAGTGAGAAGAGAAGCAAAGGGTGTACGCCCATTAATTATCAACAATCATTAATCATCACCAATTTATGGAGAATTAAAGTGATTGGAGAATAATAACAATTAAGAACCACTTTCCTTCATTTCTGCATCCCCTGAGAATATCCAGCATTCCTCATATATGAAGAATATTCATGTTGGTACCTCTAATGTGCCTGTTCATTTTCAGTTTGTATCTCCCACAGTAATCAGCCATATTTGTATCTTGTCAATACAATGATATCTTGAAATGTTTTAGAAACTGCAACATCGTAGGCCTGACTGCACAGATAACTTAACAAGAGCTTTGCTTCAGAAATGAGAGCAGCTCAAAATAAAGGTCTGGGTATGTGGAACATGTCATACTACCTTTGAGAAATCACTTTCTTCCATTCACAGATTACTGCAGAACTGATCTGAGGTGACCTCAGAAGGGTCAGTGAGGCACTTCACTGACCCTTCACTTAAAACAGAGGGCCAGCAGTATTTCTCTGGGAGGACCCATCCTGTGAATGTGCCCCAGTTCAGAAGCAGCTTGTTTCAGAATGCCTTACAGGCAGGTCTGTTTATCTGGATCTCTCTTGGCACATGCTAGAAGTTCAGAACCTATTCTGAAGTAATGCTCAGAGGTGGTGCACCGGGTGTTCTGCATTGCCAGTTCATCTGAATGAGCTCTGGTTTTCATCTCCGCTTGAACAGATAATGCAAAAAATTCACAAAATTAAGGGGATAGACAATAGATCTTGCAAGGTAATAAAACTTTGTTGGAAAGGTGCTATTTAGTGGTGCTTGTAGCTTTACTCTCTTTGTACAAACCCAAAGACAATTTGGTCTTCTAGTCTTAAAGCTGTTTTTTTCCATATGGACCTTTTTTTAGTAATAAAAGACATCTCTGTTATTAAGTCAGGCTTTGATAGCCTTGTATTACATCCTGGAATTAGAACTAGGTATTTATTACTGTAGTAATAAGGCTCTAAGACACAAGAACATGGCAGCAAAGAGAGAGATCTTCCCAAATCAATGCTAAAAAAAGTAATACCAGAATCATTCTCTAATGGATTACATGCTGCTTCCGTATGCAGTTTTTATCATTAAAAAGAGCAGTCTTTTGTAACTTGAAGATAAAGATTTTAATGAGAATTTTTGTGAATGTGTTACTTTACTCTTAAAATACTTGGAATGCTTTGTTAATCCTTGTAAAGCAGAAAAAGGAATGTAAAGATGAATGGAATTGAAATAATACAGCCCTGCTCTATGGAGAACAGTACTACAGAACTGAACGATATGTTCTCTACAGAGAAGTAGAAACTGCACAGACTACTGAAAAGAAGTTCTAGAGAGCGCGACTAATTTAAGCCTTATTGAAGGAACAAATTTTAAACGTTTAGCAAATCCTTATTAAACAATTTTTGATAATACAAGTGTACCTCAACTCTACTCCAAAGCTGGAATACCCATTTCTGCTTGACTTGCACATTTACAACCACATTGATTGTTCTTAGCCACAGTCTAAATTAAACAGTGATTAAAATAATGAACAAACAGTTCAGTATAGAGGTAACGGATTGTAGCTCGTGCTGTCCCACTGCAATAAATTATTATTCAAGGAGTTAAGACCTATTATGTCTATATCTACATCCATGTGTATCTATCTATCTGTCTGTCAATGGTTTTAGTATTTACAAGGGAAATACCCCTTCCTATAAAATCCATCTTTTAATGGCCATAGTGTGACTTAACAGCATAATCTCCCTAAAGATGGCAGTCTGGATTTATAGAATAAATTCAGATTCAGGGTAGAGTCTTTCAAAACTCAGCACTTTCTTTTTAAGTCCTGCCTAACTGAGCTGTTTGCTATATGAAAAGATGTATAGCTCTTTAGCAGTTATACACTTCTCTTCCCTTATAACAGGGTAATCCTACTTGATTTTGTCCATCATGTTGCCTAAATTTAAGGACAGGTAAATTCTCCTTAATGTGGCTACATTCCATATTATTCTTAATTAAAGATCAGAAAAAATACTGAAAGGACTACTCTAATACCGTCTGATTGTGGCTGCCTATTCTATTTATGGCACCACTTTATGAACAGCCTAAATGTATTTGTGTAACCTACAGATAGTCGGAATGAAAATATCAAATTAAGCATGAATATAGAAAAAAAATGCATTTATGAACCAAAACATTTCAATATAAGTGCATTCTTAATTGTGCTAGACAATAATATCACATAAGAAAAATTAAAGCAACTAGACATTTGGCACATAAAGAACCAACATAAAAAATACAGTTGCAAATGATAAACCACAGATTTGCTTAATAATTTTCTACTTAAAGAAAATTACTGGCAGTGGTATTTTTATATCATTATAGTTATACTGATACAATTTTCTAGAGTGAAAGAGTGTGCATGAAACATTATGGTGGAGTAAGTCTTGGAGTATAAGTTTAGAATCAAACTATTGAACTTCCTTATTTAGAGAAGACCTACTGAAAATCAAAGAATGCAGCAATAAGTTTCTGTCACTTGACAGCTCCACTAGGCACAGATCCCTTCTGAAATATCAAATTGATGCAAACAATCATAAGTTTAGCATGTCTTCAAACATCTACATTTATAGATATTTATTTTTTTTAATGACACATCGCAAAATGCTGGATCTGAACATCACCGAAACATGTAGTATTCCAGCTGTATGATCTGAACCATTCTTCTAAGTCCCTATTTCTATATTTTACCCTAAAACCACTTATATAAATGGTGGTTGCCACATAGAAGGATGTGAAATACCCCAAAAGAAATCTCATTCTATGGAAAAGCATCTTCATAGATTTTGCTTTTAAATCAACTGGAAATGCAGATCATATTCCCTTTAACACATTTAGTATGCCTGAGGTGATTTATGGTTTCACTTCAACACAGTGAAAAGCTAGTGCTAATGACAGGAAATAATACGAAACTCCAGAGATTTTGGCCAAGATTCATGTGGAAACTGGAGTATTAATAACTACGAGGTGTGGGAAACCAGTGCAGAAATGAAGGATGCTAACCTTCGGAAGGTTCAGCAGGATCCATGCTAACCTTTTGATGCAACATTATTTACCAAAACTAAAAGTTTTTGCTGTACTCATAAAGAAAAAGTCCCAAATTCTAGATGTAAAGCAAATGCGAGGAACAAGCAAGGTCCCTACTCTGAGTAAGTGCTAGTGATTAAATATTAGAGACTGTAAATAAAAATGGTGCTGCCTGTCCCAGAGGAGGTTCTCTCTGAAACATTTAGACTTTGTTAGATTAACATGTTCTTTAATAAATGAACAAGATAATCTTCCAGATACAACTCGTAATTCTTTCATAGTCATTCTTTAGGAATGCTCCTGTTGTTTTAGGCACAGGGATGACTATGAATTGACCTTAAGCCATATGTTTAATTCATCATCTCAAATAAGTTCCTTTGCTGCATGAGGAGTTGCCGTTCTAATCAGCATGTATTCTGCAACAGAGCAAAGTATAGTACAGCCCCTTGTACAGGTCAGTGGCTGGGTTGGCAGTGGGAACATTATACAAAATTTAATGCAATATGAGGAACCTGCCTTATAAAATATCATGTTGCTAGATAACTAGAAAATTATTTTTACATTATTCCAGTCCTTAGGACTGAATAAAGAGATACTCTGACGTGTTATTCTGGGGACAAATCTCAGGTACTTGCTTTGAGCTGCAGCACATTATGAAATAGCCAGCTAGTCAAGAAATTCTAGGACAAATATAATATCTCCTTAAAGCGTGCATTCAGGCGTAACACTTGTAGTCATTATTTCACATTATGCACAACAACATACTCTACGTTTCAGTTATAGAAGTAAATATTTTTGCTGAATATGTACACTCTTCACACATGCCTATTAAAAATATAATACTTACTCCCACCCCCAAGCATGGATTTTCCTCTGTAGCCTAAAGTTTATCCTTAGTGACTACTATAGAGAGAATAACGTAAAAACCGCACTTTGAATCTAGCCACTTTAACACAAAATAATCACTAACAGCTAGGGGTAGAAAACTACTAAGTTGCAGTTTACTACTGTTTGGCATTTAAAAAGCGTCTTTTAATACAGAAGTTATCTGGCAAACCTTCACCAACTTGATTAAAACACAATAACCACTTATTCATAAAATGAAATACTTATACACAATTCTATCAACACTCCTTAAGTCTTCTGGGAAAATTACAGTATGAAATCTGAAGGATTTACTGGAGAAATTTCTTTATTTGTGTTGAAAGTCCACATGGACTGCAGCATACCTACTCCTGGAGCAGGGTCTTTTCTGTCCCCACCAACTGCACGAGACAAAATACGGACAGGTAGCTAACATCTGCGTTCACTAAAGCTTCTGCCTGAAGAATGTGGAGATGACTGCCAAATGAGATTTTTACACCACTTGGCATTAGACTTTTGACCTGCTTTGCAACATTGGATATTTTAATCAAGGCAGAATCTGTCCTAAATAGCAATGGTCCAGTTAAAATATATAGGAGATGCCTGCATAGTGCCTCTCTTCATTAGATTTGGCTGTAGCCAGTGCTATTAATCCTCCTATGTCATAAATACCATAGGAGAGACACACTAATAAAAAAGATAGCACTGACACCATCAGTCATGTCTAGTACATAAATACTGGAGCAATCTCTCTTACTTTTTAAAGAAAATTGACATAGCAACACTTTTCTGGAGAGATGGTTTGCATTTATTTCACTACGAATATTCATACTCTGGAAATAATACTGTCTTCTAAACAATCCCAGGATTTTAAGTATCATTGTTACATCTGCATTAGCTCTTGGTGAAATAGCTATGGATGTCTTAGTCGTGTTTCTGCTCTCTGTTCTGCTTGTGGGAGGGCTTGATTTAGTTAGCAGTGTGGTTTGCTCCAAGCTGAAAAATGGATCTTAAAAATTCAGTTCAACATTATGTCACAGCTATGTAAACCTGGATTAGATCAATAGCTAAAGAATGACCTACAGTTGGAAAAAATAACAAACAAACAAACAAAAAAACTTATATCCTACTTAAAATACACTGCATTGAAATTTTCAAAAAAACTACAGTGCTCACAGAAGAGCCCAATTTATATTGAGTCAAAGATTTTGAAAACTGTTACTCTCAGATACAGGATAGCTGCTCTTTGCCTGCAGAGCACTGTGGAACACCACTCTTTTTGTGGAATTTAAGGGCACTGGTGGAAGTTACAGATTCCATACACACAACACATTCCTAAAACATTGATAGAGACCAAGATTCAGTTACTTACATGAAGATTTTAAATATTGCCAAAGTAAACACTGCAAGTTAAAAACTCACCAAAATACACCAGTGTTTTTAAAATATTCTTTGTATTATAGATATTTATAAAACTATGTTCTTCAGTCTATTTCCTATTATGAAGAAATCCCTTATAATTTTGAGTTCGGGATAGCGGCAAAAAGGGGGCTGGGAATAAAGTAACATAAGAAAACTATTACAAAATATAATTTCTAGTATGTTATGCCAATAGATCTCATATGTTCTCACAAATATTTTTGAAAAATATTGTTTGTAAAAGCACAAAGCAACTTCCCCGAACCCTCGTCCCCACTCTGAGATCTTTACTCTCTTTTACTCTGGAGTATAAGATGAGACGTTTTCTTATGCTTTGATAGTTTCCAGTTGCAGCTAATGTCAGTAACAAGTTGTGAATTCTCAATATATTTGAAAATACATTTCAAAGATTGAGGCATGCAAAATTAAAAGACAGAAGTATTATTGGAAAATATGGTTTGTGTTGACAGTATGTAGATAACCAAAAACACATATAGGTATATTACAGTAATGTATGTTGAATCTTGCACCTTTAATATTGAACCTGAATGCTAAAAGAATATATTAATGTATTACATTTATGTACTTGTAGGTATTGTAAGTATTCCTAAATATTATATTATACCTTCTTTCTTTTGGAAAGAAAGCCTGTTTTCCTTACTTGAGGAACTTCACCACTGATAAACTTAATTTCTCTTTGAAGTTATATACAAAAGTTGTAAACTTTACTGCATTTTTATAGAGTAAGTTCTTGTCAATCTTCTAAAGTTTGTCCTCCAGTCAATCTTTAGCTGTGAGAACATTTGCATGCAGATGATCCAGGTCACAGCAAACATATTTTATTTATGATAAATAAAACCCACTAAACTGTTTTCCCATTTCAGATAATAGAATTCTGTGAATAATGTTATTGCTTTGTACTGTACATCTAGTATTTAAAGTAGCTTAATCTTATCTAGCACTATGCCTGATTTGTAAATCTATGTTCATTGATTTCCATATCCATGGGTGGTGTTCAGTACACAGAGTCAAAATCTCACCATAAATACAGAGACGGCTTTGGATTGCTTTCCAAAACCTGAGCCCTACATTTGTATAACATTGTAGAAGTAGTTTTCATTTACAGTATATGAATATATTATTCTTCCTTCTGCTTCAAGACCATGCTTCCTATTCTGCAAGCAGACTTGTAACCTTCAGTGAACACAAAGAAATCGATGGGATTCAATACAGGAATCAGACACCACCTGAATACGGTACCTTGCAAGACTGAGGATTCTTTTTGCTCATCAGAAAATAAATATATTTTGCTAGTGTTTCACAATATTTTGGGATTAAAAGATCTAATTTTTGTCATAACCCTTGTTTCGCTTATTGCTTTTTTATGTATAAAATATTCTAGAATGAGGATAAGCTATGTTGAAAATTGAGATAATTTATGTCCATACAAATGTCAGGATTATGTAAGTGAGTTCTACATATCTACATCGGGTATAACTTTGATAAGAAAAAGAAATGTCTATCAAATATTTTTTTTTAAAAACTGTATAGATTTTTGAAAGAATACTTCACAAATGTTATAGGGCCCACTTGTCTCTGGGGCATGTCCTCTCTTAATTTCAGGAATAAATGCTAGTAAATAAGACTTCTTTAGCTAATAATAGCAAAGATATAACTGACAGCATGAAGACAATTGCCTTTTTTCCTAAAAGAAGCCTTGTTTTCCTCACATTTAGTACAATGGTATTATTCCTAGCATGAAGAAATCAGCAATGGACCATAATAAAAATACAGGCTACAAATATAAGAGTATTTCCATTGATTACATATCTAAGATTGAAACTAAAAATTCTTTTTATTTTCTTAAAACTGTCACTCTTACAATCTATTATATTTCCACATTTTTCCTGTATAGCCAGTGAAATTTCCTTGCTGTTTTTAACTTCAGCTATTTCTTTACATTTTATAGTATAGGTAGCTAAAACATTCATTTCCTCCAGAAAACAGTAAGAAAGTGTTAGGGATAAGCAGAAATGCATTTTCTTTATGTGTCTCTCACCACAATTTAACTGTGCTAACACAACATAGACCGAAGAAAACAGAAAGCATTAGGTACTCTCAAAGGGTAGGTGACTGGATAGATTCTGGTGTATGGACTCAAATCTTTTACAATCTATGGCATAAAGAAAAAAATGGTTACCAAACTGGAACATGCTGGTCCCATCTACAAATACTGCAATCTTTTTTCTTCCATCCTAAATGAATGCCACAACTGGTTCTGCAGGTCAGCCCACAAACACTGGTAGGGCTGGGCGAGGGAGCAACCCACTGCTTGCTTGCGTGTTGCTAAGCTCTTTGTATTCCCAGTCATGCTTGTATGTCAAGCACATGAGAAAACTAAGTTTAACCCAGTATAAGAATGAAGTAAAAGTAGCAAAAGTTACATAGCAGATGCTTTTTAGTGTAACATTTTAAGTGCCTTTTCCTATATATCACAATAGCAACTAACAAAAGGTGGACTGAAAGCAACAACATTAGGAGCTATAGATAGGAAGCTGTCAATGATAAATGTTAATTGAGAATGAGAATCAGGGTAGTCATAATTACAAGTTCAGTTGGAGAACATACATCAAAATTTTTAATTTGAAATTTTTTAAATGTACATTTTAATGTACCTTAAAAAACAAGATTCAAAGATCTCACAGAATCACAGAATCACAGAATTTCTAGGTTGGAAGAGACCTCAAGATCATCGAGTCCAACCTCTAACCTAACACTAACAGTCCCCACTAAACCATATCCCTAAGCTCTACATCTAAACGTCTTTTAAAGACTTCCAGGGATGGTGACTCCACCACCTCCCTGGGCAGCCTGTTCCAGTGCCCTTTCAGTAAAGAAGTTCTTCCTAACATCCAACCTAAAACTCCCCTGGCGCAACTTAAGCCCATTCCCCCTCATCCTGTCACCAGGCACGTGGGAGAACAGACCAACCCCCACCTCACTACAGCCTCCTTTAAGGTATCTGTAGAGAGCGATAAGGTCGCCCCTGAGCCTCCTCTTCTCCAGGCTGAACAAGCCCAGCTCCTTCAGCCGCTCCTCGTAGGACTTGTTCTCCAGGCCCCTCACCAGCTTCATCGCCCTTCTCTGGACCCGCTTAAGCACCTCCATGTCCTTCTTGTAGCGAGGGGCCCAAAACTGAACACAGTACTCGAGGTGCGGCCTCACCAGAGCCGAGTACAGGGGGACAATCACCTCCCTAGCCCTGCTGGTCACACTGTTTCTGATACAAGCCAGGATGCCGTTGGCCTTCTTGGCCACCTGAGCACACTGCTGGCTCATATTCAGCCGACTGTCCACCATCACTCCCAGGTCCTTCTCTGCCTGGCAGCTCTCCAACCACTCATCTCCCAGCCTGTAGCTCTGCTTGGGGTTATTGCACCCCAGGTGCAGGACCCGGCACTTGGCCTTGTTGAACTTCATGTAGTTGACCTCAGCTCATCGGTGCAGCCTATCCCGATCCTCCTGCAGAGCTTTCCTACCCTCGAGCAGATCGACACATGCGCATAGCTTGGTGTCATCTGCAAACTTACTGAGGGTGCACTCAATGCCCTTGTCCAGATCATTGATGAAGATATTAAAGAGGACCGGCCCCAGCACCGAGCCCTGGGGGACGCCACTAGTGACTGGCCTCCAACTGGACTTGACTCCATTTACCACGACTCTTTGGGCCCGGCTATCCAGCCAGTTTCTAACCCAACGAAGCGTGTGCCAGTCCAAGCCAAGAGCAGCCAGTTTCTACCAAGTTTTAATTCAATTCAAATCTATTTCAAATGTTTGAATGTTTCAATATTTCAATTGTTTCAAATGTTTCAATTCAATTTCAAATCTACCAAGTTTCAATTTATACATGAAGTGATCACTGCATAGAAAGAAGGGCAAGTTTAATGACAGGAACATTCACGTTAAACTTGTTATTTAAATTGTTAGATTCCATGCAGCATTTAGCTAAAAACATTTGACAGGTTTGGGTTCTCATTTTTACAATATCCCACAATAGGATATAGAAGACTGTATAGAGGTCGTACAATAATAGGCCTTTTATGTTTATATATAAAAGATTTTTTTTCCATCTGTAAAATGTAGTAGTTAGTATTTGGCAAACCTGATAACAAAAGTCTGGCTATGGCCATGATGCAAATGGGAGCTAGGCAGGTTAGTCATCATGATATCATCATGACATCCAGTAGTAGTTTGGGATCTAATTGTCCTTTCTGCTTTTAGAAGTCTTCCATCTGAAAACATAAAAATACTGCATAATGAATAAAAGTGTTCATTGCTAACACAGAAGTGCAAGAAATCTTTAGTTATTCTACATACTCACTCACACTTGTGTGAGTGTATGTGTATATGTGTGTGTGGTTATAATGACAAGAAATGAGAATCCCTGCCTGCTTATAAAGATGGCAATATTTGTAAAACCAACTAAAGAATAGCACTGCTGGGAAGGGTTGCTATATGCTGTTTCCACTTAAACAGTAATCTTATAACTTCAGATTTGTATTGCAGAAAGCTACTGCTGTCCTGACAAAGCATTTTTCCATCCTTCTTTCACTAAGGGGGCAAGAGGAGAGGCAAATATGTGACACTGTAGGTCAGCTTCCACTTCTTGCCAAGGGTTGATGCACTGATGAGATTTAAGAAAAATGCTGGAAGATTTGGACTGCAATTCTGAAAGTGTTTGAAGTATTTTTATATAGAAATTGACTTTTGCAATTTGTCTACTTTTTCTCCAAACACCACAAAAGAGAATTAAAATTTAAATGCACCAACATGTTTTACAAAAGATTATAAATTACTCTGTTATTCAAGCAGTTTCTAGCAGCAGTAATGGAATTTGCTTTATGCACTGCAGCAGTTTATACATCTTCATTGTATAATTTGTTTTATTCCCACTGCAACTCAACAGCATTGCAAAGGCAGGTATGAATAAACATGAATTTGAACTGTGCAACTGAGCACAGGAGTGTAGTGATGGTAATTTTTCCCTACAGATTAACTTCTCTCAAGAAGCTTTAAATGCACCATTTCCTCAACAGAACTCTAATCAAACCACTGTTAGCATGTTATTAAAATGACTACTGTCCCTTACAGCACCATCCTCTCATAACTGATTTGTGCAATACATAAGCCAGTACAAAAGACTGCCCAGAAAGGAGTTGGCTGTTACCCACCTGTGCAGTTCACACTCAATTTGCCACTGAACTTTCTCTCAGTATGTGCCAGGTATTTTTTCACTGTGAATGCTAAGGAATTGCACTGAAGTTTTTAAAGAAACCAACAGGATCATCAGATTTATATAACAATTACATTTTTGCTTGCTAACGCTCATCTTTCTTCAAAGTCAATTAAGGCAATATAAGACTGGAGTAACACTGAAACCATAATGCTTTACTTTTCTCATGCTTGTGAATGTAGGTTCCCATCCAAAATGATGATAGGTAGAGTTTTTGTTCATTTTTCTTATTAATCTGTTAAATACAAGAAGATATCCTAAAAAAAGGATAAAGACAGAAGGACAGAGGTGGCAAAGCACCTGAATGCATATCTAAATATAACCAGGGTTGTTTATATCAGTGAGCTCTGCAGAAGGATAAGTATGTGTTAATATGACTTTGTTGGTCAGGGAGTTAGTTCGCAATGCTCATTGTTCATATTTAAAAGGCCTTTTTTTGCAATATCCTAAAAAAATAAATGAAAAGCTAAAGTATTATCCAAGTTGTGGAAATAGAGAGACTGAAATACTGAAGCTGATTGACTCTGTCAAGTCAATGGTTATTATTAGAAATGGATTAGATTTCATGTCATCACTCCAAATCTTGCACTCAGTCGTGCAGTGACTACCTAACATACTGTAATACATGTCCATGTGTTCATTTTTTAAGTGATTAATACCCAGCAAAAATCAATTTCCTGAGTATCAGGTGACTGATTGGAAATCTCTTCAGGATAGCTCAGACACTGAAGATGAAAGACCTATCATTTCACATTACAGTTCTCCTTTTTGCTGTTTCTCACACATGCTCTGATTCATCTCTGTGGAATACCGCCTATACTGCAGTTTACATTTCTATCATGACACTCACGATTTGCCAAAACAGCAATTCCCCTTAGACTGTCTGAGTATTGCTGGCTCTTAAATCAAATGTATACTGTCTGCTTGCATCCCTGCTCTCTGTCTCAATTATTACTTTTGTGAAGATAAGAAAATCCCATTTTTACCACTGGAGGTCCAGGCTGCTGAGGTCACAGGATTCTCTTGGCTTAATCCTTGAGTATGAATCATGAACTGTCCCTGATAAGTACTGGCATTCTTCAGATGATGAAGCTAGTTTACTAAGGCTTCCAGAGCTTTCCACATTAATTATCACCATGTTTAAAGTATCAAAAGCAGTAGCTGATTAAGAATTATTAAGAATATAAACTGTTTATTCTTTTCCTTTCTTTTCTCTCTTTCTCACTCTTATGTGGGTTGATACTGTAAATGGCAATAATACAGCTCAATTACTGGAAAAAAAAATATGAAAAAGATGATGAAAAAGACAAATCAGACTGAAAAATATCCATGTGAAATACTGGAAACAAGATCAGTTCCTTTCTACACTGGATGGCTCAAAAATAAGCTATAAATGCCCACATAACCCAGGTTAAGAAAAAGCTTCTTTCTCACATTTAATATGAGAAAAATTTGATGTAGCCAGACTGAGTAGTAAGCCTCTATTCTGCAAAGGATTTACAGTCCCCGTATACAGTCCTACCATTGAGATGTCATAGCAAATTCCATGTAATTAAGTGTTCTGTGAAGAAATAAACTCAAGACCTAAAAGGAAAAAAAAAAGGGGGGGGGGGGGATATTTCTTAAGACATGAAGTTGGAAATAGACTATTCACTCTAGATTAAGGATACAAAAAATTGCTGGACTCTAATAAGCACTTACATCTGGAAACATGAAGATCCTGAGCTATTAAGAAAAGGTTTCATATTCATGCACCAAATTTAGATGCTAAATCTAGTAAAAGTAGAACAAATGTGAACCTATTCAGTCTAGCTACAAATGACATTTTTGTAACTTTTACCAGGATCAGCATATCTAAATAAATATGGACACACCCAAATCATAGTCAAAATCCCTCGGAAACTTCTCTGAAGACAGCAAATATTTGTATAATATCAGTGATTAAGCCTGAAAATAAAAGCAGAAAGCCCTGAAAAGGAATCAGAAGTGAGTCAAAATGGCATGCAGTTAATCTCACATTTATCATCAGAAGTGAGTTAAGATGACTAGTGGTTACTCTTGTCTTTATGGTTCTGCAAATCATAGTATAAGAATGCAGCCAGGAGGAAGAGAAGAAGCAAAAAAACAGAGCAAATCCAAGAGATTTTTAATATTGTTTCCAAAGCTGGCAAATCTGCGAATATTACTGAAAGTGTCCAGATTAAATACAAAATGCTTCCCTGAGTGCTCCGAAGAATGAGTTCTCAACAAAGACCTAAAAACAGTAACATGCTTCTGAGAAGTACAAAAATCCTTTGAAATCAAATTTAGATACTATATTGAGATATTTATGGTTTTTTTTTTTTTTTTTTTTTTGTTGTTTGTTTGTTTGTTTGTTTGTTTTTCTATCTTTTGCTGACTGGATGTAATAGAAACCTCTGTTTTCAGTGAGTGAACACCATTGTATTTAACTAGTGTACACAACAACTAATTTCTAACATTTGTAGCAATAGCTAACTACTGAAAACATTTGCATTCCAAGCAGTTAAGAATGTTAAAGAAAACCAGAAAGCAATTTAATATTTGCCTTAAAATCAGTACTAGCACAGTTTTCCTGTTTTTTGCTGTTTTAAAAAGAGGTTAGATCGTAGTAGTACTTTTCCCAAAGAATGCATTCTTCACAGAAACAACATATCCTGCAGAAGGCCTCTCACTGAAGTTTGTAGGAGGCACTGTCATTTTAAAACCACTATGCAACATGGGTGTGGGTGGAAAAAAAATCAAAATGTGAAATGAAATATTTTCAATTGAAAATCCTCTTGATTTACAAAAGTTACGCAGATCTGTCATGGATGGATGGAGATCTGTGTCATCTGTTTCTTTAAAAAAAAAAAAAAAAGAAAGAAAGAAAGACTTCATACAGGAGTAGGCTTACTCAGCTTATTCAAATATTATTTGATTAATTCAATAAAAGTTTAAGGCATTTAAATAAGAGCTAGACATAGCTAAGCAACACTTTTGGTGAAAAATATCATAAAGTCTTACAAACACCTTATAATTAAAAAAAAAAAAAAATAGGCTATTGCTGTGATGACTATTTAGAAATTAAAGTTTTCCAGAAGCTATTCTACCCAGCTGTTAACTCTTTTTGTCCAATTAAGTCTCAATATACTTTGTCCTATTTTTAAAGAAGTGTACAGGTTTGGAGAAAGCCTGTTTTACAATTCATATTAAAATAATAATAATAAAATCTATAATTTTGCATTCACAAGATACAGCATAATATCTTAACCCATTAAAATGCCCCTAGGTTCTGATTTGCAGAGGCTGAAATGGGATTTTCAATCTTTTACTTCAGCAGTGAGGCAAAATTACATCCTAAGGGAAAAGGCTTAGAAAGACTTGTCTCATTTGCACACTCCTTACAATCCTATACTAGAACTGTAGAATGAGAAGATGTTTCCAGACACAGTAATGTACCTAATGTGAATTTGTAATGGGAGCCATATCCAGTTACTCTTGCACAATGGCATAAGCAAGGGGAAAAGATGACAGGAGGAAACAATTATGGCTTCCATATGGCTGTATGAACATAAAAATAATAGCGTACCTGAGTAAAAACACTTTTTATTTATGAAAAGCAAGTTATTGATAAAGGGCTATTCATATAGCACTACAAGCAAAGATAAGAATATAGCAAAAGTGAAACAATTTTGAGTGCTAGTCAGGTATACAAATTATTTTCATAAAAGTTCTATCCATTTTTATTACTCATTTTATTCTTTATGACTCAT
Organism: Heteronetta atricapilla; assembly: GCA_011075105.1. Taxonomy (NCBI): domain Eukaryota; kingdom Metazoa; phylum Chordata; class Aves; order Anseriformes; family Anatidae; genus Heteronetta; species Heteronetta atricapilla. The sequence continues at coordinate 17,417,007 of CM021744.1, read as the reverse complement.
TCTTGCTCAGATAGCTCCATCATGAATCCAATGCAGATGATCAATTCATTCTTCATTATATTGTAAAAGACTAGAAATCTGAATCGTAAAATTTGGACACTTACACTCTTGCATTAAGTGAAGATACATATCATGACATGATCTTTTCATTCAGCAGTCATTTCTGTTGTTTGGTCATTTTGTTTAATCTCTTAGAGGAACAAGGGAAGGGGAATAATCCTCCTCTGAAAAATAATGCTCTTAACATATCTGTTTGCCAATAATAAATTCAGCTTATTATGTGCAGTGACCAATAGAAAAAATTTTATCGAGTGGGCAAAGGCAACAGCAAAGAAACACCAGGATCAGTCTCAAGTACCAGTAGCAGGTGTTCTCTGTCTCTTTACCCTAAGGGTTTTGTCTTGCCTGATGTGAAAAATGACTGAGTTCCAAATAGGATTAAAATTTCTGGGGGTCTCTTGTGCTGAAGGCTCATAGTCTTCCTCCCAGGCTTTGTCCTTCGGTTGTTCTTCAACTCCCCCTTTCTCCTTATTTGGTGGATCTCTTTGCTGGATATCAGATGCTTAGGCAGTGTCCCATGCAAAAGTCAGCAGTTTTCTAAAAAAGACCACTCCTTTGTCCTCTTGTCTCCCAGACTAGTCTCAATGTTCGCCCTTCAAAACCTCTATTTACACAAATTGCTGTACCCTTCGTTTGCATGATACAAAAACTATGTGCACTAATCACTCTCTTTTTCTTAACTAGAAGGTTATATTTCATCATGCGGCCCTAGCATTTTTCCATACTGACACGAATCAAATTAACATTTTTCACACCTGATATCCTTGTAGCTTTACATTGTATAGCTAACTCATGTTTTTCTTATGCCCATAATACATTATAATATATAAGTTCATCAGTGGTGATTATGGAATTTTAACACTTAACACTTACACATTTAAATTGTTTCCTCTCCTGAACCGTGCATTCACCTAACTTATTTATTATTGGATAATATATACCTATACGTAGAATTCTTAGCAAATCCACCACCTTAGAAGTTCAAAAAGCAACTGAGTTAATTCCTTCTTCATAACAAAGAATGCAGCATGTTATTTTTATGTACCATTAGGAAAAAAAATGATAGAGGAAATGAACCAGGTGAACAGAAAAACAAAATCAGAAATGAAATCCTAGTTTCTAATGCAGGGATGTAATACCAAGAAACTGCTCCAGAGAAACTGATTAACTGTCAGCTTTTCTACCTTTTGCCAAGAAAACATTGCTATGTTCACTGATCTTGTAATTAAACTGAGTATGTTCTGAAGCAACTCTTTCTGAATTGTGCCATTTTCTGTGAAAGAGGAGGGAGCTTCATTCTTATAATACACCAATAAAGAGATGGTTTTGCTCAAAAAAGTAGCTAGAAGGGCAAGCTTGGTTTAATCATGTGCATGCATCCTTTAAAGAAAAACAACAAGCAAAACCCACACAACTGGGAAGAGAAATCTTGTTGCCTACAGACCATTGGTGGGAAGCACAGGGCTATAATTTGCAATTTGCATCCCTGAAATGACTGATGTAGAGGGCAAAAAGTCTTAATGGTTGTTTTTGATGCCTTATACAATATTATCAGACTGCACTCTTGCTGACTCTGGTTGTTTTCTTTAACAAAATTTAAAATAAATCCTTAATTCTAGTGTTTTGTAGTAGTTTCTTGCTAGGATTTTTAATTTGTCATTACAATTACCCATGCTAGTCAAGATATTTGCATTAGCTGTCAAGTCTTACAGTCTCTCTGAACTCCATTCAACTCATCCTTACACTCAGAGCTCACCAAATTAAATCTACACGAACTTCAGCAACTGCCCTCAATCTTCTGTAGCAAGCTCTGTAATAGCACAGGCTTGTCAGCACGGAGCCCCAGCCAGCTGGTTGCCTCCACTGCCCAGCTGCAGCACAAACAAGTATCCAGAGAATGAAGGGATACAAACTAAAAAATCTTTTTTCTAAAGATTAAACTAAACTAAAAAAAAATTTTTAACTAAAAAAAAAATTTTTTCTTCACTGCTCCATCATGTATCATGGGTTTTGTAGCATTATATTGAGCCAAACACCAAGAAACCTTATCTTTAGCATGTTATTGAGATGTCATTAGCACTCTTGTTTTACATTTTGCTTTGCTTTCAGCCAAGTGCAAACACTTAAAAACAAACAAACAAACAAAAAACACATGTGCCTTTTATTAATCTGTATATGCAATGGTGCATAATGGTGCAAATAAGTGCTCTGTTTATTAATGATTCCAGACTTCCACATTTTGTCTTCAAATGGGATTTCATCTACATATTGTTTACATGGAAATTTTTTTCCAAAGTTAATGCACACAACTTCCATACACATCAGTAATATCCAAAAAGTTTCATAAAAATTAAATGGTACATTTAAAAAGTCTGAGCTCTTCATTTTCCGTTTCAAAATGTGGTTTCCATCACCAGACATTTTACAATGCCTGACTTGAACTATGCTGTTTAATCCATATTTCTATAGACTTTAAGCCATGTTAGTGAAGTTTCTTATTAAAGATGCAAAGTTTACAGGAGTAAAAACTTCCCTAACAAACAGCATTTTTAGTGCAATTACAATTTTTGTAGTTGAGGCAGGTTTTGGTCTTTTCTCTACCTAGATGCTAGATGATATTAATCATTTTTTGGTTTAGTCTTCAATATTAATTGTATTACTTATAATTTAGAAGCCAGATGGTACAAAGAGGTCTAAGAAACAGCAGTAAAATGCCCGCTTGAAACTAAGCTCATTCTCTAACTGTTTTGCTGTAATTTGGTAAAATTATCCACTTGAAATATTTCTTCAGAGAAGCTGGTGGCGGGGCAGGAAACAGATCCCAGAGTATGATATTACTGACTCTCAAACTCCAGTATTTCCAGTTTTACTCCTCAGGAAAATGGAAGTTATTTACCTATTCAAAAAGCACACAATGTAATTAAGAGTGCAATACTAAATTAATTTTAGACATGGACACATGATGTCAGAGAGAGAGAGATCTAGAAAATAAAGATAGCATCAGAGGGAGAGTAGCATTAATCATTACTGATTATCACCCCAGGGATAATGGGGTGACGACTCACCATTACCAAGTAGGCGCTGAGGAAGCCAGCTGGGGAGAGTGTGTGCAGGTTTGGTAGACAAAACACAAAAAAATAAGAGAGATAGACCCTGTGAGATCAAGTCAGACTTTCTCACATGCAGTAGCTGGTACAAACGAACTTGTGTTCTTGCTGTTTATAAGCAATCCTCGCTTCAGGCCCATTAAGGAAAACACAGTCTGTTGAGCACCACACTTCCAGTCATAGCCCAAAGATATCTCACTGACTAAGGGGTTCTGTGCTAGTGACCTAACCAAATGCAGGTTTTCATTCTTGTGTTAGCCAGAAGTTTGTCTGGTAGCTGAGAATAGTCAGCTCGTAATGCATTTCGCATTCAGTCCCTTCACCCTTCTTCTTGGCTGTACCCTGGGGACAGAGAGGAACTTGAGCAGAAATAATGCTGTTGCATGTATTTGGGGCTAAGCTGAGAAACCTTTTTGTGCCAGAAGTATTCTGTAAATTTCAACAGCATCTGTGGCAGAGAGCGTGACCTCCAGCCACCGAGTGGCTCCAAGCTAAGAAAACAGCTACCTCCAGAGAACAACTCAGCCTTTGGGAAGGCTGAACTCTGAAAAGTTATTTACTCTGAACATAACTTTCTGATGATAATATGAGATCTCAAGATGACTACACCCCAAATTTACATGCCAGTACCTAAAGATATATGGGACGTGATGTGGTCTGTGAATCACTAAATTAAGCTGCACACGTTAGCAAAAGAATGAGGAAATATCATTCAACCTTTCATAGAGATTTTTTTAGTCTTTGCACATTAACAAGTCTTTGGAGTTGAAGACTCCAGGAGACTTTACTTGTGCTGTTTTCAACATCTTGCTCTTTGATCCCTTCCCATGTAGAGCAGCAGCAGCTGTCAGAATGTGTGAGTTTACTGCTGACAGAGTCACTCTGGAGTAAGTATCTGCCCATACCTGGCACCCACACACCACTTCACCTGGAGGTGGTGAGTTGCTTTAGTTTTCTTCTGTTTTGGCTTGTTTAGTTGACAAGTATCAGATCAGTCATTCACCAGACAGAAACTCCACTACTAATCTACCTCCAAAACAAATGCAGAAGCTCAGACAGGCCACTCTTGTTTTCCTGGCTTTATGTTGTCCTGTTCTCTGTTGCTGATGAGTGAGTGACTGATACCAATGGATGTGAATATGCCCAGGTGGCAAATTAATGATCATTGCTTCTCTTCCTGACACCAGCTGATTAATTCTTGTACTTCTGAGCCAAGCTTCGCTTTCTTGACAGTTTGTTTAGCAGAGAATGAACAGTTAGCTGTTGGTGCTGATTCATTCCTGCTCACCTGTTATTTCTCAAGCTGTCAGTTGTGACTCCAAATGCAGCTCTTCAGATTTTTACCACTGAGCAGCTCCACTTGCTAAGTAGCAAATAAATTATCCATAGTGTTATGTCTAATTACCTAACCAACTACTTTTTTATAACCCATTTTGACCTTTGTTAGTACAAGGCCTTATTGGGACAACTCCCAGGATGAATGCCCCAAGGAGTAAATGTTATGAAACTGCACTTTGTGAACACACAGCTCTCTGAGATAATGCTTCTATAAATCTCTTTGATGGTGGCATGCCTTAGGTGTTCCCCAAGATCTCCACACAGTCTTCCCTACCTTCTGGTCTTGGGCTTTAATTTTTGTGTGACTCGGTTTTGCTGTGTTCCTTTTCAGGTGGCTGAGTTCCCTGACTCATCACCATGCTAGCCCACAGGCAGCTATGCCAGCACAACACAGCAAAAGGGTGCACGAGGGTGGGGATAAACAGCAGGAGGGGAAAACAGGGACTCTCCAACCTTGTTTGAGCAGCACAGTTGCTGTGTGCTTAGCCATGACCTAAATTCAGCATTCAAATACTCCATAGTAAGAGGTGGAAACAACATTCTGTAAAAGAATGTAAGTTTTCAAAAACGTGCTTCCCAGCAGACTTGAATTTAAGGTGTAATGAAACCTAGCCACATTTTATTTTTTTTTAAAGACAACTGGTGTGGTGGTGCAAATTTCAAATGATATTAGCAGTTCTGAAAGGCTGAAAAGAATGGGAAAGCTATGGGAAAGCTCCCATGTGGCTTTTTTCATAAAGCATGACATAGTCCGTCTCCAGACTCTTACAACATTCGGATCATTATCTGTATAACCCTTGTCTTTTTTCCATAATTCTGCATGCTTGTATCTGAGTGGTTGATTATTTATACTTCAACATTTAGGTTTGTGTCTTCCATCCTAAATCGTATCTTACCTTTTTCAGATTACTTACTGAATTTGTAAATATTCTAATTTCTATTCCTGCCTTTCAGTGTGCTGGGAGCTCTTCTCCATCTTGTAAGACTTTAATAATTTTATTCTAACTTCCAATTCAAGATGTTAGGGGAAAGAAAGAAGGAAGGAAGGAAGGAAGGAAGGAAGGAAGGAAAGAAAGAAAGAAAGAAAGAAAGAAAGAAAGAAAGAAAGAAAGAAAGAAAAGAGTACAAGATTTAGATACAGCCTTCTCAACCTGTATTTCTCATGGCTTTTTCTTGTCCTTTTCTTGTGCCTGCCCTGACAGTAGGAGGCACAGCACAGTAGGGATGTATATGAAAATCTCAGTCTCTCACAGAGGCAACATGTGGCTAATAGGAAGCATCTTGTCTGAGCTGTAGCATTTCTCAACTTGTACTGAGTTTTTAATCACCTAATTTGGAGGGAGAAATTAAATCTAACACACAGAACTTAATGTTGCCAATGCATGACCTAGATTGTATTTCCCTACATAGTTGGTGAGAATGCCATTTGAGACATTTTCAAAAACCTTATTAAAAGTTAACATATACAGCTCCTACTGCTTCTCCCTCATTCACAAGAGCTACTACCCTGTCGTAGAAGGAAATCAGACCTGCTTAACATACTTTGCTCTTCACAAAACTATGCTGTTACCACCTACTTATCTTCTGGTGGACTGCAAATGATTTTTACTAGTTTATTCCACATTTTTTTTTTTTCTTCAAGTTACTTACACCTAGAAGAAAAAAAGGAGCAAGTTGCATTCCTGAATATAATAAATATTTGAAGTTCAGTTACAGGAAAATTCACCTGTGCTTGCAATGGTAAAACAGATCTAATTTTATCAAGTGCTTTTAAAACAGATTTGTCTTTACATTTTTCTTGCTGATCTCTTATTGTCTTTAACTACATGAGTACCCGCTACAGCTTCATTTTTAGTAATTTCTGTAGCAGCTTTGTGTTCCATTATCTCCTTTGTGTTTGAGTATACCCATGATATCCAATTTCTTACTGGTCCATTACTAATGACCATTTTAAAAACCTCCATTTTAATAAGAAGTACAGCATTAATGACATTACTATTTAAAATCTGCTGTTCATTTCACTAATCTTCAAAAGAGTTTTAGAACAAGAATACACAGTCAGTTCATCCAACATCACTGCAATAATACTGTAACATGGTTTACAAGAACTCATCTATTTTGAAGGATAGAAAGAAAACCTTTACAACCGCATGCAGCTTAAAAAAAATGATGTAAAGCTTTGAGCATTTGATTTCAAGGCATATTCTGATCAACCAAAAATATTTGGACCTCAGACAAATTTTGCAACAGGTGAAATTTTCTTTGAGATGGAAGGCAATGCCAAGCTTTTTTTTAAAGTGCTGGAGACATTTTAAATCTTCTTTCTGTAACCCACATTGCATACTGCTGATTGCATTATTAGTCTTTTTGGGTTAAAATTCATTGCTTGTCTCACAGAATTTTGGACTTCTTTTTAACTTTGATTAACAAACTACTGAGACTGAAGTGGTTTTTTTCTCTGTGTTTTTTTTTTTTTTTTTTCTCCTTTTCACATATACTGTTTGTAATGAAGCAGTAAGAAACACTTTTTATATACTTAACTCAAAAGCATTATTTTGTAAGAAAAGATTTGACACGTAGTTTATAGGTTAGTTCAACTGTGTACTTAACCACATTGATTGTGAAATGCCAAACTCAAACTAGCTCACACAGGACTTACTTTAATATATCTCTGTTGGAAGAAATGAAACATATAATTTGAGCCAAATTCCAATGCTTTGCTCTGAGTTTTGCAGTGCATGCCACCTAAAATGTACTAATAATGCCAAAAAAAATTAAAACGCTGAATGTTTCTCTATTTATCCTCCATGCATTTTTGTCTCATTTTGGTAATCAGCCTCTAAAGTGATGGCAATTGAAATAATCCAAAACATAAGTTTTCAAAACCTATTCCTTAGTAAAGATCTTGTTTACCTTTGTGTGTGGGAGAGAGTCATTATGTCTGCATAAAAAATAATAATAATAATAATAATAATCCTAACCTTTTGGTGTTTCTTATGCCCTACCTACAACTCCCTTATCCTTCCAAAAGTTTCAGACAGAAAACTATGTTCTGTTCCCTAGACCTCTTGTTAAATGTGACAAATGTATTTCATCTGCTCTGAAAGATGAATATGCATTAATTATGAGAAAGTAATACTGGCACACAATTTTTTTGGACTTGAATTATAGGGATTAACTATTACATTTATAAAGATTTCTGGACTGTTCCAGTAAACACTTCTTTGCTCAATGGTTTTAGATGACAATTTACTAAGTAAATCTACAGGCTCATTCAACTAGATTTTTAGAGTGAATTACAGAAATAAATATGTGGAATTTGTTCTGGACAATGCAAAGAAAAAAAAAGTTGGTTTTTTTTTGGTTGCTCCAATATATGCATGTTTCAATGTTTCACATGGCTTTCCAAAGGCAATTCTGCCTTCATAAAATACTAAATGGGAAATCATCTCTTTATGTAAGTTTTATGTAGGTTAAGAAAGTCAACAGTCAAATGAAGGATGCATCTGGTCTTGCAACAAAATTGTTCAATAGGTTACACTTATGTTCTTCATGAGTTTTGTGTCTTTAATACAAAATCTTCATTAGGAGTATACAGAGGAGGTACTTAAGATGTATGCATACCACAACATAATTGTGATTTAAAATACACACATGCACATAAATAAATGGAACCAAAATTATTGACAACAGTAATATCTTATTGCCACAGTGCTTGTGCCTAGAAGTTTAGAGATCTCACTTTACTTTTCATATTAGTACTGTGACCTATGCAAATGGAACTGCTCATCACTGCAGCCACATCTTACATAATCCTGAAGACTAATTTTCAGAGTCAAAGTTAGATCCTATATGAATGGCACTTCTATTCTAGTATTTTCAAGCTACAGGACTACTGTTGTTTGTTTTTAAATAACAAAGCTAAAATAATCTGAAATAATGTAATGATTAATAAAGCTGATCAAAATCAATATACCAGAAAGACAGCAAATCTGCTTTTAAGTACCAACATGCCTCCGAAGCTCTAGGTAGTATTCCTGGAAATGACACTCCTGTGTGACCGTTGTGGTTTAACCTGACTGGCAGCTAAACACCACACAGCCGTTTGCTCACCCTCCCACCTCCCTCTCTGGGATGGGGGCGAGAAACGGGAAAGTGAAGCCTGTGAGTTGAGATAAAGACAGTTTATTAAGATAGGAAATAATAATAATAATAAATGTGTACGAAACAAGTGATGCACAATGCAGTTGCTCACCACCCACTGACCAATGCCCAGCCCATCACCAAGCAGCTGCCCCCACCCCCAACCCCGGCTAGCCACCCCTATATACCCTATATATTGTTTAGCATGACACCAGATGGTATGGAATACCCCTTTGGCCAGTTTGGGTCAGCTGTCCTGGGTCTGTTCCTCCCAGCTCCTGCTGCACCCCCCGCCTGCCCACTGGCAGGACAGAGCAAGGAGTTGAAAAGTCCTTGGCTTGGTGTAAGCACTGCTCTGTATCAATTAAAACATCAGCATGTTATCAGCACTCTTCTCATCCTAATCCAAAACAAAGCACCCTACCAGTTACTAGGAGGAAAAATAACTGTCCTAACTGAAACCAGAGCAGTGACAATAATACTAATTTAAGATGTACCACCTTCTGATGATAGGCCGGCCTGATTGAGGACAATAACTGTAATGACACATATGTGCACTAAAAGGCATCAGTTTTGTCCAACTGTAGTTGTTTAAACCAGTTCCTTTTCAACTTTCATGTAACACAGCTTCTCCTCTATTGATATTGTCTCTCTGCTTTCATAAACTTTCAACACCTTTGTTTTGCTGTTCTGTTTTCTTCTTGGCAAGAGTAGCTCCTTTATTCTGTTAGATAAAAGTAGAATGCTATCACTAATGCGGTGTGTGAGTTTAATCACATTCCCAGAAATATCAGTTTCAAGGGCTTTTGTATGTTAATTTGATAATATACTGATTTCTATGCATATTGCACATGTTCAAGGACAAATAAGATTTCTAATAAGGGAAGTGTATTCAAATACATGATGTGAAAATTGCTAACAGCTGGAGGGAAGGTACAGTAATGGCAACTGGCCATCATAAGACAGTGCATAAGACAGGAACAACAAAGAGGGAGGTAACTATCAGCTCTGATTTTTTGAGCAGTGGGTCAGCATTTCTCAGCATTTCAGTATTTCTAAGCATTCCTGATTAAGATCATGTTTTTTGTTTTTATTTTGTTTTTAACTTTTCCTGTCTGGGACAACTTATTTATATTCTGTGAGCTTCCAAGGATGAAGGTTTTATTTCTTTCTCCCAAGAAATTCAACAACAGAATACTGAATGGTTCAATGGCTCCTCTGGAAGAGCTTCCAGAAAAGCAGCATGTAAGTTCCTAAGATAATTAGCAGTGCTGTAGCATTTTCAATTTTCCCTAATCTGCAAGGAAAAATGGGAAGTACCATACAGCAAAGGTACCAAAGGTACCATACATCAGTGAATTAATCTCTCTACAATACCTCTTTTAATCTCTCTATCTGCCTCTTTTGAGGGTTAATGTTTCTTTGGAGTCCTATTTCTGCTTGTTACAGAGGGTGCACCAGCCGAAAGTGAAACTCGGTATAACGTTAACTACAACAGTTATTAGCTACCACATGTGAGCATGACTCAGTGATGGAACTGTTATTCTGTGGAAGATTCACTAGTAAATACTTCAAGTATGTGCTACAAATCAGTCTACAGATGTTCTCTGTTGTAAAGACAGTTTGTTAGATGTTAACTTCTGATTGCAATACCACTGCCATGCAACTCAGATGATTAAGAGCAGCAATTGCTGCAAATAATTTCATACTGTCACTTCACTCATACAAAATAATGGACTGAGAGAAAATAAAGAAGAATGTGACGTAGCCAGCAGTCTAAACTGATAGGCCATGCAACAAGTAGAGAAGAAAAGCACAGGAAAACTAAATATTTCATAAATTTCAGAAATGATGGGAAAAATTAACAGAACCTTAGTCTGTTTTTAAAAAGACCTTCACAATCCAAACTACAAGAACATCTATTAAGTGTCAATGGGTAAAAACTACTACTATTTTCCCAAAAGTGCCAGGATCTGGTAAAATCAAAAGTATCCTGCAGCCTGTGTATAAAACTGTTAAACCTGAAAAAAAAGAATCTGATTACACACCTGTAAATTTATTGTCCAGGCTACTCCACAAATTATTTTTAAGAGCAACCTCAATATCAATATTTACATTTTAAGGCATGTATTAAAATTTCAAAATGAATGCGGCAAGACTTCAAGTTTAAAATGAAAAGTGTAAGGAAATTTGCTTCCATCTCCCTATTGATAGAGAAGCCTAAGCTCCAGGGTTCTGGATCACGTGGATAGGAGTATGGAGTGGCAAACTGGATTCAAGTTAAAGCCAACCAAATCCAGGTAGGCGTCTTGTCTAATGAGGTATTGTAGGAGTACGGTGAAACTGTTGATCTTATTCAGGTAAAAACACAGAAAGCTAGACAATAATTAGTGCATTCCAAGAAACAAATAAAACCCAGCTAGTTTTGGACAAGCATAACCAACTTACTGCCTGTCAGAAGATGAGCCAGAGTGGAGTCATATTCACTGGAATAAACAGCGAAGTTGTACTTACTCTGGTTAGAGCAGAATAATAAATAAATAAATAAATAAATAAACAAATAAATAAATAGAAGATTCTGTTCCAAACCAGAAATGTACTGACAGTAAGTTACACTTTTATTGAGGTAAACAAACCAAACTTAACAGAAAAAAGGTGTATTTAGATCCAGGTTGAAGGCAAGTAAAAATTTTAGTCAAAAGTTTGCCTGTAGCTTCTATGAGAACCAAACAGATGTTAAGCTCAAAGAAATCTTCCAAGAAATAGAGAAATCAGATACAAGAACAGAAAAAGTGTAATCAAGCACTTCACATAAATTAATTTTAGACTTTGTAAATATTTGATTTTTTTTGCTCATGACTTTGATTTACCTGGAAGATGCTAATTATCCAAGTTTTTGAGGTGGTAAACTAAGTAGAAGTAAATATACTTATTTTCTATAGAGCCCTATTTCCTCAACTAAATTCTGTACTTCAGCAAGTTCAGCAGCTGCTGCTATTGCTGGCTGTTGTGTTCATACCAATTTAGTAAGGTATCTGCTGCAGTGACAGGAGGTGAAGTAATGCTTTTGCTTTCAAGTATTTCCACTGTGACCCCTAAATGCTTTATCTTTTATGCACTGGAATCCACTGGAGGTGGATGGGAGAAGATTAAGTAAAGCAACACATGTATCTGCATAGAGCACAAATGCATGCAAGTATGTTATATATCCAACAGGTTTAATGTATGAATGAAAAAGAAATCTTGAGTAGAATGCAAGCCCACACACAGATCCACCGTGTCATAACTAACAGTGCCTTTACTGGGGTCTAAAAAAAGGTGGATCCAAGAGGTATTGGAAGCTACAAGATGCAAAGGATGCAGCAACCTCAGAAAATACAGTACTGGAGTGATGTACCAGCAAGTCAGCTATCTAAAACATTTGGAGTGATGTGATAAACAGCATTTTTCAGAGACAGATGGAAACTGAAATCTTTTTAGCACAACTGGAGAGAGTTATTAGCACAGAGCAAAATACTGATGAGCATCCTGGAATCCCAGAGGTGCCTCAGCCAGTCTGCCATGCTCATTATAAATCAGCACTAAGAGAAATAACAGTTGGCTTACAGAGAATATTTTTCTACAGCATAAGCTTTGCAAAGATTCAATATACTCAGGAGATAAATATAATTGATATAAAACAAGTTTTGAAATGCAGATTATTAATTTTAAATGTTATGTTGATGTCAATAAAAATGAAAGCATAAAATAAAAACTATCTGAATATAAAACATGGCAATTTTAGGGGCAATTTTAGACTTATTCTCTCCTACATACAGCACTTTATATACATACTAATTTCTATACAAACAGTAAAATAAATTTTTTACACTGATTTTATCTAACAGCCATTAGAGGCACCACAAGGTGAGGGGTGACTTTTACTCAATTCCCCTTTGCAAGTTACATGTGTAACTTTATACGTGTGTTTACATGTATAATCAGAATTTTGCTGATCAAGATTTAACCCACTGCGTTATTCTTTTTTCTGAATCATAAACTCTTTCTGCTCTGAACTTAAAATATAAACACCCAGACTGCTTAGTCATACTGCAGGGAGGAACACAATATTTAAACAAAGTAATCACCAAAAAGTGGTCACCAAAAATGTTAATAATTAAAGATGATTAGGGCCTGAGGAAGGTCAACATTAAACTGATGTTCCAGTGAATTTCTTCTTGCAGCAAAGTCTCTCAAACATCTGGATTCTTATGAAAATACTAACTGAAAAGTTATTTTACTTAGTGTCTGCATAATAACATAGTACTTCAAGCAGTGACAGGAATTACTAAGAGCAGAATTAATGCTAAGGCCTTGAAAATAATTCATGTATTGTAACTCATATAAGGTGGCTCATATGTAAAGCTGATACTGTAAGGAAACATCTGATTTATAGATACAAAGAAAGTTCAGAAGTTTTGCAACCTAGCAGTTCTGCAGAGTCCCACCAGCAGGTTATGGTCCTTAAACCATTGTAATGAGATGTAAATGTCAGGTCTCATAACTCTCCTAATAGCAGGTGAAAAATCTGCCAGTTCTTCATAACCATTAACTGTTGGTCACCTCAAGTAAGGCCAACCTTTTACACACTGTACTCTCTTCACACTGACCACAGCTACAGCTTAGGTCCATAACTTTTGATGCTAATTCCTGAGAACAAAAGGTAGAGAAAAAGCTACTACAGTTCACTGATGGGCATATGAAATTAAACTGTCTTAAATTCATTAAATTTTAACATACAAAGCTGTGAACTGCCGTGACTGCAAAGCCAAACCTCCTTCAGTTCTGCAGCCCTGGTAAGGGACAGGCACTGCGGCTTAGGCAACTGACCGTATTAGGCAACTGAACACCACAACCGCTGTCTCACTCCCCCTCCTCAGATGAGGAGGGGAAGAAGTAAAGGGAAAAAAAACAACTCACGGGTTGAGATAAGGATAATTTTAATAAAGAGAGAAATATATTATCAAGGAAATATTATAGTAATTAAACAACTATTAACAATATTATTATTATTAACAATATTATTATTAATTAAACAATTCAACTAAAGGGAGAAAAGGGAAAAGGGGAAGAGGAAGGGGGAAAGGGAATAACAAAACAAGTAAAGGCTATGTGGAAATGCAGAGGGGAAAAAATTACTCTCTGCTTCACACAAATAAACGATGCTTGACCACGTCCTTGAAGCAGGGCCTCAACGCACGTAGCCGGTGTTCGGAGAGGAGGACAGATGTTTTCGCAACGAGAGCCCACCCCTCTCCTCTTCCTCCTTTTCCCACCTTTTATTGCTGAGTGTGACATCATATGGTATGGAATATCCCTTTGGTTGGTTTGGGTCAGCTGCCCTGGTGATGTTTCTCACTTTTTTTTCCCACCCCCTAGGAGGGCTAGAGAAAGTCCTGATGCTGTGCCAGCACTGCTCAGCAGCAGACACAACACCAGTGTGATACCACTGCTGTTTTAGCTACAAGTGCAGAGCATAGCACTGTATGGGCTGCTGCAGGGAAAGTTACCATCCCAGCTAGACCCAGTACAACATCCAGAAGTGGGCCGGCTATAGCCCAGCGGTTCCTTCGGCTGCTTTTTTACTCGGGCAGCAATATCTTGCCACAGAGTAGCAGCGCAGAGGTAAACCTATCTGGGCTGCTACTCTGTGGCAAGATATTGCTGCCCCAGTAAAAAACTTGGATGTAAAAGTACGTCATGTGGATGCCCACATGCCCAAGAGCCGCGCTACTGAAGAACATCAGAACAACCAAGAGGCGGATCAAGCTTCAAAAATTGAAGTGGCTCAGGTGGACCTGGACTGGGGACGTAAGGGTGAGCTGTTTGTAGCTCGATGGGCCCATGAAACATCTGGACATCTGGGGAGGGATGCCACATACAGATGGGCTCGTGATCGAGGGGTGGACCTGACCATTGAGGCCATCACACAGGTTACTCATGAGTGTGAGATCTGTGCTGCAATCAAGAGAGCCATGAAGGTAAAATCTCCCTGGAACAGGGGGAGGTGGCTAGGGTTTCGATATGGTGAGGCCTGGCAAATTGACTATATTGGGCCACTTCCACAAACTCGCCAAGGCAAACGGTACATACTCACCATGGTAGAAGCAACAACTGGGTGGCTGGAAACATACCCCGTAAACCATGCCACGGCCCGAAACACTATCTTGGGCCTAGAAAGGCAAGTGTTGTGGCGTCATGGTACACCAGAGAGAATTGAGTCTAACAATGGGAGTCATTTCCGTAACAATTTGGTCACCTCCTGGGCCAAGAGACATGGTATTGAGTGGGTGTATCACATCTCTTATCACCCACAAGCCTCTGGGAAGGTTGAAAGGTACAATGGACTGTTAAAGACTATGTTAAGAGCATTGGGTGCTGGGACATGGAAACAGTGGGACATAAATTTACCAGAAGCCACTTGGCTAGTTAATAACAGGGGGTCTGATAGCCGTGCTGGTCCTGCCGAAACAAAACCCCTACACACGGTGAAGGGAGCTAAAATCCCTGTAGTGCATGTAGGAAAGTGGATGGGGAAGGCGGTGTGGGTTACTCCTGCCTTGGGAAAAGGCAAACCCACTCGTGGGATTGTCTTCGCCCAAGGACCAGGGTATACCTGGTGGGTAATGCAGAAAGATGGAGATATCAGGTGTGTGCCTCAAGGAGATCTAACTTTGGGAGAAAACTAATCTATAATCTAAGTTATATGTTATAGGAAGACGCTGCAAGATCAACGACAGGTCAACACTGAAAGGAACTGGGCAAGTGCAACAAGAACTTGAGCTAAGCTGGTGCTGGCGTCCAGACATCCAACTCCGCCTGCCCTGAGTGATCACTTCAGCAGATGAAGACTAAATTGTCAACAGTTCTTATGGACGTTTTCTGAGAGAGACCTAAAGAGTGTAAAGATGTATCTACTTATCAATTTGTTAAAGAAAAGGGAACAATGATGATGAGAATATGCCAAAGTATGGGGAACCTGAGAGTGACACAAATGTCATGGAATAAGGGGTGGATGTTGTACTGGGTCTAGCTGGGATGGTAACTTTCCCTGCAGCAGCCCATACAGTGCTATGCTCTGCACTTGTAGCTAAAACAGCAGTGGTATCACACTGGTGTTGTGTCTGCTGCTGAGCAGTGCTGGCACAGCATCAGGACTTTCTCTAGCTCTCCTAGGGTGTGGGAAAAAAAAAGTGAGAAACATCACCAGGGCAGCTGACCCAAACCAACCAAAGGGATATTCCATACCATATGATGTCACACTCAGCAATAAAAGGTGGGAAAAGGAGGAAGAGGAGAGGGGTGGGCTCTCGTTGTGAAAACATCTGTCCTCCTCTCCGAACACCGGCTACGTGCGTTGAGGCCCTGCTTCAAGGACGTGGTCAAGCATCGTTTATTTGTGGGAAGTAGAGAGTAATTTTTTTCCCTCTGCATTTCCACATAGCCTTTACTTGTTTTGTTATTCCCTTTCCCCCTTCCTCTTCCCCTTTTCCCTTTTCTCCCTTTAGTTGAATTGTTTAATTAATAATAATATTGTTAATAATAATAATATAATAATATTATAATATAATAATAATATAATAATATATATAATATATATATATAATATATAATATAATAATATAATAATAATATTGTTAATAGTTGTTTAATTACTATAATATTTCCTTGATAATATATTTCTCTCTTTATTAAAATTATCCTTATCTCAACCCGTGAGTTGTTTTTTTTCCCTTTACTTCTTCCCCTCCTCATCTGAGGAGGGGGAGTGAGACAGCGGTTGTGGTGTTCAGTTGCCTAATACGGTCAAACCACCACACGGCTGTGTGGCAGCACAGACAGATGCATGTGGTACCCTCTTTAATCAGCTAAATCCATCTCATCAGGCCCTACAGCTGTGGTCAAGCACTTCACAAACAGCTGCAATCTTTTTAATATGTTACTTTATTATTATTATTTATTTTTTACTGATTTCTTACTATCCCTAAGCCCCACCACGTGAAATGTGATGACTTCCCGAGCCAGCTGGACTAAGCTCAATCACTTCCCAAAGCAGTTAGATCTGAGGGAATTTGCTGTGCCGCAGGTCTACACCGAAAGGCACCAGCAGCCTTGTTACAGTCCCAAAGGGGACACAGAACAGCCTGCAGCGCCACGGAGCTGGTAGGCACACACACCAGGTAGAGAGAGGCACAGGGAGTTATTAAGGAATGGAACTAGCAAAGGTTTAGCTGGTAACATCTAGCAAGCCGAGATCTCGCTAGGAATTGTGTCTGAAATGGTTAAAACTTGGTTAATTATGTAGAATTTTCACAGAAATAACAAAAAGCACATGCTCAACAGGCAGGCCAATTTCCTGCCAACACCCAATCTCAATTCCAAGCCTTTGGGTCATTCCCAGTATTTGTTTTTTAAGAAAGAGAATACAGAACATTGGCCCCTAGCTTAATTTAAAAAATAATAAAAATAATAAATAATAAAATAATAAAAAATTTCCATGTTTACACTGGAAATACAGAAGATTTCCATTCTACATTCTCTCCTTTTTAATAGTTAATATATTATTAATGCAAATCATTCCACAAACAAAGAATGAGTCAAAGTTTGTTTTCTAAGTTTCATGGTTTCTTTTTAAACAAATGTATCTTAAAAACTTAACTACAGTATCCACCAGAAATAGCAATGGCCTTCATCACTGCCTGCAATTAAATGGTTTGCACAGCAAAAATTGCCTTTTTTTTTTTTTATTTATTTCTTTCTTTGTCATTTTTTAATAGGGATCATAACAGTATTCAGAATTAGCCAACCTAAGTCCCTGCTAGCACACCTCAATGTTTGGTGCAGCAACATAATTTCTAGGGATATTTATTTAGAATATTTAGATGTTTGGACCAAGTGCCAACATGTTAATCCTGCGCAATCTAAGCACAGAATTTCTTTCATTCTCGACGATATTCTTCATATGCAAGAAATACATTTAATGTTATGGGATTACAAGCAGGTATACGCTGTAGATGAACAAGCAGATGTACCCTGACGTAAGATTAAGACACTTACAAATCACCTCTTAGTATTTTTTTCCTACTAAATGCTCTATTGTACATCGATTAGCACTCTTTGCTTCTTTAAACTTGGTCAATCACTTGATACTGGAAAAGTTTTTAACAAAGTGAGTTTTAGCTGATGAGTTCACACATCCATCATTCTAGAAAAATCTAAGTACAGCAATTTAATTTGAAAATGTGAAAGTGTGGTTTGTTGATGGAGCTAAATCAATACAACCATTTGGTGCTGACATAAAGGATCACCCTTGCCTCTGGCCACACAGTCTCATCCCTTCCCTTGAACCAGCATCTTCCAGCAACCATGCCTCTCTGATCTTATTCAGCAAGGTCAGGGAGTGAAGCAAGTAAAAAATTGTCCATATAAAAAGGGAAGTCAGGGGTGACAAAAGACAAAACCAAACTGCCAAATCTCTAGCCTATTGGGACAGAAAGTGTAATCTTTATATCTATGAAGTATTATAAAATGAAAATTGGTTCTTTTAAATTATGTAAATTAGCAAATAGATCATATGGAAATGGATTATTCTTATTCTTAATTTACCCAGAATAAATTGTGATTTAAAAGGCTGGATGCTGCTCTAGACCTTTATGAGGAGTGTGTGGTGGTTGCTTTTTTTCTTTTTTCTTTACTTTATCAGAAGAACATTTTACAATTCTAGAATTCTGTTTGACGGGACTCCTGGAACTCCCTAATCCAACCTCCTGCTCTAAGCATGACTAACACCGACACTAGAGCAGATTGCTCTGGAACCTACCCAGTTAAGGTCCACCCACCCTGCACATTCCCACAGACTTACACAGCCCTGCTCTTTCAGTGTCTCTTTGCAAGCATTCCATCCACGGGTCTGGTTCTTGAGGTTATTGCATCCACTAGCAGGGCTTTGTGTATGTTTTAGCTAGTCTGCGTTATGCTATATTATGGAGCCCATACCTCCAGTTTGTCAAAACTTGTGACAATGCCAGAGACTTCCATTTCACTGTTCAGATTGTGGCAGATGATAAAAATCAGCAGCCCAGATACTGATTACTGACACTTGCCACTGTTAATTAGCTGCCAGTTTGAAGCACTGATGTCCATATTTTAAGTCTGGGGTCCAGACAGCCTTGGCTGACCTCAGTGCCAGGGAAGCCCACGGAGCAGATTATCTTGAGCATCATCACACAGCACTTGCAGGGCAAGCAGGCTATCAGGCCCAGTCAGCATGGGTTTATGAAAGGCAGGTCCTGCCTGACGAACCTCATCTCCTTCTAGGACAAGGTGACGCACTTGGTGGATGAGGGAAAGGCTGTGGATGTGGTCTACCTTGACTTCAGTAAGGCTTTTGACACGGTTTCCCACAGCATTCTCCTCAAGAAACTGGCTGCTCTTGGCTTGGACTGGCGTACACTTCATTGGGTTAGAAAACTGGCTGGGTAGCTGGGCCCAAAGAGTTGCAGTGAATGAAGTTAAATCCAGTTGGAGGCCAGTCACTAGTGGAGTCCCCCAGGGCTCAGTACTGGGGCCAGTCCACTTTAACATCTTTATCGATGATCTGGATGAGGGGATCGAGTGCACCCTCAGTAAGTTTGCAGGTGACACCAAGTTAGGTGTGTGTGTTGATCTGCTCGAGGGTAGGAAGGTTCTGCAGGATGACCTGGATAGGCTGGACCAATGGGGACCAATGGGCTGAGGCCAAGTGCATGAAGTTCAACAAGGCCAAGTGCCAGGTCCTGCAACTGGGACACAACAACCCCAAGCAGTACTACAGGCTGGGAGATGAGTGGTTAGAAAGCTGCCTGGCAGAGAAGGACCTGGGGGTATTGGTTGATAGTCGGCTGAATATGAGCCAGCAGTGTGCTCAGGTGGCCAAGAAGGCCAACAGCGTCCTGGCTTGTATAAGAAGCAGTGTGGCCAGCAGGGCTAGGGAAGTGATTGTCCCCCTGTACTCAGCTCTGGTGAGGCCGCACCTCGAGTACTGTGTTCAGTTTTGGGCCCCTCACTACTAGAATGACATCAAGGTGCTCAAGCAAGTCCAGGCAATGAAGATAGTGAAGGGTCTGGAGAACAAGTCTTAGGAGGAGCGGCTGAGGGAGCTGGGCTTGTTCAGCCTGGAGAAGAGGAGGCTCAGGGGTGACCTTATCACACTCTACAGGTATATTAAAGGAGGCTGTAGCGAGGTGGGGGTTGGTCTATTCTCCCATGTGCCTGGTGACAGGACGAGGGGAAATGGGCTAAAGTTGCGCCAGGGAAGGTTTAGGGTGGATATTAGGAAAAACTTCTTTATGGAAAGGGTTGTTAGTCATTGGAATAGGCTGCCCAGGGAAGTGGTAGAGTCACCATCCCTGAAGGTCTTTAAAAGACGTCTAGATGCAGAGCTTAGGGATATGGTTTAGTGGAGGACTTGTTAGCATTAGGTCAGAGGTTGGACTCGGTGATCTTAGAGGTCGCTTCTAACCTAGACTATTCTGTGATTCTGTGATTTCCTTCATCAAAATTCCCAAACTTTTCATAAAATGTGGTAATGTAAGAGCTTTTCAAAAAAGCCACAGGAATATGTTACAAAGGTAACCTGTTACGGTAACACAAGTGTGAGGGTTGCTGATCAGTACTTTATAAAGGGAAAAAAAAAAAAAAAAAAAAAAAAAAGTGTTCTAGAAAGTTTGGGATTCATTTTGCTTCTGGACATGCACACAACACACAGAAGCATCAAAGACACCACAGAGCATCAGCAGCTGTCAATCTGAGGAGACCAAGACTAAGCAAACTGGTTTTTATGTACACCTCCTCATTTTTTCACTTAATGTTCAGTGAATGAATGCAATACAAATCATGATTAATGAAAACTAAATGGATATAACAGATTCTTTCGTAAGATTATATATTGTACTTTGTCATATGTGCTATGTGCCACCTTTTAGCAGTAACAGTGTGTCCTTTTTAAATTGTAGACATTACCAAAAAAAAAGTGTAAGATTAAAGTGTACATTCTTCTTAGCAACTGAATCCTACCAAGATATAATTATGTTAAGTAGCCTAGTGACTAAACAGAATGCTGTCTAACATTTGATCAGGTTAAACAGATTTGTTCTGTTTCTGAAAAAGAACCAAATTCATCTCTGTTCCAAAACAATTTACATGAATTACAACAATAAATGAGTTGGCTTTAAAAAAGTGTATGATATACAGCTTACCTATGGGAGCTAGATTTCTTAGATCAGTATCTTTCTAATCTGTTGACATAATTCTAAATTATTACTTATCTAAACTTAATGGTGAGACATGTGAATTATAATTCTTTCAAAATACTATTTAATTATCAGAAATAACCATCCTAGGTGGATGCTAGCTGAACTGGGCTTAACACACTAACAGTTTTCATAACTGGGGAAATGCCTTTTATAAAGTTGCCTGAGAAAAGTAACCACAGCAATGCAAATGGGATGTCCATTTACCTCGATTTAGTCTCACACACCACTAATTCTTTCTGACACAGCTGCCTGCTTCAGGCAGGCAGCGCTGCATCCTGGAGTTGTGAGCCCACTCCTGAGCAGTCACCACCTCTTCTGCTGTGTCTGTGCAATCCAGCTGCTGTTGTGGAGTGCTGCGGGCGGGCTCCTGCCATGCCAACAGCTAATGGGGGTTACTTCTAAAATAACTGGGCAGGAACCGAGACTGTTCAAACATTTTGTCCAGCCACTCATGAGCCACTGATTGTGCATGTTGACCTGGGAGAGATTACACTGATTTATGTCAGAATTGGTGCTGCTGTTGTTTTTTCTAAGGATCAATATCATCACTATCCCTCTCTGAGATAATTACAGAAATTTAGCTATTGGAGGCATAAGAAGAAAAGTTCCATAAAACAAGTGAAAGAATAAACAAGAAGCTTTTCTGTTAGGACAAAATATCTGTTAGGAAAAGTATAAATTGGAGAAAAAGTAATGAGGATACGTGTGGTTTGAAGTGTTTTCTAAGCATGCTGTCTTACACTCCTCTGGTGCAAATCAGCTGTTGTTGATGCTCACAGTCATTTCAGAGGTTGTTGGGTTTTGTTTGTTTGTTTTGTTTTAAAATGAAGGTGACAATTAGGGCATTGCTTTTGTTTCAGAAGTGTGCCTGCCTATGCTGGCATATCTGTCTGTCAGATACTTTCCCTGTCCTTATTTAATTTAAATTAGTCCAACCACTTGAATGGACATTTGAACTCAGACATTTTGTGGATGCCAGATTACCCACCCTCTTTCCCTGAAATTATATAATATTTTTTCCTCCTTTATTTGAACTATAGTTTATTTGAACTACAGTTGGTTTCAGAGGACTGTGCAATTAATTTCAACCCTAAATTTATTTGATTTGTTGTCTTGTGCATTATAGCCACCCCCCACCACCAGGGGCAAGGACAGCTCCACTGTCTATATATATATATATAATATCTGCAAACCATCACTTACCAAATGTTTCCAAAAAAAACCCACACCAAAACAAAGCAGCAATAGCATTGGGTCAGGCAAAACTGAAAGTCTGTTTTCCTTTTTTTTTCCCAGTTACATATACTCCCTTAAGGCTTTACAGTACAGATAGGAGGAGTGCCTCCTTCAAGTGAGCAAAGCTTTGTAATTCCTCTTCCA
Organism: Heteronetta atricapilla; assembly: GCA_011075105.1. Taxonomy (NCBI): domain Eukaryota; kingdom Metazoa; phylum Chordata; class Aves; order Anseriformes; family Anatidae; genus Heteronetta; species Heteronetta atricapilla. Next base: position 17,394,647 of record CM021744.1, on the reverse strand, counting down.
TGCAAACCAGCCTTTGTTGAAACAGTTTTTCAGCATCGGCTCTTGTTTAACTTAAGAATATTTATTTAAATACTGTAAAAGCAAAGCTGTAACATTTCAAATAAAATATTTCCTGGACATATATCTGTTGGAAATATCTGCTTTTGACAAGAGATGATGACAGCCAAATGAATTCAGCATTAATTTACAATTGTTTCAAACATACATAATGAGGAATATTATGCCAAGATCAGATGAGAACAGAAAAGCTCCTTAGAAAATAAAGCTGCTTAACAATTTCCATTAAGTTGTTTCTTGGCACCAGAAATATTCCTATGACCCAAATTCCACCTGCTTGTTGGCTTTATGTACTGTCCAAAGTAAAGTAACAACTGGGAAATTGCTAAGCAAAAGGTAACAAAACATGTATTTTCTAACAGTTTGCTGCATGCATGACATTATTTCTCCACTTAAAAAAAAAAAAAAAGAAAAAAAGTAATGGATTAGGAAAGTGATGGAGACTGCCACATTACAGTTCTTAGGGAACTGCAAGTTAGGAGACTGATTTTTGTTTTGGCAATTTATAGCACCAGAAAAATAATCACAAAAAGTTATTGTAGTTAGTATACACCTCCCAAGATTTATATATCCTAGGTTGGTAATTTCACATAATCAGGAAAAAGAGAATCTACATTCAAAAACAGCCATATAGTAACAAATATTAAATTCAAAGTCCTACAGCATTTTCAAACAGATGGGTTCATGGTTTGCGTAAGCTTGTAAGTGAAAAACGGTTTAACTGAAAACTTATTTGTTTCTGATTGTATGTAAGCAAAATAGTTCAAATTAATGCATGATAAGTTAGTAAATATCCTACAGAGTTGATAAAATACTGGCAAGCATAACAATGGCAAAGTTATGATATTTCAAAAAGAAAATTTCCCAAGGAAGTAAGACTGTTAAAATTCTCAGGAGAAACTTACTCATGACTCTGTGTATGTAGCCCCTCAAAGCGCTTTATCTCAGTCTCTCCCAGTCTCCTCAGAAATGTCAATAACCAAATCCCTTCATATCACTCAAATTCAACCTGTTTGCATAAAGCATGAAGTCCATCCTGTTGTCTAAAGTTGCTTTAGTCTCCAAATATCTCATCAAATATCACTGTTTATTAAATCAGTCATAGGGCAGATGTGTTGGTTGCAGAGGACTGTGCAATTAATTTCAACCCTAAATTCATTTGATTTGTTGTCTTGTGCATTACAGCCACCCCCCACCACCAGGGGCAAGGACAGCTCCACTGGCTCAGGCTGCCCAAAGCCCCATCCAGCCCAGATACCATTTTGAATTCATGGTAGGGAATTATCAGTCACAAGGTCCAGTGCTGTTGCACCTGTTCACCCATAAAATCAAAATAATTTAGTGTTAGCATAGGTCAAAGGTTATTGCAACACTTTTCCTTAGGAAATAGCCCACCTGAGATGTTGCTATCCCTTTACAGAAGGCACAGGACACCTACAACACAATTTGCAATTCCTTCCTTCCCTGATCTTGGAAAGAGTCCTGGTCACATTTATGTGATCTACATTTAGAGAAATTAAATAAAGATTACTTAAAAGAAAAAAAAAAGGGGGGGGGGAGGGAGAGGCTGTTTGCATTCCAAGTGTTTTTACTTCATATTAAGATATCTCATCTTTGTATAATGTTTCAGGGGAAATAACCTTGAATTGAAGGAAGCATGTTAGGAGGCAATTTATCAGCCCTGCTCAATCACCCTTGGCTCTTCTACCCCTCCTTTCTTTAACTCCATGGCTTTAAAAGGCAGGCAGTTTGCTTCCCATCCACACTCCATTCCCAGCAATGTCTTTCATTCCATTGTCATACAAGGGTCCGACAGCCTGGTGCTGACAAGAAATACTTATTTTAAACGTTTTTGATCACAAATCATATTCCTAGGAGCCTTCTTACATGACAGTTTTAACACTAAATTATTCTTCCTCCTTCCAGTACTTTGTTATTTGAGAACGCATCAGTGACATTTAGGGGAAGCGAAGATGTTCCTTGAAGAGTGTAACAAGTGGAGAATGTAACACGACAGCACGTGGAGAAAGCAATGCCTCTTGAACTTTTTTTTTTTTATGTTTTCTTTTTTTTTTTTTTTTTTTTTTTTTTTTAC